>WBMV01000122.1:514845-654261 GCA_013396655.1 Campylorhamphus procurvoides
GGCCGGGCACGGGCAGCGGATTGCGGGGCAGGGGGCGCGGGGCTCCTGCCGGTTCCTCCTGCTGGTCCCAGCTCAGCCCCCCCGGTGGTCCCAGCTCAGTCCCCGCGGTGGCCCCAGTTTAGCCGTGGCGGTCCCAGCTCAGCCTCCCCCGGCGGCCCAGTTCATCCCCCCCGGTGGTACCAGTTCAGTCCGGCAGCGGCGATGGGCAAGGAGCTGGCACAGCGCGGTGCGATTCACGATTCACGGGTCGGGGCTGGGCTCGGGAGGGCTCTAGGTGTGCTGGGAAACAGGGGGCTGCAGGCTGGATGCCCGGGAAAACTAGGAGTTGTTCCGTGGAGCCTTCATGTAGAGAACGTGTCTCTCGCAGGTAAATTGGGACTTTTACAGAGGCCCTGGGTGTTAACAAAGAGGGGACAAATAAGTAACATGGCAAGGAAAAATGGTGACAAAATTATTAACAGGTCCTGTTTGAATCTGAGAACTGGGGTTTCATCTTTTTGTTTTCCTTAGGATACTTGGGAGTACCTTAAACTACATTAATTAAAAAGACTGAATATACTGATGGGTGTGCCAGCCTTCAAAGTCGTGATTAAACAAGGGCACAACTAGGAAAAAGTATTTGGAAAGAGTCCAGAATCTCTGCATTGGCTCTTCCCTGCAGTAGGCTATAGCTTTGTTTAATATCAGATTACAAATAGCATTATCAAAAAAGTTTTATAAATAAAATTACATCAAAACTAGACCAATCCACATGTTGTCAAGTGCATTTTTATTCCCATCATAAAATGTACCTGATCTTGTGTTAAGAAAACTTCTCAAAGTCCTTGTCTAGATCAAAGGTTACTGAGAAAAGCCCTTTATGACTGACTCACCTTGGTGGATGCTGGAGTAGCAGTGACAGGCACAACTCGTCACGCCCTTCCAGTGCTGAGTGTGTTCCTGAAACTGAAACCACCACCTTGCCAGCTCTATAAAAATGTGAATTACAGCCCTGACAAAAAAGACATCTGCAGAATGTGGGGCTTCTGAGAAATCCATGCCCAGAGATCTTGGTTGTGTCTGTTTTCTCAGCTTGGTTTAACTCTCCTTGTGGCACAGAAGTACAGAACAAGAGAAAGGATGAACACCTGTGCCTTACCAACTGTTACCTAGGAGGAGATATAGTTGAGGGCTGGCAGATATGTCACCCCAGCAAAAAGAATAAAATTAAACTTCACAAGGAAAAGGGGGTGGAAGGGCAGTGTGATAAAGGAGTATGAGATTAAACCAAATGCTTAACTGTACAGAAATACTAAATGTACATTCCCCCAAGAAATAAAAAAAAACTACCTCTCCATCAGGTGCCGTAAAAACATGTTCCTAAGTTTTGGTGACTGCAGTGCTGAGGACAAGCTGACTTTTAGTGGTCTGGAAAAAGACTTCTGTATGGCTTGACATCATTTGTGCTTTGCTCCCGCAGTTGACTGCATCCAGCTGAAAGTGCCCGTGATTCAGCAGCTGTACCACTGGGACTGCGGGCTGGCCTGCTCCAGGATGGTGCTTCAGTAAGTGCTCTTTTTCTGGGGGAAATCCCATTCTGTGGGAGGGGCAGCAGGAAGCAGCATCCAGAGAGAAGAGATGTGTAGAACAGCTGTGAGTTTAACTTAGTCTTAGGAGAGCAACAGTTTCTGAGGTGCCCTTGGAGAGTGACTGCTGCTTGGGCCTGACACTGCTCTCCACCAGGAGCAGGGGAAAGTACAAACTGAGGTGAACTTCGGACCCTTTGGAGTAATTGCTTTGACAGATGCAGAATACCTAATCAGCTCTATGAACTTTGCAGGCTGGCATGCATAAGCTCAGAGAAAAGTGTTCCCTCTTTCCTGTTGTTATAATTCAGAACTGATCCTCAGTGCAGTGACTGACCCTATTCCTTTCTGTGTTTTCAAGTGATGGGTAGGTGTATCCCAGTTAGTGAGTGTACTGTACCTGTACTGCTTGTGTCCTGCTGAGCCCCCAGCCTGTGGGATGAGTGTTTCTGTTCCAGGAGTAGTTTCAGCTTCAAAATTGTGTTGCCCTTTGGTGTTATTTTTTTTGGTTCAGTTTTGGTTTTACTTTTTTTGAATGAGTAGCTGTCCTGCTGAACTCCTCTTTCCTTCCACAGAGGAACATGAGCTTAGGTGCAGGAGAAATACCTATTTAGATGTCCACTTAGTAGATATGAAGCAGAAGATTTTCATTTCTCTCCATCCCTTCTGCCAAGACGTTAGTCCGTGTGCTGGTAATTTCCCATCTTGACTACTGTAACCTCTGTTCCCTTTACCTCTCTGCCACTCCAGTCTGCCCAAAACTCAGCTTCCAAGATTAATCTTCTCACCCTGCTGATCTGACCTTGTTTGGCCTGCATTCTCAATTCCAATCCTTTTTTTGTTTCATTTACTTGCATTCATTTTCTTACTTTCACAGCTCTGTAACTGCCTCTCCCCACCCCATTGCAAACCTGTCCCAAGCATCCTCCTGACTTCATCTCCCCTTTTTTTGCCTTTTGTGTCACCAGTGCCTCAGACAAGCCTCATTTGAATATTTACTGAATTCCTTTATGGTTCCTCCTTTTGAAACCCACGTATTGCGTGAAGAAGTTTTAGTCTTTAACACTTCTTTCTGTGTTGGCTCTAATACACTTGTCCATTCAGACTGTAAACCCTTCAGGACAGAGTTCTATACCAGCTTGCCTCTGGTACAGCACCTGTACACTTCCAGTACTATAAAAGAGTCAAGGTACCCACACATTTCCAATTTTGAAAAGTCAGCAGTAAATCCAGTTAAACATCCCCTACTCCCTTCCCTTAAATTTCTGGCTCCTTTGTGAGTTGTTTTTTTGTTTTGGTTATTTCTTAGCCAAGCCATTGTTTCAGTTTTTATGTGCTGTGATGTGGAGGCTTGGGCTACAGCACCCACTTTGCTTCTCCTAAGATCTGTGCTTCCCTTCCCCTGCCTTTCCTAATACCATAGGTACCTGAATCATTTGGACAATGATGAGTTTCAGAAAGCCATCCAGGAGCTCCAGTTAACAAAGAGTATCTGGACTATTGACCTGGCCTACCTAATGCGGCACTTCGGTGTTAAGCATAAATTTTGCACCCAGACACTTGGAGTGGACAAGGGCTACAAAAACCAGGTTAGTGTTCTCATCTGCTGGGGGAGAGCAGGCAGTTCACAAAGCCTTCAGTGTCACGCTGTGAAAGCTCTGCTGTGTTACTGACAGTCAGCCACAATTAATTTGGCCTATTGTCAAAATGGCACAAATCCATTCCAAAGGCAATGTGAGCTCACACATTTTACATCTTTGATTCTATCGTATGAATTTTTAGGAGTTTTCAGGTAGTGCTCATGAAAGGTTCCAGCCTATCTGACAGCCTTGGGGACTGAAGCCCTACCTTTATCTGTAGAACAGATACAGCCTGGGCAGCAGCAGTGTTGGCTTCCACACTGTCCCCACTGTGCTTCAGCCCTGACCTGCCAGACCCACCTCTGGTTTGGCCTCTGCAGGGCTGCCAACAAGGGGCCAAGGAGGGCCTGGACCAGCTCCTGCACAGTTTTCCCCAGGAAACTCATGGAGGCAGCTGGATGGAAACTGCACCTATAACTGACCAGGAGCAAATTTAAACTTATAATTCAGAACAGAAATCCTTGTCTTGCTACCTGTGAGCTGAAGGAGAGAGTATTTATCCCACAGCCAGATATCCAATTTAGGCAGGCCCGTGCTAGCAGGGGCTGTAAGTGGTGGTTTACCCAAGATAAACATCATTCCAGTTCAGAACTTCTGTTATCTCCACAGTCATTTTACAGGAAGCACTTTGACACAGAGGAGAATCGAGTGAATCAGCTCTTTGCACAAGCCAAAGACTGCAAGGTGCTGGTGGAGAAGTGGTAAGGTTATTGTTTTCTTTCCTTTCTCTTTGGAGAGTCTGTGGGCCCCGTGCTTTTCTTGGAGGCAGCAAGTTAAACTGAAATCAAGCCCTGAGCCATTTTAGTGAATTAGGAGTCTCTCTTCCATATCTATCTCAAAAAAACCTCAGGGACATCAAGAGCTAATAATGAAGTTTGAGGGAAAATAGTTATGATGCAGATTAAGTGATTTGAACATGCTGACAGGAGATGACTATTTATGTTTTGAAAGTGATTATCCATTACAATTAGCCTGTAAGGAGTGCCTACAGCACTCTAATTGCTGGAATTACAGAGAGTGCTATGTGGGCACAGAACCCATTGTTCCCAGAGCTATGCAAACATTATGGATCTCTGTTCCTAGACATGCAAAGTACAAGCTGGCATACAAGCTTGTCACTAAGCACGTGTGGTTCTCGTTCTGCAGCACAGTAACTGTTCAAGACATCCAGAACCACCTGTCCCAGGGTCACATAGCCATCGTCCTGGTGAATGCAGTCCTGCTGCTGTGTGACCTCTGCTCAAGTCCCGTCAAGTACTGCTGCTTCCTCCCCATCGGGCAGAAGTGCTTCTGCAGGAGTCCTGACTACCAGGGCCATTTCATTGTGTTATGTGGCTACAACAAAGCCTCAGGGAGTATTTACTACAACAACCCTGCCTATGCTGACCGTGAGTAGCCTGTTCTTTTGGGTGGGTTCTCAGCCACCGTGTTACTAACCAGTGTGTAACACAGAGCCACGGCTGGGCCTCCCCTCGGAGTGCCTGTGCCTTTCAAGCATCACGACCCAATCTGCCCAAAGCTTTTGTCACATTAAGCACCTCAGTGCTGCATTTTGTGCTCTGATTTACTCAGGCCATTCAGATAGGCATTTAAGTAAGTGGCCCGTTTGGCTTTCAGGTGAGTTAGTGAGAGAAGCTGACTGTCCCTGTGCAGAATGAACAGAATGGCCCATTTAGGACCTATTTACAGCATTACTTTAGGAAGCACTTTGAGCTGACAAGATCTACCTGAGTAAAGCTGTAACCGAAGCTGCTAGATGTAGTCTGTATACCAGTTATTTTGTTTGTGGAGGCCATTAGACCCAGTGTAAGAGCCTTTCACTGGCAAATCCTCCTGAACTTCTCGTAAGGTTTCTTCCCCTTCCCAGGAACCTGCTGCACCAGCATCAGTAACTTCGAGGAAGCCCGGACGAGTTACGGCACTGATGAAGACATTCTGTTCATCTACACGGACAGCTGACACCCCAGGGGTGCTGCTGCTCCTCCCTGCACAGCCTGCTCGGCCGCGGGCTTCTCCTCTCAGGACTGCCCTGCACACACCTCGCTCCTGAGCTGCAGTGGGACCCTCAGCAAGGGAGGCTTTACAGACATTGACAGCACTGCATTGCAAGGCTGCCTTTATCTTCTTCTTTTTCCCTGATGATGGATGATTTTACAATGTACGTCTGTGGCTTTTTGGTTGGTTTCCTTTTTCTTTTGTAATTTTCAACACTGCACATTTGACAGCCGTTCTAAAATACAGGCTGAGAGCCTGTTGTTCACTTTCAGCTTATTTTCAAATTAAACACCTAAGAAAAAAAGCACCAAATTTATGAACTTTAACACTTGGTAATACATGCATAGGTTTAGGTAAAAAAAGAAAAAAAATAGAAAATACCTGTTTCTCTCTTTGTCAAAGTATCAAGGGCTGGTCTTCATCCTAAATGTAGGGATTTGGAGTTCAGCAGAAGGAAAAAATATTAACTTAAGCCACTTTCAAAAGAATGCCTTTCTGGCTCATCAGCATTGTCTGCACTGTAGGAATGAAAAATACCTAGTCAAGGAAACCTCCCTTGATTTGCCCAATTTGGCATTTTGCAACTGCATTAAATTTTGAGTTGCAGTTAGTGGCATTGTTCCCTTGCACCACAAACTCAATCTCTTTTGGCCAAATCCTCTTGGTGACTGCTCAGAGCTCCCAAAGTTTAAATGAACAGATTTTATTTCCACCCAGAAGTCTTTATTGCTCTCTGCATAAAAACCTCTGAATGTTATGCCACCCACATGTGCCAGTTTCTGCAGAATCAATTCTAAACTTACTAAGCAAATACAGAAAATGACCATCCACACTAATGGCATATATTTCCTACAAGTCTCATCTTCAGTTCTGCCTGTGTGGAAGTGAGTAGGAAAATAAGAACTGATGTCAAACTAGGAGAATTTTAGTTTGCACTGAAAACAGAGATCCCACACCTTTGGCATAGTTTTAGGAAAAAACCTGTTCAAGTTCTGGGTCTGTGTGGAGTAACAGTAGGATATTATTATTATTTAGTGGTGGAAATAATAAATAGGAATCTACTTTCAGCATGGTCAAAAACTTTCTAAGATAAACATTTTATCAGTTGTTGACTTACTGAGAAGTATTAAGTGTTCACTAAGTACACTTAGAGTCAAGAGTGCTCCTTTGTACAAAGGCTAAAAGTAGTAACAGACATCTAAAATGTGGTACCCAAACAAAAAGTACGTGACAAGAAATTTTCAGTGTGTCAAATTTTGCTTATCATTGGGGAAGTTGGAATATATTGTGGCACAGATCCTTGCAAAATGAGTACAAGAGAGAATGTGCTTTGCATAGAACCGGTACATTAATGCCACCAGCAGAACCTCGACAAGAGCTACCAAACCTGGGGTAGGTACTGCCTTTCACTCCCCCAGAGAAAGTCACCAGAAAGCTCCTGATCTGGGAATTTCTATGTCCAGGTCCAAAATCGTGATGTTTGATTTAGAGAGATTGTATTAGTTCTGTTAATAATTAACAGGTATGTGAACTACAGGCTGTTGGAGCACTTCCTTAACCCGGGCATTTTCAGGTAGGTAGTTCATTCAATACCATTAAACTGCCACAGGATTTATCTTAGAGCAGGCTTGGTTAGTTAAATAAAAACAATTCCTACAAAAGGCTTGTAATTGACATTTTGCATCCTACTGGTTCAGTTAACAAAAGTGAATCTTGAGCTTGTAGATAAACCATGAACTTAAGGGCAAGCTGAGTGTTCTGAAGTGCACAGACAGGTGTAATAATATTGACTGGTGTTTGGCAGCCAGGGTTTAAATGCTTCTACAAAAGTGAAAGATAAACAAAGCTGCCTAAGCTAGTGCAGAAAAAAGGAGAGCTCCACTATTGCAACAGGATCTTGCACAGCTGCCAAATGGAAGACAGCTCTGAGAGATGAGAACACGAAGAAGAAGCAAAAGCCAAGTGAAAAGACTAGATACAAATTCAGATGAAAAAGCAGCTCACTGCACAAACATTTACAAGATCTGCATTTTCTGAAACTGTTTCCCCTTACAAGACTGTGGATTATCCAAACGCCCATTCTGAAAATGTTCTGTTGCTTTGTTTCAGTCAGGACGTCAACAGCAAAGGAAGGGGATTTTACATGCAGGGATTTTATACATAAATATATTTTTATTTGTAATTAAGCCATTCTCAATAAAGGTTTAAACTCACAGATAACCCTGTAATAATGCAGTAGGTGTCCTTATTAACCACCTTACTAGGAAAATCTTTTGAGGATGTGTTATGTATTAACTGGAAATGTCGCAGCTAAAATTGTAATTTGGGTAAACAAAAATAAGAGTTCAAATATTTATAACAGCTACAGATTCACAGTTGCAGGGCTGTAAAGTGTGTTCAGTGTGCATTGCCTGAGCACCTGCTGCATCACCTGAATCATGCAGAGCAAATTTCAGAATACGTATGTTGGGAATAGCAAATGTATCATCATTACCTACATTCCACGGCTGCTGTGTGTATCCACACCCACTGAATATCCTCCTGGAGTTCAGGCCCAGGGAAGGAGTTTTCCTCACCCATCCTGATGCCCAGGAGCAGCTCCATGGCTTTCTGTTCACAGGGAGAAGTGCAACTGCCCCAGCCATGCCCGTGCTTTAGCCAGGGCTTCTCCTTCATTAGCATCTTATACCAAGGTGTTCCTACTGGATGTATTTCTAGTAAGGAACAAAACTTTGCATTCATTAGTGTAAATAACAAACCAAATACTTAAGAAGCCATTTCCAATTATTTTACTTAACACAGATTTGAATCCTATTATTTAAAGTTGGTTACAGGAAATTAAACTGACAACATTAAAATAACAACTTGTGATCCACAGGACAGCTGTAATTCAACAGTACCTCTTAATTTTTCTTGTAACATTTGAGTGTAGTGAGATGCTCTCTCTTACTCTTTGATGATATTGGGTATAAAGTAAGGCTGGATTGCTTCACTGAGCTTTTCTGCATACATTTCATATCTACCAGTCATCTGGAAGAGAAAAAATCAAAGCTTCAGTTCTTTCAGTGAGCTACAAAAGTACTTCAGTACAAAGTATTTATATCCATTGGGGTTCTCTTTATGACAGTATGAGATTTAATTGTCCCAAACAGCAAAATCATAATTCACTCAGAATTCAAGACCTGCAGTGCCTTAGCACAAACTAACATGCTTTTTATAAAAGAACTCACATTGTGTTGCCTAAAACAGTATTTCTACCCCAAAAAGAGATGTATATTTCTACCCTAAAAAGTCAAAGTTTTCAATGAACAGCTCTCTTTACAGCTGTCCTTCACTGACAGTCCTGTCTGCTGACTAATTACTTGAGGCTGTTTTGGTTATTCTGGATAGCTGGAAGCTGAATGTGAAAGGTGGACTTCCTTGCTTAGGCATTAACAATTTTTAAAGTAAATTATGTCAATGAAAGCACAGGAGTGTATCTGTAAGCATGGCTCCATGCCATGTCTTTGACAACCAATGAACCCTGCACATGTGCCACTGACAGTATTTGGGCTGCTCTTACTTTACCCTTTAATAATGTGAAATAATGGGAAATATTATTAATGGTGTGGACAATAAGACAGTGCTGAAAGTGCTGGAATCCAGCCCTTGATGTAGTGCTGTCACCCTCCTCTGAACTGCACAGATCGAAGCATTGGCTCTGGGAGGGGCCAATTACTTCTTTATTGCCAGAGTGTAACAGAGATAATGTTTTTAACTCCTTTGCTGCAGTTAAGTTTAGCAAAGACATTCTACTCCATGTCCCTTTCAGGCACCACTGGCTGCAAACTGCAGATCCCAGAGCAAGTTAACTGGGTTTCTACTTGCTGTCCAGGGGTTTCTGCAGTGGGTAACTGCTGACTTCACACTTCCTCACTCCCCTCAGCAAGAACTACCTCTGTCTTGACCACAAATGAGAGCAAAAGGAAACAGCCATCCCCTGTCACATAAACAGCTGTGCCTCATGGGCCAGAAGACCAACAACAGCAGTCCACACCATCAACATAAAACTAAGGTGCTGAAAGCACAAGGCTTGAAGACAACAAAAAATACACAATTGTATATAAAACAGCCAAAGGTTGGTGCTTTGCTTTTACTGTTTGTTTTTCCTATCAATGCAACTGCTGTTCAGACACCCCTCCTAAGCTGTTAAAAGCAATGCTCCCTGTGCTTCCTGACACACTAAATCTCCACTTGCAATAAGTGCCTTGGATTTCGGCAGCAAAGCAAAACTGCTGTAAAAATGGGAATCTCTCAGCACAATTTAATTCCACTATGACTACAATCACATACCTACCACAGGCATCTGTAAGATAACAAATGTAACTCTGTCCAGAAGATGACCTCAAATTACTTTTTGTGTGTTGTCCCTATATATGGACTAGTAACACTAGCAAGGAAATTAAGCTCTAGCTGAGAAATTACTGCATTTTCATTAAAAAGCTTATTCAGCATTTCAAATCCACAGAAAATTTGCCTTTTTACATCAAACTGAAATCAAAACACATTAGGTATTGCAACATATTGTAATGCACGGGATGAGAATAAACCAGCTCTATAGAATAAATGTCTCCTTGCAGTAACATGATGTTCAAAAACTAATTTTAAATAATATGATCATGAAGAACCTACATATATTCCGACAGTTGCTAGCCTGGAGTTCTGATCTACTTCGTTAGGATTCAAATCATGCTGATCTTAAAGAGTGGACAGGAAAAAGTTCTAGTTGCTAGCAGTACTGAGGGCTAAAATAAAAGATCTGTCTCCACAGATGTAAGCAAGATGGTTTATTCACCAACAAAGCCCACTTCAGAAGTTGCCACCTCTTTTCTCTTTTTGCTTGCCTTCTTTGTTGTTCCAACAGGGTGTTTGTGGGGCCTATTGTAAACTTGATCAGATTAAAATAAGGAACTGGAGTGTCATTTGCTTTAAAAAAATAAATCTGGCCACCCCACTAAATCAGTATATGATCCTGGCATATATAACACCCCACACAGCTTGTACTGGCACAGCTGAAGGGTTAGCAAGCTGCCCTGCTGAGACAGCCATTTCTTCAACCAGCACTGCTGCTGGACAAATTAAATCAAATTACACCCTTAGGAAAGTTGATCCAAATCAGCTTTATCTCAGAATACAAAAAATAGTAACAAATAAGTTTGTTAGAGCCATGTGGAGTGGCTTGCAGCCATCTTAATCTGATTTAGATAAATTCCAAAGTGTGTTAGGACGCTCCAGAGATGAATGCAGACAGCACACAGTGCTTTCTCTGTAGCTTCAACATATCCACAAATCCAGGGAGTTAGCACTGCAAGAAGTTTGCATTCAGAAAGTTCTCAGAAGCTTGTGGGTTTGGGTTTTCACTAAGTTTCACCCAAACTGACAATTAAGGCCTCTAAGGATATATACTACTAGAATATTAGATCAGATCAAAGGCCCATCTCAGCTCAGAGACAAATGCACAAGGGAAGCACAGACACTTCCCCAGCAGCCCTCAGGAGCTCCTGGCAATCACACTTGGGGTCCCAAGGCTGAGGTTTTCATTTGAAAGCTACTGGCCTAGTTTACCTGAATGTGGCTACTCCTTTTCCAAATGTACTTATGCCTTTGGCCTCCAGAACACCCTGTTAAATTAGTTCAACAATTTATGCTCTGGACTGCTACAAAAAAATAAAAAAGCTGCCTTTTAACTGTCATAGAATCATTATGAAAGCTTGTTTTCTCTAATATTATATTTTCTTTATAGTCAGGCTTACCTTAAAATTCCATTTGTCGCCGACTTGCCTGCAAAGGTTGAGGTCCATCTCCACCACGAGCAGCCCATCCTGGGTGCGAGACAGCCCCGGGGTCCTGCTGCCATCTGGGGCTGCCACGTAACTGGAGCCATAGAAATGGCCCAACTCGTGGTGTGCTTAAAGAAATTGTTAAAAAGCATGTCACACCAGCTGCAGTCAGTATATGATTCAACATGCAGTGTCCTATAAAACCCTGCTCAGTTTCTTGTGGTTGCTCACTCACTGTCCTTTAGCAAGATATCATCCTGAAGAGTCCCAGCACAACCCTGAAGGAAACTGCAGTTTTGGCCAGTAATTACTTCCATGCACTGTACACCATCAAATTAACAGGAAAAACTCACTGCACTGCCCTTTAAATAATGCATGATTATGCTTTCCCATTATTAAGTCTCTGAACTAAAGGCTTTGTTTTCGTTGTTT
Source organism: Campylorhamphus procurvoides (assembly GCA_013396655.1). NCBI lineage: Eukaryota > Metazoa > Chordata > Aves > Passeriformes > Dendrocolaptidae > Campylorhamphus > Campylorhamphus procurvoides. Next base: position 526,297 of record WBMV01000122.1, read on the forward strand.
TTTATTTAGCATTTAAATGAATTCTAATTGTCAAATCATACATTTCTAAAACAGCTGACAGAGATCCACTCATTTGATTTCCAGTACAAGGTCAGAGGTGAAAACACTGGGATTTGAGCACAGAGAAGATCCTATTTCATATTGCACAACTCTTGAGTTGTGCCAGAAATCAACCACATCTGTTGTACTACTAAGCAAGGGATGATACCACTGATCTTTCTCATGCAGCTGCTAAGAACACTTAGCTCCAAAACTGGCTAAAAAAATGGCTCAGGCCCACTCCAGATGGAGCCAGAAGCAGCCTTGGTTGTCATGGGTCAAATTATAGTGTTTCAACATACAAGTAAATCTCAGATTCTTTTTTCATCATTAACTTCCAGCAAATCTGGGAAACTGGACAAAATGGCATGGCTGGAGATTCAGGCTAGGGCTGTTATTGTTCACAGAATCAGAATGGTTTGGTTCCTAAGGCACCCTAAAGATCATCTTCTTCCAACCCCCTGCCATGGGTAGGAACACCTTCCAATAACAATGCAGCTCAGAGCTCTACCCAACCTGCCTTTAAACACTTCCAGGGCTGTGCAATAACTTACTAATCTTTAACCACCATGCCTAGGAAACACTCCTTCTCTCCAGCAGTGCTAAGGGAGGCAGTCACTGGGGACAGACACCTGCAGGACAACTAGCCCTTCTTCAGACTTTCCAGGTAATTACAATTATTGGCAGCCACCGAATGTGATTTCTGCACGTACCTTTCCCACCATCTCCAGAAGTAAAGGCATTTTTGTAGTATTCCTGTGAAAGAAGAGGAATCCATAGGTGGCAGTATAATTCCATTTCATTCAAGACCTCCTTGCTAGTCTATCATTTTGGGCTGGAATTTTGTATAAATCTATGATTTTTTCTGGCATGCTATCAGCACTGTCTAAAGGGAGTCATCAGAGGGGTCTGGTTTCTGTGATGGACGGGACAGAACACAAGATCTTTTATCACTGCTCATACACTTGGGGAACGTGCCTTGTAATGGTTTCACAAGCTTAAAAAAGAGGCAAAGGAGCAGCTATTTAACCAAATACATCTTTTTGGATCACAAAAGAAAGCAAACATCACAGCACAAGCAAGTCTGGATTTTTGCAAGGAACCTTATATAAAAAACCCACAAAAGTAGGTTATTTGTGCTAATTTGAAGGCAAAAGTGTCCAACTGTATGCAATATTAATTTTCCTCACAGAATTTTACACTGCAGAAAGAGGTGGTTTTGTACAACAGCCACCATATGTGTCCTACTGACTCGAGGATATATTTAATTTTCACTCAGATTGGCTAAAGGAATACTGATTTCACCACAGAAACTGGGAGAGTTAGCAAAAGGGTGGGTGCCTATCACAAAGGTTCAATTCAATTCAAGAACACGAAGCAGCTGCAGCCCAAAAGCAGGCTGCCAGCAAGGAGGCAGCTCTCAATCTCTGTCACTGTCCATCTTCAGATCGTATCACAAACCCTAACGCAGCAGTTACACGGTGGAGGAATCTCTGCATGCTGGGGCTGTGAGTCCATCAGCTAGAACTGACTGATGCCCACCCCTCAGTTATGGCATGAAATGCAGCAGGGAGGGAAGGGGAGGGGAGGGTACTCACCGTTCCCACTCTGTTGATGGGGCAGGTGAAGCAGTGGTTGGCTATGGCAGCATTTCTGGCTTCGATTGGCCACAGCGCCTCGCTGCAACACACAGAGGTCAACCAGGATTCACTCCCGTACCCTGCCCTGCTAAAGTGACACTGTCCCATGCTGGGCATTGTCTGGCCTGCCAAAGTCAGCTAGTAACACTGATCTAGCTGTCACAATCAAAATATCCCCAGATACAGCCAAGCACTATCATTGTTTCCTGTGAAGTTATAGGCATAAACAACTCTATCTGATAAACTGGTAAATGGGAATTTGTCATGGAAAAAAAACCCACCAAAAATTACCACATCTCACAATTCCCAAAGCAATTAAAGTGTAAAATGTTTTACTTTCCAAATTATGCCAAAGATTAATCTCAAGGGGAAGTTTACACTGGTCCAGTCTGGTTCATGAGGCCTGATAATCAAAAAATTGCCAACAGTTTTAAAAAGATGTTTCTGAGAAGGGGGCTTCTCAGCTTGGCTCTGAAAACTACAGTTTGATACCACAGTCCCATGTGAACAACACAAGCTGGCATGATAAGCCTGGATCTAAATGACTGTTGTCTTTCCCAAAGCAAAAATACTATATAAATAATCTAAATAAACTCGCACTAGCTTTAGGAACACCAACTGGATGTGGGTTAACACTGTCCCAAAGGCAGACCTGCAGATGTACAGTGACGTTCTGAAGGAGAAGCAGTGACTGGGAGCAGACTGGTAGCCCAAACTCCAGGCAGAGAAGAATGCAGGCTCCTTTGGGAAGGCAAAGCAAGGAGCCTGCACCTCCAGTTCCAAGGCCTCAGCAAGCTGCCCCTGAGGCTCCAGTGAGGGGGTCAGGGGCCAGTTAACCCACAAAGCAAGCAAGAAATCAGTCTGTATTTTACCTGAGAGTCCCAATAGTGGCTGAAGGGTTAAAGATGATCTCTGCTCCATTCATGCTATACATGAGCCAGTTCAGAGGGTGATGGCGCCCGTAGCAAATATTCACAGCAATGGCTCCAAACTGGGTCTGAAACACTGGGTGTCCTGTATTTCCTTCCATGTAGTAAGTAGACTACAACAAAGCAAAACAGAAGAAAAACAGTACAATGGCAGACTACTCAAAAAAGTGGAAAGAAGTACCACCAACACTGCTCTGACACCTCCCAGTTTCTGACAACCAGCTTGAAACCACAAGCGAGGACAACACCTTTCATTCAGCACAGAGCACAAAGTGGCTCTTGGGCTGTTGAGATCAAATTCAAGCCCCTCCCTATTTCCTCTCATTCATACTACACCTAAACATTGTGTGACCATGACTAACTCTTCTATCAAGGCTAGAAAGTCCTACAGAAGCTTAGGACAGATCCACAAACCACCAAGCTTTAGGCATCTCTCAGTACATTCACCACACGAGAAAATTTTCCCTCATGATCCTTTTATGTGGATTCTGTTGATTGAATATATTTCCACTTTTTCTTCTACTCTGTTCCTTTTATTACAGTAAGAGAAGAAAAACAAGAATGCTGTTGCTTTGGGGAATTCATAAGTTCTTATTCCTTTATTCTCACCAGAGGTCACAACCATCTCCACAGCAACAAAGTGTGATGTCTCAAGAAGGGCTGATTTTTGTTTATGTGCCCTCCCACACACGGCTGAACAGGCCACAGACCAATCTCTCCCTTTCCATTTAGTTCTCACTGACTCAATGGGCATGATTTTAACAAAGCTCCTTTCCCCATCTGCTCTACAGAGGCAATCCACAAGAAATACTTTCAAATTCAGCATTTCCTTGAGGTTTAACTTTGTTGATAAAGAAAACAACATTAAAGTACCAGAGATGAACATAATCTTTTCCTGTCACCTGGGTGGTTCCTAGAGTTGCTCTATCAGAGTTGCTCAGCTCAGGAGAATTGGCCTCTGTTAACAAACCTAGCTAAAGATGGTGCTGCTTTGGGCAAACAACACTTGATTCTATAACAGGACAAATACAATGTCAAATCATAGTACACCTGCAAGCTATGAACAGATTGGTTTAGAGTAATTCTGGTATTTACGATTCCAAGAACTACCTTTTTTAGCAACTCTGTGAAACTCTTAATGAAACTCTATTTATACTTGACATGGAAAAGTAAAAATATTTTCTTTTTAAGGTGCCTTTCATTAGTTTCATAGCTGGAAACAACAAGTTTCTCAGGATCTGCTGATGCTCCACAGAACACTGCCTGAAAAACATATTTTAGCACAAGCAACAGGAATTTATTTTTTGTTGGAACAAATAACAAAATGTGGAAGGTAACTAATGGGTTTGTCAGTTACTACTTTGCTAGTTAAAGGACAGAACTGATAAAATAAGTATTGAAATGAATTGTGAAAATAGAAGGTAACACTGGTGACTGACAGGCTGTGCCAGAAATTCATTGTGGAGAGTCCTTAACAGCCTCCTCTGAAGAAACACAAACCAGTCTGGAATCCCAGGTCAAAGCTTCCAGGAGTCTTTGGACATGAGTTTCAAGACTCAAAAGAACTTTTTAAATTAATAAAGAAGCAGTTTAGGCTCTGAAGCCTCAGTTTGGTGACTGGAGCATTTGCACAGGGAACAAAAGCAACTGCAGGGATAGAGTAACCCACAGCGCTTAACAAAAATGCCTCGGTTAATTACTCACTTCAGCTGACAAGGAGAGATTTAGTTAGGTAAGACAATGTATTTTTAGACTTTGGTTAATTTTTAATCCTGATCTTTCTGGTTGTGATAACTCTATGGCTGGATAAACACATTTCAGATCTACCAGTTTTCTTCTGGCATTGCCTTTAGTGGCAGTTCAGTTCCTGAAGCTGATTCTGGAGGACAGCGTCAGACCTGCTGGGGCTTCAGTGGCAGCAATGGGATTAGCAAACACAAGGTGCCATCAACCAGCTATTCAGTCAGAAGTGTAAGGAATTAAGAGATTCTGCTCAAAGAAACACAAGCAAAAGGACTGTCATTTCCAAGACAACCTCAGAGAGAAACAGAGGAAGATCAGAATGTTCACACTTGAACCATGGAACAACTGCCCTGCAAATTAAAATAAGTTCAACATGCACACATGAAAAAACTACCCAACCTAAACATGCACAACAAACACAACACAGCTGTGAATTAAACTTTCTTCTAAAAAGATTCTCTATACTTTTGTAGTTTCCACCAGGCCAAGGAAGATTACATGACAAACGTTATTTGTCTTTTAAGACTCATCACTCTCATAACAATTATTAATTCTTGAGAAATTAATTTAGTATAATTTCATCTGAGAAAAACGGATTTGACAGTAAGTGAAACACATTTTCTAGAAACACATTACATTTCCTGCCAGTATGACTCTGCCACAAACAAGAGCTGCCAGGTAAGACTGGACAGTCACACTCCTGCATCTTACCTCATTGAAATCCCCAACCCTTGGAATGTGATTTTTCCTGCTTTTGCCAAGGACAGTCCCAGAATTAGAAATGACCACTGCAGTATTCCACAGAATTCCACCGTGGATTTCATCTCGCTCCAGGATTGGAGATACCACAACCATGTTGTATTTCTTTGCCAGCTGTACAAAGGAACACAATTCCTCTGTTAAACACAAGCCTGCAGTACCCCAGACTGACAGACACCACAGCTCCCTGAAAACAGTTATTTCATTCCAAAACAAAGTAAACCAGCATTACATGTATAGTATAAATGTTGAATGTCATAGGTATGAGTGAGAAATACAGCAACTTCTGCCAGTTTACCAGCACATTATCTTCTATTTTTCCAAACTTCCACAGTGTCATTAATTCCACAGTGAGAAGCAGCATGTTCTTGCCCTAGATCAGATTAGAGATTTGATGCTGGCCACAAAAGCTTAATAGCTCAGTGCATAGCTGGGAAAATTTGACATCAAAACAGTCTCTTGTTGTTTCAATCACTTGTAAAAGAAAATAATTGAAATTCCTTATTTAAAAAAAAAGTTGTCAGAAAACAAAAATAAACTAATCAACAGTCTGGGAAGAAACAAGAGCCAGACAACAACAAATCTCCTTGGGTCCATAAAATGTCCCCTACATTTGTGTCATTCCAGAGGGACATGCAAACAGTTGTGTGACAGTGTTCCCTGTTCAGGAAAGGCAACTCTTCTCCTCACAGTTGCATGCAAACACTGTTTAATGATTGACTGTTTTAGGCAAGAAACACCATTTAAAGAGAAATTAAAAATATTTGTAGGAAGAAACGTTCCTCCCTTGTCAAATTCAGAAATAGTTTCATTTGACTTTCATGGTAAACGGCAGTCTTTAAACACAAAGTAGTTTAAACAATAAATATTGAGCACAGTTGTCCATTTCTACTTCAGCTCACTATGGTAGTATTTGTCAAGCAAGTTGAAAATTTATTTTTTATTGTTTCAGCTTTCTCAGTCACACCAAAAAGGTACATAAAGAAGAAATCCATGCTACTCAGTGGCAGTTATGGGCTGGGGCTGGAGGATGGACGTGGATTTGGGTTTTCTGGCTTGGTTGGGTTTTTTACCTCCTGACAGAATTTTGTTGTTGGCCCATCCTCTGCTGACTCAGCAAATTCAGTCCAAGGAAGTTTCTCTCTTGTACAAAAAGCAAAGGGCATGGCTGGAAAGCACCAAAGCAAGACAAAACTCACAAGAATGCTCATGTCACTCAGGAGATACATACTATTTGCATGAATACAGATTAAAAAATTAAGCAATTAAGAATGATTCAACTGTTTTTCTTGTTTAAAGGCAAAAGCTACTTAAAAATCTTTTTAGCAGGGGCAAAGTTTTGGGCCCACACAGAACAGAGCAGATGAGAATGAAGTCTCAGCAGGGGTGAAAACACAAAATATACCCCAGTCACTAGTGTGCACTGTCTGTGAATAACCTGTTTTCACAAACATTTCACAGGCCTTCATTCTGGGGTTTGCTTCTGTTAAGCCTCAAACACCTTATGGTAATTAAAAACAGATTTTTAAATTTTAATACCTGCCTAGAAAAAAACCCTAAGTTTTAGGAGAAAAAATATGAGAAAAGAACCATGAAGGATGCCACAAAGGTGCTTCAAATATCACAGTTGCAGAATATGCCAGTCTTCCACTGACTCACATCCTCCAGAGGAGGAGCTAACTAAGGCTCCTTGGTTTTTCCTTGAGGAAGCAAATCAGGAAAGTCAATTGTTGTATCTTGGAAGATTCCTGCTGCTGACTTACAAGACATCTTTCTAGTACAGGACACCTGCTAAAATAGAAGGAACTTGGCACCTGCCAACCTAGAAGGACTCACAGCAAATACTCACTCCAAGCCTCCTGGAAACACACAATGTTGACCCCACACATTGCAGCTACTTCCACCATCTCCTCGATCCGCCTGTGCAGAGCAGCCACCTGATGGTGAGAAATGTCACACTATAAAAAACCTGCATGTTCTAACTCCCTTGTCTATTAACAGCCTGGTTTTACCACCTTTGTTCACGTGGAGTTTATCTCGTTCTATACTTAGTGCCACTGCTTTCAGGAGGAGTAACTCAACAAGGTATCATTCCTGAACACTGATAATAGAGGCAGATAAACATTTTTAAAAGCATTTAGATGCTGAAAATAGAAAAAGCATTCCAAAGGGATTCTAATTCCATGGCTGCAACATTTATATATATGGCAACTCATTGCTGACTGGCTTGCAAAAAGCTGAAAGTCTTAACAGAATCAGCAAAAAAATCATAATTTTGCTGCTCACTGTGAACAACCTACAGAACCATGTCAAGTAAATGTGAATTTAAAGCACCCAGAATCTTAAAATATGAGGCAAGGACGGTCTATTTCCTTACTTATCTCCAAATCCTGCTTGTACATGTGGATCTTGGACAATCTCTAGAAGTTATTAACTGGAAAATTTTCTAAAGTCCTCTGTCCTAAGAGCTAAATAATTGTTACCAACAAAAAACATCAAAGTGTTTATTAGTTAGTCTTACTGAGTATTTGGCTTAGAGATCGGCATAGGTGTAGCACTTTGCATTGCTATTTTCAGGTGTCAATAAAAAACAAAAAAGGCCTCAAGACAAGACTGTAGTGACCTATGAACTCAACAACTGTATATTGATTTTCAAAAATAGTTAACTGGTTATTTATAAGGTAAAATCCTTAATATAGCTGGGTCTTTCTTCACCAATTGCTATAAAGAATCCACAAACTTGATCCATTTATTGAATTAATGACTTGCATCTGTGACAAATCTTTCCAAAACAAATTACTTCAGAAATGTTCTGTCCTGTAACTGTACAAAACTAGTACTCCAGGAGACTTTATAAATATGTTTTCTTTCCCATTTTTCAGGATAATCTTAAGAGGCTATTTCTATATATACGTGTCACCTCAATGCTTTTATGTCCAGGATGTTGAGATGATGGTCACAGAATCATTAAGGCTGGAAAAGACCTCTAAGATCATCAAGTCCAATCATTAGCCCAGCACTGCTAAGTCACCACTAAACCATGTAATAAGATTTCACTGACTCCTGTACAAAGAATAATGAACACATCTTTATTAATCTGTGTTTACTCTAATGGATTTTCCTATAATGGAACATTTCTCAGTTAAAACAAGAACTGCACCTGTGGTTTCCACCGGTTGCCATCCCTTTTGATTTTGTGTAAATGATTTTATGTTTCACTTTAGAGGCAAAGGATTTTCATGTACAAAATGAGTTACTAAATTTTTAGCTTTGGAAAAACGGCAAGCAGGTTGGGCCTTTGCTAAGTGAACACAACACAAGTGATATTTCTGAGAAACAATAAAACTGAGTGTGTCATCCAAATTTCTTAGAGGATCCTACAATGTGGTAGTGATGGATCCTACACTGCCAGACAATCATTAGACATGTGATGATGCAGTTTCTAAACTCAGCAACTGAACCATGTTATTTCTCAATCCAGCGGAGAAGGAGTTACCAACAGCCCCGTCCCAGTTTGTGTACCTGGACTGCCACTGGTGTGTCTGTGGGAAGAGGAACTTTATTCTGCACCAGTCCCACTCGAACAATACGGGGCCTTCTCAGTTGCTCCGGAGCAGCCTCGAATCCATAGCCCTGGAGCTCAAAGTCCCTTTCCTGAGCTGCTGACCATGCAGCACTTGGCAAATCAAGTTTTCTGGATTGAACAGGAAACAAAGACACTTCAGGACGAGATGTTCTCCTTTTCTGCTCCGAGTGCAATAGACCCAGGGGATCACAGACCCTGCCTAACCCCGCAGAGACACCCAAGCCCCCATGCCCCAGGGTGCATCTCCCAGCCACGGGACACTGAGGAGTGGCCAGGTCCTGTGCAGGTCTCACCCCCATGGCACCAACCTCCCAGTGTCCTCCTCTTATCTGTCCTCCCCAGACACTAACACCCTGCTGCAGTTACCAAGGAGCACACAGGTGCAAACCTCCACCTGCCAGCCCCGCATTATGAACCCTTCCCCTCCAGTGTGTTTTTCCTCATGTCTGACCCTGACTTTCCCATCTCCCTCACCCCGATGTCACCACCTCCCAGTCCCCCCTCACAACATCCCCCTCAGGCCTTCCATCCCTGCCCACCTCCCTCTCCGACCGCCCTGCTCCCCACACCCACATCACCTCCAACCTCCCCCCGTCCCCATAGCAGAGCACCACAACCCCACTGCCCCTCCTGCCCCCCAGGACAGACATCCCTGGCATGGTGGGCACCGGGGGGATGACCAAGCCCGTGCTGGGGGCACACCTGGCCTCGCCCCCGTAGAGAATCCTCTTCACCTCGGCCAGCTCCCCGGGCGGTATGTGCTGCTCCAGGCACGACTCCAGCGACTCCAGGGTGGCTGCCATGCCCTCAGGATCCCTCTGACCCTCCGGCACTCGCTCGCAGCCCCTCAGGCCCTCTCTGCCCCTCAGGCTCTCACTCCCCCTCAGCTGCCCTTTGCCCCTGAGGCTCTCACTACCCCTCAGGCTCTCACAGCCCCTCAGGCACCCCCTTTCCTTCAAGCTCTCCCTTTCCCTCAGGCTCTCACTGCCTCTCAGGCACTCGCAGCTGCTCAGGGCCCCTCAGGCTCTCCCTTTCCCTCAGGCACCCTCTGCCCCTCAGGCTCTCCCAGCCCTCGAGGCTCTAGCACCCCTCAGGCCCTCCCTTTCCCTCAGGCACCCTCTGCCCCTCAGGCTCTCACAGCCCCTGAAGCTCTCCCTGTCCCTTAAGCTCTCCCGTTCCCTCAGGCTCTCCCAGCCCCTCAGGCGCTCCCACCCCGCTGTCCCCCGCACTTTGCCCCGCCGGACACGCCCCGTCCCCTCAGCCGGTTTTGGCGAGCCCGGCCCTTCCCGGTGCGGCCAAAAGTGGTGCTTTTGAGGAGGGAAGGGAGCGCCCAGGGGTCGGGAGGGCTCCTGGGGCGAAGGGATGATGGAACTCCGAGGGAACACAAAAAAACCCCTCACAAAGTGTTAGTGGTAAATGGCACACCTGGTGTGGGAGCTGGAGGGTTAGGCCACGACATACCGTAAAATAACACAGTGGGGTCTGGATAAAGGGGAAGAGGAAAAGGAAGGGAGAAAGAAAGAGATGAATTAAAGAAGGGCAGAGAAGAGAAAGAAAAAAGGGAGAGAGAAGAGAAGAGAAAGGGAAGGGAAGGGCAAAGGCAAAGGAAAGAGGAAAGAAAAGGGGAAAGAGGAAAGAGGAAAGGCAAGGAAAAAAAAGGTTGGAAATAGGAGAACATAAAATGTCAGTATTTTTCACAGATACGTGTGTGTCCATCTCAGCTGCAGTAAGACTCTGAACAGGAGCCAGCAATAAATAACTTTGATTTTAACATGGATTTGAGGTGCAATATAATTGGAAATCCATCCCAAAACAAGTTAATATCTGACAAAGGATTGAATCAATTAAGACCTTGATCTGGGACAAAAATAAAAGCTCATCTAATAAGAACATTTCCTTCAGCAGGTACGAGATGGACACCCTGTTTAAACCAGTTATTCCCACTGAACCCCTGGCTGTGCCTTCTGCTTCGAAACACATGGAAATTCACAGCGTAGCAACTGGTTTTCTCATTCAAGTGAAGCACGAAGTCCAGGGATGGCTACACATGTCTAAATATATCCCACCGAGTTTAAGCACTGCTTGATGTACCTGCTGGAGGATGTGACAACATTCAGCACTTAGCATTTGCAGTTGTTAGGCATTTTGAGTTAAATATTAAGCCTTTTAGACTAAATAAAAAAAAGAATGTCAGGGAGAGAGTGTCTAATATTTAACTTTAAGCAGAAATAGTCTGGTTTCATCAAGGCATTTGGAGAGACGTGATTCTTTCTCTCTCATTCACCCTTTGTAGCCCCAAAAGCTGCAGCGATGCTGGGCCTGCCAAGGGCACCAGGGCAGACGTGCTGCTCTGGGGCTTTGTTAGGGGCAGGGGCTCTTTGGAGTATCTCCCAAAGGGCAGGCTAACTCCTGTCAACAGAAAATTCCCCACCCCTTTCATCTTTGGGGGAATTTTCAAGATAAGCTAAACATACAGATGATAGTATGCTATAAAGCGAAAAATGTTGCATAATGAGTCAAAAAACCTCATCATTTGAAAGGAAGGGACCCCAGTCCGCATAGTTACAGTAGAATAGCATCTTGTTCATGACCAAGGGCCTGAAAACCAGTTCTTAGGAATTATTTTTCTTTCCCAAACCTATTTCTGAAGGGCAGTAATAAGCAGTGACCTTCACATGCATGGTTTTTTTCATCTGGTGATCCCAGTGTGCTGTAATGGCCAATTCTAAAGGTACCTCTCAGTAACATTTTGTTTCATTCATGGCTGCAGATCTTTAAACGTTGCAGAAGGGAAGATCAATATAAAAACCAGCTGATGATAGAGGAGGGAAATGAGCAGGCCAAGAAAGTTCATTTCCATATCAGCATACCCAGGATGTCAACAGATAAAGCATTTCTGGAGCATTCGTAGAAACAAACAGAAGGGCCTGGGTTTCTCTGGGAACTTTTCAATTTCTTTTCTGCCTGGACTGCAAATTAAAGGGAAAAACAGCAGGTCTATTTTGTATCCAGCTCCTGAAGAAGGTCACATAACTGAACTTTTCTCTTCAAGCTTCTATTCTTAGTGTGAACTTTCACTGACTTCTCTATTGGTGCCTTGTTTATTTGTAATTTAGTAAATTGTACTACATGTAGGAAATGGACTTCATGGCAATAAAACTGAAGCCCCTGAAAAAAATCCTCAGGAACAGTGGAGACCTGAAAAAACAGAACATTTCCTGTGCACCGTATCAACCATCCTGCAACAACACAGTGAGGTCCAGACTGCATGGATAGGAAATGACAAGCCTAGAATTACTAATAATGATGAAAAGAGACCAGGCTATTCCATAGGGACTACGTGTATATAAAGGTATAACTCCAGCCAACACAATAAACCTTCAAAGCACGAAATGTTAATGTTGAGCAGGAAAGTAACCTAATAAAGGAAGATGCCTTCCATATCCCAGACAAAGCATATTAGAGGGCTTGGATTTAAGTCTGAACGTTCCACCTCAGTCACTGCAATTATCTGTTAAGTAGGATGCTTGAATCCAGATCCCAGTTCTGGTTTTGACTTCTTCAAACCTCTGTATTTAAACTTCCCAGTTCTGCATTACCTGGACAGAGTAATTGTTTTGGGAAATAGCTGAACCCTCTGGTATGAGCCCAGGCTATAATAACTCATTTAGAGGAAAATAAGTATTTTATGGAACAAAAGCTCTCTAAAACAAGGGAAAATTCCTACAAAAGAGTTCTGAAGTGCACATGCTTTTCCTCTCTGTTGCCCTCAGTCAGGGTGGTCCAGAAAGTCGGATGTAGAAGTCAGGACCACACAGTGTACTCTGTACAGAAAGCAGTTCCCGTGTGCTGAAACCCCACATCGCACAGATACCATCACAGAGCTAAAACTGGGCTTTGGTAATACTGGTGCACACACTCTGTGCTGCAAGACTGTTCCCAAGAGTTTTTGTAAAACCCCACAATAGCACCCTGGCATTAGTCAGAAGCACCCTGGAGATTGAATTTAAGAGCCAAATATCTAGAGTTCAGGCTAAAATTGGGAAAGACCCAAGAAAAGACTTAAACAAACAAACAAAGTCCTTCCACTGTAGCCCAAGATAGGAGCAAAGGCTGAAGAGCATCACGTATCAGAGCTGGTAGGCAGGATTAGTGGCAGCATTTCTCTCTGCCCTTCCTAAGTTAGTAGTATATATATATATATATATATATACATATATACCCCCTCTGAAACACCCAGCTCCTTACAAACCCTGCTGCTATCCTGTGAATCATGGCTCCAGACACTTTCTTCTCCTGTCAGTCCCTGAAATGGGTCACACACAGACAAATAAATTAATAACTTGTGGCCCTAGTCCAGCAACTGTCTGAGATCACCCACAGGGTCATGCTGCTGGTTAACACCTGTCAAGGGATTTGGGTGGACATGGACCCAGATGTGTCTGTCAAGGCCATGTGATATTGGTGCTCCATCTAAATTTGCTTTGCAGATGCTGCAAGAGCCTCTAAAATGACCTTCTACAATGTCCTTTTCCAGTGGCCACAAAATAAAACACTGAATTGTACTGCAAAAGAGATCACTGAAATAGGTCTTTACATTTCTTCACCTCAATACAAATTCCCATGCTTCATTTGGAAACGTAAAACAATTAGCTTGGAACACACCTGATTCAAAACATTTCAAGTGTAAGAGACAGGCAGTGAAGGGGAATTAGCATAATAAAAGTGTAGAGAGAGGAGACAGCTCTGAAATACAGGGGGGAGATAAAACACTAACTTCATGCTCCTTAATACACAGCTAAAAAAAGTAAGACAGCTGGTAACCTTCCTATCTGTCCTGCTTTGGTTTAAGGGTGCTCTGATGTAGGGAAACCAACATTCTCTGGTTTAAAGTCACTCCTTTGTACTGTGTCCTCTTGCTTATACTGATATCCTTACAATCACTCCTACCAGTTTTAGAAATGGGTCTGTATGTACAATTAAGACAAAGAGAAGTTGAGGATTTTGATACAGATGGAAAATTCCAGCCTGCATTTAGATTCCCTGCCTTTCCTGTTGACTCTGCAAAAGCCACAGGTACAATCACCTATGGATTGTAGTAGGAGAGCCAGATTATAAACTTCTAGCTGGCTTTGTGTCATCTGCTTTGGCTTCCTGCTGTTCTGAAGGCTGGGTTAGGGGAAGTGGCTGAAAACTGAGGAAGTTTATTGTTGACAATACGTTTTGTCTGCTCTCAGGCATGCCTGGGACCAAAGCAGTCCCTGAGCAGCCCCAAATCTGGGGAGTAAATGGACGTTTTCAGGCACCTTCCCCTCCCTCCCACAGGAACAGCCCAGCTCACCGTTTTCAAAGAGTTAAGGTGTCTTTGCAGGAGCCCTTCTGTTGTTTGCACTGTTGTCTTTCTAGCTAGAAACGTTCTCCTTGATTGCTTTGACTAAATCACACCTGAAAATGTATCTTTAAAGCAGGAGAGATTCACAAATTGACCACTTTCGCCAATTAAAAACTTCATCCTTCCCTGGAATATGGCTATCTCCCTGGTGCACAGGAAGTGCATTAAAGAAGTAATAAACACTCATAAAACACATTTAGTAATCTAACATTTAAGAGCAGAGTTCTTGTTCATTACTGTAACTTTCTGCTAAATTACCACCAATGAGATTGCTCATGGGCTCAAAAGGTCAGTGTTATTTTTGCAGTTGAAATCGTGGAGTCTGGGAAACAACTGTGTGTAAATTGCTGATATACTGGAACAAAGACAGAAGAGAAAAACACTGAACATATAAGAATGCAAGTAAAGCAGCAGGAAAGGAGGGGAGGGGGAGAATCTCATGGACAGTTTATTAAAAGAACAAAAGGATAAAATCTGGCCCATTTGTTTTCCACGGGCTCAGGAAGCCCGGTCTTTAAGCACCTACTATAAATAGGGTGTGCTAATCCTTCATCAAAGCGGGGAGTAGTCTGTACCAAAATGAATGAATTTTAGGTGTAATCTGGGAAAAGGAAGATTCCCCTCATAGCAGGAGAAAGATCTTTTGTTTCAGTCCTTGCAGAATTGAGATATTTCAAAGTGTAAGAGCTGGAGAGAGGCAGAATCTGGGACAGGTTTCTATACTGCCAAATTCCTGGCAAGAGCATAGCTAGAGAATGGAATTAGCAAACATCTGATTTGGAACTGAATAATCTGATTCTGAGAAAGACAGACTTGAATTTATCACAGGGTTAACTTCAAAATCCTCAAGGAGCTCCTCTCTGAGTGGAAGCTCTATGTGTCTTCTATGAACTTTGGAAAAGCATTTGATAGGGTTGACAGGGATATCCTATAGAAAGTAATGGGAGCTTATTTGGAATTCTATAAAGGACAATTTTTATTCATTAAACCCTCTATAAAAGACCTGATTGTAAGGTAATCCTGAACAGCTGCCTCAGAGACATCCAAGTGAAAACCAAATGCAGACTGCAAGAGCCCTGCATTGCCCTTAAGGGAAAAAAAGTCACTAAAAATTAATTAATCACAAAAATGGCAAATTATTCCCAGAGAGCTTATTAGATGGCCCCAAACCCATGATTTTCTAGGTGAGAGCTTTGGCTGATAGCTTTGCTAGGGACAAAGTGGAATTAAATGAATCAAAACACCACTCTGGCTCTCAGTTGTATGGGTTGGGGTTTGATGGTATTCAAAGAAACTCAACCAGAAGTTAAAGAGGTTTGTTTCCACGGGTTGCTCACTGAATGCCAGGTGGGTAACTCTTAGGATAGGCACTGAATATTCTTCAGGCAGGTTAAAACCTGCACAGAGCAGTCAATAAAAAGATACATTAATCTTTAGTTTCACACTTGACAGCACAAAGGGAGTAGCAACATCACTAACAATCAACACCTTGCTTTTCTGGGAAGGCATTCAAGCAGAGAATGAGGAAATTATCATAAGGTTCATCTCTCACAAAGGATGAGACCCTTCCCACCACCAGAATTATCATAGAAAACCTGCTAGATCTCTCCCACAGGCACTGTATAAAAGGGCCTCCAGTGCAGATTCCATGGGCTGCCCAAAGACAGGACACTCTCCACAGTAAAATGCCTCCCCACGAGTCCCTCACAAAGCCTTTCAGCCCACAGTTCCTGCTCACTAGTGGGAACTAGGGCTGCAGAGAGGCTTGGGTGGCAGGGAAGGGCATTAATGCAGGAGCAGCTGGGGATCCCTCTGCTGCAACACGATGTGGGAACAGTTTTGTGCTAAGAAGTGGGAAAGGGACTTCACCCTTCAGCTCAATCTGCCCAGTGAGCTGATCCACACCCACAGACACCCAGGAACAGTCCCTCAGGATAGCAGGCACTCAGGGGTTTTATACAGAGGGACTTATATTGATTGCCAGCCTGGAAACTTCTGCTTCAGAATAACTTGATCTGCTTTAGCATTTATATTTGAGTAATATGCTCTTATTCTGCAGTGGGAATATCCTCACAGGGAGATAACCAGAAGTGATACCTCACTTGAACTGCAGACTCCACTGCCAAGCCCAAATCAGTGGTCCAGCATAAACAAGCCCTTTTTTCAGAGACATCTTCTAAGGACAGCTCATGGAAGGGATGCTGTGAGGCCTCAATGACACGTTTGTGTAGTGAGGGCCAGTATCTCTGGCCACAGTGACATATGAATTTGGGCAGACGGTTGCAGCTGCACTTGGCAAACAAACAGTAGTAACCTAAGCTTGACATTAGAAATGATGGTTATTGAACCAGTGTCTTCATGAGCAGGCTAGATGCTGGCAAAAGGGCATGAGGAAGACAAAACAGAAGTTTAATTAACTTAACAGGAAAGGAAAAATCTCCTAGATAAAAGGAAAAGAGCCCTTTCTGAGCCAAGTATTTAAAGGGTTCTCAGACCTTCCCAGGCCAGAGAGTGTCTGTGTGTAATGCTGACTTCCTTCCAGCTCTGTCTGTGCCAGAAATAACTCGTCAATGGAGTGTATCTCATTAGTGTACCTTTTATCAAAGCCATTCCTGCACAGGAAAGTGATACTTGCTGCTGACATGCTGCTTGCAAACAGGGAAGAGGGAAACTGCATTTCTGAAGGGACTCCCACCTTCTGCCATCCTTCCTGGGCCCATACAAATGCCTGGGGACCTGTCGTGGCAGGAGCTGAAGACTTTCAAAAGAGAGCACAGGTGTACCAGGGCAAGAGGGATCTGCAGTGACCAAGGGCAGAAAGGGAGATTTGATTGGCCTCTTGGAGATTTTAGGTATCTCCAGCTCTTTCAAAGGCTCATTAGCAGTTTACCATCACTGATACTCTCAGTTGTGTTCTGCTGTTCTTAGCCAGAAGGAACCCAGAGTGAGGGCTCTGGGTCATCACACTGTAGTGGTCACACAGCACAGTGAAATCTGGCTGGCCAGGCCATACACCCAGAACAGACTCACGTGGTGCCTGAAGACACATGTAACTCTTGTCTTGAGTGACATCAGGGAAGGATGAAATAATCATATTGCCTACAGGGTTATCCATTCACCCACCAACTGGCTGTGGTTTGCCTGATGTGCCCCAGTTCAGGATCTGAGCTTCCACCTCGTAAGAAAAGGTATTCCTATTTTTCCCATTTTCAAATAAAACATTTCACATGTGAACAGAATGGAGCAGCTGAAACAGCATCTGCTGATGTCCACAGAGAGCCTGGAATCAATGCCCTGAGAAGAATAATCACCTCCCACCCAGGTATCTCACTGGGCTCCAAAACAGGAAAACTGGCTTTGTGAAGGGAAAAAAGAGAGAAACAAAAAGTCCATGTTAACCATTCCATTGCTGGGCAGCAGTCTATGGAGACTGGAATTTAAACCAGGATTAAGACAGGATGGGACAGAAACACAAAGTCAGCAGAAAGAAGGAAGGGAAGAGATTGTGGGTGACCTACTGGTGGAGATCATTTTCCTGCTGAGCCATAGTTTCCATACCAACAATTTCTGAGTCAATGTCTATCAGTAACTGTAGAAAGGGGGGTTTTGTTTGGTTTGGGGGATTTTTCTGTTTACCAACTGGACTCCATGCTGGACCTTTGGTCCAACCTCACAGTGCAGAGCTCTGTGGACCCAGAGGAGATGACAGTATTGAACTTATAGGCCAAATATCATTAAGGATGGAATGTGGCCCTTTCCAGGAATGAGTGAGACACTCTTCCCGCAGCCAAAGAGAGGGGCTTTTATCTTTTCCCTTTTACACACAGGCACACTCCTGCCCCCCCAGTGCACTGCATGCATATAGCCATTTCCTGAAACATTTCAAATTTGTTTTCCTTAGGTTATTTGTGTCTACAGCCACCAGATGGTCTGTGTCAAAGCTGATATGTTCAACATATTATTCCATTATCCTATTAGGTTGAACATGTCTTTCCTCCCATGAGAGCTGTTAAGATATCACCCTTACAGAAAAGAGGCAGCTTTAGTCCCACTGTCACCTCCTTTCTCCTTCTGAGAAACCACTCTCCTCAGTTAGCACACAGCTAATATTTTAGCTTATCTTGATATTCTGTGTTCGTACTTGCAAGAAATTATATCTGGACATTTAATATCAGCTATCTCACTTACCAAGCTGTACACATTGATCAAGTGCAATAAAAATAAAGAAAACAGACCTCCAAAGGTTTGGAAAAGACAGTGATGATGCTTTCTTCTTCTCCTCCTCAAATAACAATTTCCTATATTGCTTTATAGGACTCTCTAATTTGAAATGATCCTCCATCAAGATACCAGTCATATTTCCAAAACTGCCCTCTTGATCTGAAAAAGTCTTAGAAAACATCTGCAATTCAGGTCAACGACATTTAAACTGAGGAAATGGTCACCTTTGGTTTCCCTCTGAAGGCTCCTCGTACCCCTGGGAATGGGAGAGCAGAAATTCCTGGCTGGTTTCCATGACCCCAAGGACTGAACATTCTTTGCTTGAGGAGCCTTCCCAACCCCTGCAGCAACTACAACTAAGGCAGCTTATGACAACAAAGATTACTCAAAAGATGCTATTTCAAGTTGGTAGGGGTGGAAGGAGATGGGAGAAGAGGGAGGCAGAGGAAGCACCACTGGAGGGATGGAGGCAGCCAGCACAGGAATGAATGAGCCTGCAGTAAAGATATGTAGGATCTCCTGGGGGAACACTCAATCACCAGCAACAATATGAGCACTAGCTCTTGCTTTTCTCCAGAAAGCAGGTCTGGGTGAGAAGGACCCAGAACAAAGAACCCTGCCTTTACACACCAGAAATAGATGTGTTTGCAGATAACACCGAACCCCCTTCATTTGCATGTCTGGAGCTTTCCACTTACCCCACCCCCTACACTGTCACAGGATTTATGGGATCACAAACATCCCCAGAGTCAAAAGAACAGGAGGAAAACACAGCACGTGTTCCCTGCACTGATCACCTGCCAGACCTGGGGCACCCACAGATGTGAGAGGAGCGCAGGAATGAGTGAGTGTGGCAGGGATGTGTGATGGATAACCGGGGCATGGAGGGATAGAGAGCTGGGACAGCACTTGTCCCATATACAGCCAGCCCAGCTCAAATGTCTCACTGATTAGATGGGCTATTCACAGCACTGGGGACACTAAAGGAATTATCTCTCAGTGGCAGCAGAAGAAGAGGCAGTACTTGGCAAAAGGCAGGGCTGTGACATATCTTCCCCAACACACACTCTACTGCAGAGCACAAGGGAGCCTCCATAAGTCTCATATCTGTGTTTTATGATCTGCTTGCTCACCTTTTACATCCTTTGTCCCACATGTGTCACTCACAAACATGCTGCTGCTCAGCTCAGTTCCTCCTGGTCCCCACATAGTGACAATCACCAGCATCAGCTCAGTTCCAGGAACTGAATAAAATACAGTATTTTTAAAACCACCATCAAGTCAGGCTGTGCCCTGGGAAGGCCCCCTAGCACAGCCTCCTCCTGTGTTAATCAGAAAGATCAGTCAAGAACATGTGCTTGCTTACCTTCCCCTCCTCCCCCTGACTGCAGAGCACTACCAGGCTGGGGTGAAGATGTGTGAGTAGGGTCTGTGTAGCTCCTCCAGGAGGCACCAGAATTCACAGCTGTCCCAGGAAGAGGCAGTGTTCACCTCTAGTACTGCTGCATCCCCTCCATCTACAGAGTTTTTATGATCCTGTAACACACAGGCTGTACTTTCTTCAGAGGTGGGCAGTGGGAGGTGAAAATCAACAGACAGGCACCTAAAACACAGAAAGTTAATGAATAAACTGATATTGGGGGGAAATGGTAGAGGTCAATATCAGTAGTTCCCACGAGAGTGGCTGATGGATCACCACTTACAGATGATGGCAGAGGGGCTTTGGGAGATGTTTGTGCTGAGGAGCCGTCGCTGTGAGCAGCAGCTCCCAGGAGAGCAGAGCAGCAGTGGTGCTGTGCAATGGGACAGTGGGGGGAAGCCAGAGAGCCTCTCACATGTGCTGTGACTCAGACCAGATCCAGTCTCTGCTCTAATCCACAGGGGTACCATTTCTCATGCCCTTCCTTGCTGGATTGCTCTTGTCACCATAAATCCAGATGTTCAGGCTTGGGGAGGGAAGAAGCAATTACACCAAAGGGCTGCTCAGCATTGCAAAACAACCTCCAGCCAGGCTGGGATCCTGAGGAATTGCAACACTCCAGGGGTTCACTGGGACCTTGCATTCAGTGCACAAAAATTGACACCCTAACTATCCCATCTGCTGGCCCATGCTTCTCTGGTCATGTTATGGGCTTAATCTCATGTTAACTATTGCAGGCCTTCAAAGCTTCCTTCTGGCCCAGTGCAATTTTCCACTATAAGCAAGATGTCTTCAGAAACAAACCACTACCAAACTACCTGGGAAGCTTTGTGTATGTGAAGCTGTAGTGCAAGTTCTCCCCAAGGCTAGAAGCAAAATCTTAGTGGAAAGATTCCTCACTCCTTACATGTACAAAGAACCATTCTCTGGTAATGTTGAATCACAACATCCTGAATAGAAGAATGCTTACTTACAACACAGTGATTTAGCCAAATAATAGAATAAAAAGGTGAGAGAAGCAGCAGCATAAAATACCTTCTGACTGACCATAGTTTCCAAATGTGCCCAGCCCCTGGAGCCACAGATTACTGGGCAGAGGCTGGAACAGCAATAAGAGCTGCCTGCAAATGATATTCCTAAAGACTGTGCAATTTAACCCAGCTATTAGGAAGATGGATGGATGCAGCATGCACGTGTATTGCTGCCTGCTCCACACAAGGGCTAAAACTGGGCAGAGGGAGAAATGACACAGTGCAATTTGCAAATAACTAATATGCCTGTGGCCTTTCTCCACCTTCCCATCTCCTTATGCATTAGACAAGATACTCATGTCCCAGGCAATAACCCTTCCCTGTTCAGACCTCTGCATCCCCCTGTCTGATCTGCCAGTGATTCAGCTTCCCCAATCCACCTATGCTTGGCCTGTAAGTATGTTCTCACTTACTTCCATAAACTCCAAGAAAACTTCTAGAATTACTGCCATTTTGTTTCTCAGCTGCCTGCTTAAAATTCCCAGCTTCCACACGGTCTGGATGAACTCAGAGACACGATCAAACTGGTCTTTGCTTCTGTTATTCCTCTGTTTGATTTTTTTTTTACACTGTATTCATTTTTAGCATGTGTAATGTACACAGCTGCTGGCAAAGCAAGGGCCAAACTTAACAACAGCAACAAAAAATTAAGATAATTTTTATATGTAGAAAGCTCAATTGAACCCACAGAAGTCTCTCTGATAGTTCAGCATCAAGCAGACACAGGAAGCACTGGGGTGGCTGTTCCTGGGCCTTTGCAGAGAACCGGAGCACAGTGTTTTCATGCTGTGGACTGTTGTGCCACATCACCTCCCTGTCTGGTCCTTGGCAAACAGAGGGAACCACTGAGAACCCTCCAATGCCCGTCCTCTGGGGATGACTTACCTTGTTTAACAATGAGCCCTTTGGGTTTGTTTCACCTCCATGTCTCGTGCGTGCAGGGACATGTTCAGCACTTTCACAGAGGAGAAGCAAAACAGCACTTTTTTGAGTTGCCAGGGCAGTGAACAATCACAGCCAGAACACCTTGTTGCTCCTGACCACAGCTGCTCATCCTTCAGGAGCACCTGAACTGACTGAAATACCCTAACAAAGGATCGATTATGTTACAGCAGAGAAACACAGGAAAATCTTCCTGAGCACAGTTCCAGAATGTCTGCATGGAGACACTGCTGGGGGGAGAAAACAACACAAAGCAAGCAGGCTAAGGGGAAGACCCTCCAAAATAAAACAGAGGCCTCATAAACACGAAGTAAGAGGCCACACAAGTCCAAGGCAAAGGGAAGCACCCTGGCAAGGCACTGTCCAGTTCAACTGGCCAGGATTCTCAGGCTACACCACAACAAATAAGGACCCGGGCTAATAAGCTCAATAAAGCCAGGATTCAGAGTAATTTAGAGCCACTTTTCCTCCTAAGTTGCTTAATTGCTTTTAAAAATCCTTTGTGGTTACCCCATTCTCACTCAACTCCTTGGCACCTCCCTAAGGGCCTTTGTCTTGATGCTGAGTCAAGTGGTGATCCGGGTGAAGACAACGGATTTGCCTCCTTTAAGAGTGGAGAAACCTGCCTGAAGTGAACGACCAGAGAAGCCCGCAGAACAAGCTGCTTTACAGACCTGACATTTCTACCCCAAACTGAACAAGATTTAATTTCCTCCAGCCTCTCACAGGATGACATATCACAGGTGTTGCCTCATCAGGAAATATGACTTGCATGAGTCCCCCAGTCCAGTCCCTTCTCTGCTGAATACAAAACTGCAATGTCCATCCCTCCTCAGTGGTATATTATGCTGAGACCAAACCTGAATTCAGATTCACACACAGGCTGTGACTGCAGGGCCACAGGAGCCAGCAGAGCCACTCACTGAGACTTGGGCCTTGTGTATTAAGAGGAATAAATATATTTGATATGAGTCCTCTACTGGAAGCTGAAGAGCTTCCCGTGTCATCTCCAGCCTAGCAAAACATTGAACCTGAGTGGGGAGCTGGAAGGCCACAGACAGCAGAGGGAGCACTCACTGCTCCTGTCCTGTCCCAGCATCCTGTCCACAACCAAAAACAAAGGTAACAACTACCCTCGGTGGCAAACCTGGGACAATGGAGATACAACTATGCACACACTGCACTTGCAGTTCAAGAGCTGCTGAATTATTACACCAAGTTAATGCCCAAATCTGGTGCTGAGAAGGGCTGTGTTTGGGAGGCTGTTTGCACTGCTGTGCTGCACCAAGCACATCAGGCACTGCACACAGCAGTCACAGCACATGTTTGGTCCAGATCCTGGTTTGTACCTAGAGTTTCACTGGAGGTGTGGAGGTGGAAGTGAAGCCTGGACTGGACTGATGGAGCCACCAGTTTGGGTCCCACCTTTCCTGCAGTGCTGCTGGACAGTCCCATGAAGGCTCCATCCCACCCTGCACCGTGACAGCCTCCAATTGTTGAACGTGGGGGCAACACTCCCATGAGCTCCCCCATGAAGTGTGGGGACCTCTCGTGACAGTCACTAGAGATGAGACAGACATTCTGTGAGCTGTATCCCATCAACTTAGTGGCTGAAACATTTCTGTGAGTGCCAAACGTGAAGGAGCTAAAAACAGAACCAGTCAGAGGTGAAATGTCGAGGTTACACTATTGGAAGGCAGGGCAGATGCTTCCTGGACTGTTTACTGCCACATTACCCATGGGTTCTTGTCTGCAGTTCTGTCAGTGCAGGGTTTTTAGATCTGTGAGGAAAAATCCAAATCCTCAGGCTCCAGAAGTTACCTTTTCCCCACCATGTGCTTCCCAAGTTACAGGAACAGCAATTGCCTCTACCCTGCAAATCAAAACTTGCTCAGAAAAAAACCCAAGTCCTTCAGACAACCCTTTCTGCTCCCCTAGCAAGCAAAAGGAAATGCTGTAAGTAAGTGGAAAGGCTCAGTGGTGCCACTATTTCCTGGCTCCCAGCACCAAATGAGAGCATAGGGGGCTGTCATCAAGGAGAATACTCCTGAAGAGAAACTATCTGCAGCCTCTTGGAAATTTCTTATCAAAAGAGCCCTGCTTGTCTGCACGTCACCTCTTCATCCAGCTTCTCAGCTTCTCAGGCTCTGACCTGGCTTCTCCCAGGGATGCTGTTCTTTGCTCCCTCTTCCCTTCTTGCTCCTACATGGCTCTCTCAAAGAAATATCAGGGACTCAGCTGGTATGTCCTTGGGTGCAGCGTGGAGAGGAATGGCCAGCCTGAAAGCCTCTGCCTCACACACAGAGCATGCAGCTTTTCAGGAGGCAGGAGAACATGGGGCAAAGGAGAAGTGACCAGCAAAGGAACAAAGAGCAAAAAATGAAAGGAAGTGCAGAACAGATTCACAAGATGAAATGGAGAAAACCACCCCCAACAAGTGAGGAGGACAGGAGCACTGCAGCCACCTTCAAAACACTGCTCAGGTATAACCTGGGGAGCATAAACAGAAACAACACACCTGAAAATATGGAACAAAAGGGGGTTCTTCTATTCCCTCCATGATTTCTCCCAGCAGTCCTGCCCTGTTGCCCGGCCCCCAGCCATGCAAATTCCCTCTCAATTACCCTGCCTCAGCAACATTCATTACAGGAAGATGCCCTGTGTGGATCAAATCAGTGCCCTAAGAAAGCCTGTTCAGGAAACATCTCCATGATCCTTATCCAGTTAGCAGGAGGGGATGGAGTGGGGATGCCAGCTGGGAAGGGGCTTTTGTGCAAACACAGGAGTGATGCACTGGCTGTGCAGGCACCGTGCAGAGGGACCATGTCCTGCCTGCCCTGAACTGCTTTTGTGCACCAAACCCATTGTCCTTTAGAGCTGAAACATTTCCAATCCTAGATGGAAAGTGTTGGGATGGACAACTGGGCCTAGAGGTACCACAGGGGGGACATCACCTTTTAATCTATATGAGAGACCAAGGACAATGAGCCTTACATACCTTTGGAGGGCGTTTAAACCTTGGAGTTCTGGTATGAATTTAGGGCATTGAAACGAGCAGCCAAATCACTTGGAGCAACAAGAAAAATCATAGCACTCCAAAATGTTTCCCCTTGTAGGTGGGGTTGGGAACAGGTGAGATTTCCATGTGCAATACACAGATGTCTTGGATGCTGCAAAATCTACCAGTCAGCTACTGAAACATCCCCTGACACACTGGTGCAAGTCTTCAGCACGTTTCCTAAAGTGCTGCACACAGATCTCAGAGGACACAGCCACAGACTAATACCTCTTTTAGAAACATGGTGTCTCACAGAAATGCCCTGTTCTCTTGGTTGTGTGGCCCCAGGGACATGGGATGTAACACACTGCCAACAGCTGTGAGCAAACCAGATTGTCCACACGGCAGCTGTGAGGCGGATGGGAGCGAGCAGAGATAAATGTGTGTCTCTGACAAGAGCTAATGGGCTCCAGGCAGACTGGCAGCTGCAAAGCACCCAGTTCCCTGCCCTGGTTCTGCTGACCAGGCACCGCTGGGACTGCACTTTGAGCTGGTGAAGAAAAGAGGCAGAACAAGTTTGCTCCCATCTATTTTTATCCTGCAGATCCATCTGCTGCTCTCCACAGCTGGTAAGGCCTGGAGCTCAGTTTAGAGCCTCCCAACAAAAGCCTCTTTATGAGACATGGGAATCCCTCAGCACTATCAACACCATTTGGGTTGGATTGCCCAGGCAGAGGCTATTTTGGGCACCACAGGTGGCTTCTCCATTTCCCTGAGCACAGGGATGGAGCCAGCAGATGCCTCCCCACCACACCACTGGGCCATAGCAGCAGGGATAAACAGAGCAGGGTGGGGGCTCTGATGAGCCTGTGGGATCTGGGGGAAAGGGACACAAAGGGGGCAGTTCAGGGAATGAGTTTCGTAGGTGAGACAGAGCAGAATTTTCATCAACACAGAGATCCTCAGAACTTCTTTTGACACACAAAAACAGAGCAGAGCTAATGAGAGTCTGCCCTGAGCAAAGCACTAACTCACCCCATATCTAAACCCATGATCTTAATTCTACAGACCCTGTACCCTAGAGAGCTGCTCTGTCTGGGCAAAGCAGAAACCTCCCTTTCTCTCTGTCTGGGCAGTAACCCCTTCCTTTGGGCTGAGGTTCAACATCTGTTGCTCCTCTTGGAGACAACTCTGGGCTTCCCCCTGACACACAGGCAGCAGCAAACTCTCCCAGGCTCTTCTTTGTTATCTTATTGCATGGATGCTATTTCCTGTGTTTGTTTTGCTTGTCTGCCTAGTTGGCCTAGAGGGTCTCACCTGCTGGAAAACTGCCATTACTTCTCCATCTGCAACACTGACCAAGGGTTAACAAAAAAAAGAGCTTTAGATCCCTTGTAGTTTCCTTAGGATGCCTGCCTCCCAGCAGAGGCCAAAGGCCACAGATGCTGAGGGAGGGCAGGTTCCTGTGTGCCTTACCTGGAAGCTGACAGCTGCAGATGCATCTCTTTAGGAAACAGAACAGGGACACGTTTCACAGCCCTGGGGCTCATCCAGCAGGGAGAGAGCACAGCCACCTGGAACACACTGAGTTCATGGCTCTGTCCTCAAGGGCCTCCCTTCGGAGAGTGCGAACGTGTCTGTGCAGCAGGCACAGCTCAGCCTCTTCCAGGACCTGAGTGACACACAGCCCTCGGCGTCCAGTGTCAGCCACATGTCACTGACACCCTGACCCCAGGATGCAGCCTCATGCTTTTGATGGGAAGGAGGCATTAAAGTGTCCCTGGGAGGACTGTGTGTCCCACACAGCGCTTCCAAACCAAACGCTGATGGAACGACCCTCCTGCAAGGGAGTCGGGGACTGCTGTTTGCACAGAGAGCACACCCCTCCCTCCAGCCACAGCAACAACCTGCAGTCCCTCTGAAAGTCCAGGGAGTGCTGAGCCATGGGAGGGCACGCACAGCCCCTGCATCCTGGGTGAACTTCTTGTGCTTCAGGTCTGGTGGGGCAGGAAAGGAGGGATCATCAGCAAATGCAGAACTGAGGATGACAGGGAACAAAGCAAGTGCTCAGTGGAAAGCAAGCTCTAAGTGTTTCTGATTAAAGGCTTTGATTCCCAAGCATTGGTTGAATCCATAAGGAATAGGGGATCTTGGGTTTAATTCAGTTGCAGACGAATGTTAGATGGGTTAGTTCTGCAGCCTGGAAGGCCTCAGTGCAAGTTGGGGCTATTACTGTGTATTTCCTCTGGAAGGAAATCAAAATGCTGTTTCTCATGACTTCAGAGAGGACGCAGCTGTAGAACAAGCAGCTGATTCTCGGCTTTACTTGTGGCATTGAGTTACCAATGGTGGGAGAAAAGACTATTTCTGTTTTTCCAGTGCAACCTTTAGCATTTTGATCCTTCTGGAATTAGAGGAGGACCCTGAGGAGGGTCTGAGATTTTTTTTGTCTCCACCCTATTCTGTTAGTGCTTTTGGCATGAATATAAAGAAAGGCAGGAAACACTTGGAATACTGGACGGCTCCCAAATGGCAGGCACCTCAGAAACGAGGGAGCCAACTGTCCTTCTCTTTAAGGTGCTGGTTGTTCATGTAGCCCAGCACCCTTTTGCTGGTGCTGGGTGCTCTCCCCTCAAGACTCTGCCTTTGGATCAGCCACAGTCCTTGTGAATTAACTGCAGCCCTGCCCCAGTTGCCTCTCCAGGACTGGGAATGCAAACATTACCCCTCTTCTCCCCGGTGTCTGTTGGCCCTGCAGAATAACTTCACAACTGGATGTTACCAGCACAGAACAGCTTCAAACCAGCAGCACGACCCCCAGTTGCCTGCAAAGGAGCCCTGTGTATCACAGGCTGGCTCAGGAAACCTGTGATTGCTCACAGGCCCAGTTAACAGTGGAGATGGGATGGCAGGGAGTCAGCAGCAGCAGGCAAGTCTCAGAGGTTGTTACCTGCGAAAGCAGTGCCATTCTCTGGCTGATGGAATGGTTTAATATCTCAGGATCAGTGTGCGTGGCAGGGCTGCTCATGACATTAACACAGGAAGCAATAATGTTCAATGTCAGCTGGACTGCCTGACAGGTTATACAGTAACATGAAAGGACAGGAGTCCTCTTGGCCCCAAGACTCACACTCCTGCAAACAGCACTCCTTGGCAAGGCACTCCTTTTCTTTCTGTGGCGTGGTAAAAGGGTGTATCAGCACGGATTCAGAACGACCTTCATCCCACCTGGATCAGCATGGCCAGAGATGCCAGGACCAGCACACCTGCCCTGCTGAAGGCTCCAGCATCTGCCACTGTTCAGCACACCTCCCAGACAGGAACTTGGCAAACAACGCCAGCACAGTGCATTGCTAAGCAGAACATTCTGCCGAGTCCCAACACCAGGACTGCATGTTATAGGGCATTTGCCAGTTCCTGAGTCAACTCTATTTATTATACACTAGAAAGGTCATGACGAATCTCAAAAGATAAAATCTGTGTCTGTCAAGCCACCTTCCTTATTTTCATTGGCCCAGACCCTCATGTTCCACACCAACAATAACAGGACATGGGTTCAAGAGGCACCATGAGTGCAGCTTACCCTGAGGTGGCCCAGGCTTGTTTTGCATTCTTCATAGAACTGATCCAGGCTGCTCAGTTCTCTTTATTAGGAGGTGGTTTTTCCCCTGGATGCAGTCACCACACTGCACAAGAGCCTTGAATCCATGGGAACCCCAAAGCACAGGCACAAGCTTTGACAGCCCAGATGATGCCAAACACCCAAATGATGCATCTGCAAGTTCTCCAGCAACATGAAGCACCCAGCTGAGAGATGCTTAACTCACATTTAGGACTAATACAAGCCCAAAAGACATACCCATGACCTCACCAGCAGCAGAGACAGCAAGATATCCCATGCACAGGCATTTTCTTCATTGTCATTATGAGCTCTTATCTAATCTCCTTGCCTTAGGTAAGGCAGAAGATCAGAGCTGCCCAGGGCAAACAAAGCCTGCAGCTCCAGTGCTATCAGTGTCCAAGCTAGTGGGTTTAGAGGCTTCCCTGGGCTCCCTACAAGGTCAGTCACCTCTGGATTGCAGCAGGACTCTCCCAAAAAAACAAAGTCTCAGGTTTGGAGTTCAGTGTCACAGTTTCAGACCACACAGTATGGATCTGCACTACACATGACCTCATCTTTACACAGTTTACTCTGAACTTGCAGATTGAAAGCTCTTTTCCCAATCTATGCCTTTCACTTGCTGAAAAGTCACCATGCTACTCTCAGCCCCAAACTTGGCTTAGATTACTTTCTTTGACCTGTTGCAACCACTTCAATTCTTGCACTGAAATTGTGGTTTTCTGAGATCTGGACAGAACTTTCCTGTCACTCTGCAGGATCTCAGTAGTGACAGCAGAGAAATGTTGGTCCATCTCACAGCTAAGACCCCTCCAACAATTGCACCCACTGGGTCATTTCTGAGGAAACACCTCCAATATCTAGAAGTGCCTCCCTTTCTTCTCAGAACATCACTGGAGAAGAGACTGGGAAGTCAGGAAGAAATAGAGCTCCACTTACTATTCAGTGAGACTCCAACCTGCATTGAGTCACATCATCTAACCTGAGGGGCTCATCTGTGGGGTCAGAGAGCTGGATTCCTCCCAGGATCACTCCAAGCTGGCAGAATTCTGTCTCCTTCCTCTGAACAAGCACACAGGGAATCTCATTCCTCACGTGGTCTCTTTAGTCAGATGCAAGACTGGGGGAATCTTTCCTGTGAAAGTAAACTGTGAGGTCCTCAGGGCCTCAGAAAAGGTGCTCAAAAAGCCTTTTAACTTCCCGAAACTTCTTGAAACACTCTTGTGTGTACAACGCGTAGCAGCAAAGGCCTCCTGTTTGGGGGCAGAAGTGACAGGGGAAGATCCCACTGCTTTAAACACTGTGAAAAGCTTTTTAGCCAAAACCATTGTGTCCCATTAGCAGGAGTAGCCCACCCTCCACAGCCCCATCCCACTTCACCCTCCAAAAATGCCAGCAGCTCCCCAGTGCTGCAGTCAGCTCTTCTCTACAGCAAAAGCCCTGCACAGTCCAGTTGCTGCGGGGGACTGAGCCAAGGTGTGGATCTCTGAGCAGAGACTTCCAGATCAGGCCAATTGTGTTGCTGAGCTGGGAGCTCTCTCTGTCCTTCCAAGTTCTCGTGCTTAGGTACGAGCATTGTTCTCACGGGGCTCTTGCAGACACCCATTGTTCCCCCAGCTCCGGCCTTTGATGCTGCGGAACAAAACGCACAGTGTTTGTGAAAGGAGGGAAAAATCAAAAAGCTTTCCAATTACACAGTTGGTTGAGCAGCTCGGGCACAGCTGGCTGCAGAGCACCAGGGTGCCAGCACCTCTCCACAAACCAGGGGCTGCAGCAAGGAGGCCTCGAGCTCAGCTGCAAAGTGACCCAAAAGAGGGAATGACAAGGAGTTGATGGTTATCTCGTGAACTTTGATTTAATAACCTCCCAATTCTAAGGGCTCCCAGATTGTACTGACTGTCACTAACCTCCTCAGACACACATTAAGTAGCTGGCAAGTATTCCTGCTTCATCCCTGTCAGCACTGCCCAGGTTTGACTGGAGAGACACCACAGCAGTGTCTAGATTCCCTGCCTCCATCTCCAGACCAATTTGGCTGGCGCCAGGCTGGGGCAACCTCAGCCTGAGCAGCACTGGCAGAGCAGGGCAGAGGTGTGACGTGGTCATGGTCTGAGGTGCAGCAGCAGGGCCACGTGGAAGGAGAAGCCAGCAGGGTGGGATGGCTCAGCTGTGGAGCCCCCAGGTCCTGCTGTGGGACACACCACTCTGTCAGGGCAGTGCCTGGAGTGGGTACAGCTCTACCTGGTGCTCCATCGCAGCTGTGAATGACTTCCCACTGCCACGATCACAGGATGTCAGAGATGGGAGGGGTCCTCTAGTCCCTTTTGAGTCTGTCACCTTAGTCCATGCTAATCTCTTCTGCAAAGGCACAGGCAGTGCCAGGGGGAGAGCCCTCCAGAAGGAGCAGTCTATGGAAAAAGCTAATAAAATAATAAGAAATACTTGCACACAGAGGGGCCAGCCAGTCGGATCTGCCTCGGACAAAGGCACTCACACTCTCTTTTACAAATATATTTTTATTATTTTAATGCTTATTAAGAAATGTAACCAAGACAGACTCCGCAGCACCAGCGGCTCCTCACTGCCCAGCAGTCTGATGACTTCACAGATATGAAAACTTCACAGATTCAAAAAAACCTTTGGTCAATGCACTTTAAATACATTTGCATGCACAGATTCTCCCCCCCCTCCCTCCCCCTCTCCCCACTGGTAACTGACAAACAGAGGGAAAACAACATCTATATCATAAAACATTTAAATTAAAAGAGTAATTGTTTCATAGTGACAGCATGTGCAGCAGGGTGTTCATAGTGTCTTGGCTGCCAGACCACAGAGAACCTCTCCACAGGATGGGGCAGGAACACCAGCTCCTGAGACAGTGGGGGAAGCAAAGGGTGTTCTCAGATCAACAGGGTCCAGTCTTGATTTTAACACAGCCTTGGGTGAACAGTCCCAGCAGGCAAGTAAGATGGGGAGTTACACACAACACTGCCCCAGCTTTGGGATTCTCAGTCTGTCAGGGTTATCCACCTCTCATGCAAATGAGGAATTGGTGTGACTTTAGTTACTCTTGATGTGTTTTACTGTAAAGAAAGCCAAAAGCTCAGGGCTAGAAAATAAAAACTCCGATATGACTCAGTGCAGTTTGATGCCCAAACAAATTGGGAGAGAACTGACTTTTAGGCAGCTGAACTTAGCAAACACACTAGAGAGTATTCTATGCAGTTCTGATGCACTGCAACACCTTTGCAGCATGTCTGTCCTTCCACAGAGCATGGCTGGATGGATCTGGGTTTAGGTGGGGACTATGCTCATGAAGCAGAAGGGGTTTGTTACACCTGAACATGCTCAGGAAATGGGACAATATATCTGGACAATTCATAAGAACCAGCTCTGCCTCAGTCCACATGAACCATACAAAGTCAACCCTCCACACACAGCAGGCAGGGCTGATCCTCTGCAGTGACCCAGGAAAGCTGTAAGGCTGTACCTCCCCTCCAAAATCCTCCTCTCAGCAAGGCACACCTTGGTCTCAAGCCAGGACCATCTGTGCACTCCCCAGCACCTCCCAGCACATTCCTGCTCCCTGAAATCCTCCCAAACACCTACCCTACAAATCCTCCTTCACCACCAGGATTTCCCATCCATCCTGACCCTCCAGCCTTCCACACCTCAGGCGCTTCTCTATATCCACCAGCATCCCCTGGAGTCTCTTCTCAAAGAATGATCAAAGGCTCAGGCTATTCCATGTCACTCCAAGTTCACCTGCACAAAAACCTGCCTAGCACCAACTGGCATCAGTGGGAAACCCTTTCTGTCCACAGTAGCCCAGCTGTCCCACCATGCCCAGTTGCTTCTCAGTTCAAGAGCTGCAGTTGAAGCTTGCACAGAGCTCTGAAATATCACTGATCCCAGAGGAAATCTGCAGGACACAGCTGTAAGTGCATTTATTTGCACATACAAAAAGCAGTGCCCTGGTGAGGAGAGGGCCCCGAGAACCCTTGATAAAATTACTCCTGGCAACGGATCAAACTTTTTTTTCTCCAAAATCCAATAAAGCAAATAAACCCTGGAGCCTGAGAGTCTTCAGGGAATGGTGAAATTCATGGAATGCCCTCACGCCAAACGAGGCACCACATCCCTCTTATGTATCCTCAGACTATTTTAGTAAGAAGTTCCAGTTGAATGAAATTAGTCTCTGCTTACCCCAGCTCTTCCTCTCTGGACCCACTGCACCTTAGATTCCCAAGGAGGTCTTCTGCAGCCTCTCCTGACAGTCACCCCATTCTTTCTCTTGGGACCATATTTGTTTATCCAGGACAGCTGTGTTTCATCAGCTAAACTTTCTCCAGCTGGAACAAAAGTGGAGGTATGAGTGGTCCTATGTAGCTTGGAAGGCAGGTACTTGAGAGGGGAGAGCTGCTAAAAACAAAGACCACACTTCATTGATGGGACCTACTACGTGTTTGTTTTTTTTTAAAATCCAAAACCAAAAAGCCAAAAGCCTTAGAATCATAATCCCTAGGAAACAAGAAAGAAGAATTCCAAAATTCTGTCCAAAAAGCTCATGCTCACCCCAACAACTGCTCCACAGACATCTTCTGAAGGTCCACCCCAGCCATGTGTTTGCCAGAAGGCTCACAGCATGTGGTGGATTGCCATCCCTTCCTTCCTGTGGCTACAGACTCCCATGCAAACCATGCTGCCCTCCTCCTGCACACACCCCAGCCCCTTCACATACCCTTTTCATGTCTGCATCACTAATACTGAAAGGCACTGGACACACTTGGGGGGCAGCTCAAGTAGCAACACAAAAGCTGATTTCAGGACACCTGGAAACTCAATAAACTCGCATGGGGACCCAGTTGGGCAGGAAAGCTTTGCAGAGCAACAATCCTGAGTGTGTCCATCCACACAGATCAGCCTGATTCCTGTGGCAACCAAGCCAGAAGCTGCTATAAGAGTGTGAAGATGCTCAGGAAACAATAGAAAGCAACCAGCCCGCATCAGCTGAATGTCTGATCCCATGTGGTACAAACCATTCTTTACAAAGCTCACCAGGAGACCCTTCTGCACTCGTGTGTGTTCCAGCATGAGCCATGCTGGTATTTTCCCACACTTTCTTCCCTGCTCTGCTTCTTTGTGGACCTAATTGTTATTGACATGAATGCCGGATGTAATCTTGGGTTATTCTTAGAAACATCTCAGCTCCCAACCGAGGCCTGAGGAGAACAGCCCCCCGTTTCCCCGAGCTCCTCTGCCACAGTGGCAGGAGGTCAGAGCAGCCACCACACAACCAACCTCCAGAGCTGTTCCACCAAGAAGGACCCAGAGTAACGAGACCCCGAGTGGCCCTGCGGAGGAACCACCTGTGACGTCAGTCCTGGGGAAATGGCTCAGGGTTGGTACGTGGGGCTGGAGGGATAATCCACTCCTCTGACGTCAGACGGGGGGGGAAGAGCCTGCCAAGAAAGCAGCAATTCAATTAAACTGTGAGGTCTATTGTTTCACAAACTGGCCTGTCTTTCTGCTAAGGGTTGTGGTGGCAGCCACATCTTTCTATCCACCTCACAGTAAGCTTTGTGCTCGCCCAGAGCAGCCACAGACTTGGACACATTCAGCATGGTAAACCTGCATGTAGGGAGTCTGGCAAAAGGAAAAGTCTCCTCAAATAAACCTGATTTTTTAGTTTTAATTGGTCACAATATATAAAATAAACACAGACATAACCTGCTCTTCCTCAAGTATGAAACTCCCGTTTCCCTTGGCTTCTGAAATGTTAGTGGACAGACACAAGGAGGAGCTACATTTGGGCAATGATATTTTTGATGTTTTCAACTAGGAACTAAGGTAAAGATCCCTGGAATTACCAGACTTTTAGTTTTCCAGCAGGACCACTACTGCCTGGCTCTCCAGAAGGCTCGTGGTATTGGACACAGATTGTTTGTCTGAAAAACAAAAACCAGACAATTCTCAGGTAGAATTCAAGCTGATGTGGGTTTCTGCTGTCCTTGAGCTGCCAGGCTTCCTATGACACAGAAAATTATCAAACTGCTGTGAAGCACCTCTAGAACAAACCACATCAGTGTGTGCAATAGCTGCAGCACAGACTTGCCTGTTCCCTTTCAGACAACTGCAGTTTCCAAGCTGAGTTCCAACACTACTGATACCTTTCAGCTTCTCTGAGTAGGAGCAGCTTCTAACCAGAATCCCAGCTCTGTTGGCCTCTGCACCACAGGGATACATCAGGCTGCACAGGAAAGCACATCAGGAAAAGACTGAAATCACAGGAGAAAAAGTGTTTAAGTCGAGCTCATTGGAATTCCACAAATAAATGGTAGGGGGGTGTGTGTGGGTTCCTCCCTATCCTGAGAAAGAAGAAAAAGATGCCACAGCCTTTTGAGCAAGGATGAAAATGGCAAAAAATATGGAATATTAGCCTCCCTCACACACATTTGGGGCCATGGAAAGAATTTGCATTCTAGGAGCTCAGAAGGACAAGCACAGAGACAGGGGGAAAAGCAGACAGTGCCACCAGCCTGCAGAGAGGTCAGATACCCGACAGGTCTCACAGCCCATGGCCTGGCCTGCTGCTCTGCTCCTGCAGCACCAAGTCCTGCTGACAGCCCTTTTGCCAAGGGAAAGCCACGTTACACACCCTGCTTTCATGATCTGTGGGATGAGTGGAGAGCTAAGGGGCTGTATTTGCCTTGTGTGTCTGGAACACTGAGCACTCAGGGAATGGATATAAGTTCCTGCCCATCTTTTATAACTTAACATAAAGTAACCTTATTGAGACATGGAAAAAACCCCATTCGAGCAACCTGTTGCAGTGTAAGCTTTAAAAACATGAACTGAAAGACAAAATGCCATGGTTGAAGGTACCCAGAGTTTCCATCAGGTAAATTCCTTTTCTCTACAAGCAGCTGCTGGCATCCTTCCTGACCAGTGGATGTTGCTATCCCCCTTCTGCTTGCTGCAGGGCCACAGTACTGAAAGGCCCCATTCCCTGTTGCTCTTTGCCATGCAGGGAATACTTCCAGCCATGCTTCTGTTCCTGTTGGTAGAGACAGCAACACTGACACACAGCCACAGGCACACAGTACAGCATAATGTCCCAATATCCCTGCATCAGCAGGGGCTCCCAGTGCTGAACTTGGAATGCCATCCTCGACCTTGGCACTGCCCTTGGTGACAGGTCACTGACGGGTAACGTGTCCCTCCTTCCCTCAGTCCACTCCAACGGCCTCTTGGCTTTCCTCCAGTCTAGTATTTAGGATCATCCCAGCAGTCCTGGACAAGGGACCTCTTTCTCCACAGCGATCGGAATACACAGCTCTCCCCCCGCCCCCCAACCTCCCTTTCTGCCATGGCAGAGGTCACCAATGGAAAAAAAACAATTCTACCAGGAAGACTTCAGAAGTCTCATCAGGAAACATCAGCTGCAGCGAAGGCTGCTCTTTCCAGCTCTGAGTAAGACACCTGGGCATCAATTAGCTCTTCACTGTGGAGCTCCCTGTTCAGGCATGCATCAGAGAGAATCCCATTTTTGCAGGAATGTGGGAGATGCCCATTTGTCTCCACATCCAGAGCATTTCCATTGTGGTGCCATTCCAAGCCAGCTTTGCATTTGGTTAAGTCCTGCTTCTCGGGATCCCTGTGGATCTCCCCGTTGGTGTACACCTCCAGTGCATACTCACTGATCCGTATGCTGGCGTTCTCTGCGTCCCCACCATGGGTGGAAGTCCTGGAGCTGGCTGTGCCCGCCTTGAACGGCTCCTTGCGGCCCAGGATGTGCTGGCTGATGATCTTACGGAAGGTGTATCGGAACTCCCTGATCCGGTAGGCATAAATCAGGGGGTTCACCACCGAGTTAGCGTGAGACAGGATAATAGCCAGATACATCAGCCAGAGGGGAGCGTGGGCACAACCTGGGCAGAAAAGGGTAAAGCAGTTAATGATGTGTAGTGGGAGCCAGCAGACTGCAAACAGCCCAACGATGATGGCTAACGACTTGGCTGCATGGACTTCCTTCTGCAACGTGGAGCGAGAACGTTCCCCGTGTACCATCTTGTTCTCCATCTGCTTGAGCTGCCGCCGGGCTGCCATGAAGATCTTCAAGTAGATACCAAACATGAGGAGGAGGGGCAAGAGCACGCAGGCAAAGAAGTTGTAGTAGACCATGTACTCCATGGTGACCACAGCCTCAAAGAGACAG
The DNA here is from genome assembly GCA_013396655.1 of Campylorhamphus procurvoides. NCBI lineage: Eukaryota > Metazoa > Chordata > Aves > Passeriformes > Dendrocolaptidae > Campylorhamphus > Campylorhamphus procurvoides. Next base: position 562,834 of record WBMV01000122.1, read on the forward strand.
GCCACCATACTGTTGCTGCAGTTGATGGGAGAGGACCTGTTGGAGCCCAGCTCTTCGATGTGGGCGCGGTTGTGCCAGCCCAGCATCGGGGTGAGGCCGATGATGAAGGACAACACCCAGCAGATGGCAATGATCCCTTTGGCTCGAGAGCCAGTCACCAAGCCATTGTACCTGTAAAGGATATGGGAGTTAAATCAGAGTTATTCCACGAGCCCCAGGCATCCACACAACCTCCCCGTGGCCCAATGTTCCACAAGGCAGCAATAAAGGCACCTGCTGTGCAGAACCCACGCAGCACAGCAGGGGCTCCATGGTGACATTGCCTGCTGCCTGTTTCTCTCCCCTTCTCTTTAGGCAGTGAATAATTGACAGAAAAGTAGGGAAATTGATACAGTTTACATCTGTGTTCCTTCACTCCATCAGTCCACTTAGTCAGGTACACAGATCTTGAATCCTGGGTAATCAACAGCACTGGTCTGACCCTGGGTGATGAAGACCACTGTGGGTCTCCTGTCTGGCACAGGAGCAGCCTCTTAGCATGGGATTGCAGGTCTGTCTTGCAGTAGATCTACAAACCAAACAGCACAAAAGAACTCAGAGGCACTGGCCCCATGTCCATGTTCTGCTGTGCTCCAGGGAAATCCTGCTGGCCCAGCTGCAGCAGCCAGGCTGCCACTGCCCTGCACAGCACCTCACTATGCTCCCTCCAGGAAGACCAGCACCACCAACCTCCCTGAAATAACCGAGACAGGTCAGCAGTTTTCCTCACCAGCCCCACTAAGCTGCCCCCATGTCTTTCTCAGAAGGGCTGAATTTCAGCTGAGGACAGTGCTCTGCCTACAGGTGTGCTGTGGCTGCACTGCACACACCAAAGGGACCTCAGGGGTGGAGCCAGTGATATGGCTGGCTGAAGCCAGTGCTCCAACAGTAAATTCCCCAGGATCTGTTGAAAGAAACAATCATCAGCACGGTCAGAATCTGACAGTGCAGCAGGGACATCAGTTTGTTTGAAATATCAGCCAGTTCCCAAGGCCTCACAGGTTACTGCGAGTCTTGAGCTGACTCCACCACTTCGTCCCTCTGAAAATGTAAATCGGGGCAGCAGTTTAACATTTCAATGCAATTTCCTCTCCCTGGTAATGCTCAGCATGGGAAGTGGATGGCTGGGTTCCCACATTGTCCAGCGTGGGTCCCACACTGTCCCTGACCCCGTGTGTCTGCGATGGGACAACGGTAGCACTGGGCTCCCAGTGTTTACCCAGAGCTCCCGCTCCCTCTGTCCCCAGGATTCTCTCAGAAAACAAACACTGCAAGGAATAATACAACAAGCCACAGAAATCTTTCCATCTCCCAATGAAATCGTTACTCCCACAGGTTCATGGCCCTATCCCAGCACAAGTTCAAGACAGGGGAGGAGAGAGGCTGCTTTGGAGTCTCCCTTCCTCAGCTGCATTTCAAAGTCAGAAAAGAGGGAGCAGGTGAGGGAGCCATCCATACAATTACCAGCACCCAAAATACACCAAAATCCTCCTTCCAGAAATGAGGCAGGAATTCAACTGATTCCAGAGAGAAAAAGCTTTTTATCCCAGCAATTAGTGGATCCTGCTCAGTCCTTAGGGGATGCTAAGGGCACAGTATGGATGGTAGCAGGGAGCTGCTCACATTCAGGCCTCATCAACACAGCAAAACAGCATCTGTGCTTTGAAATGTATACTCAGGGAACAAGAGAGTGGCTGAAAGCACTTGAAGCCTGGAAAAACAAAAAACAAAACTAAACAAAAACCCCTCAAAACCCTGCAGCCCTGGAATTAGCTACATCTTGTCAGAGGAATGTTGAAATTGTGCAGCTGTTATCCCACGACTAGAGATGTCCCTTCCCTTCCACTAAAAATATATATCATTACTGCTCCAGACAAACACCCCCCTCACTTCTCCCTCCCTCTTACCCTCTGGGGATTCCCATGCAAGGAACTTTACAAGGTTTAGAACAGCACTTAACCCAAGCAGTTTGCAGCTGCAGTGTGTTGTGCTGGAGGGCATGTCCATCATGCCCTGCTCAGGATCTCCAAGAGTTAAGGGAGAGAGCTCACGGTGCCTGTGACAGTCTGTGGCCCTGTGTTGGCCAGGTACCCCTGAGAAGTGTTGATTTGTTTAGGAGAGCCTGGTTTCTAGGATCCACATGGGACGCCTCTGGCTGACTTGGCTGAGGTAGGATTACAAACCAAGCGGACTTTTCCTGGACTCCTTCCTTTTATCCACTTAGAGACGCCACCAGGCTGGCCCTGAAGACCTTGTGTGCATTTCTGTGTGCTTTGTCTCAGTATCTTACCAGGCTCACAGGACCCACTCTCTGCATCTCCAGTGCTGTACAGCTCTACAGGGTAAGTTCAGGGCACCTCCTGTACTGGGAGCTGCTGGCACTGGGCAGGAGACACAGCTGACACAGGTGTGACAGGTCACACCTAAACAGCAGAAGCAATAACAGTGGGCAGACACAGTTGTTCTGCTCCTCACACAATCAGCTTCCAGATTAAAACCTTGGTAACAGCAAGTTGTGCTGTAGCCCCTGAAGCCACAGACAACAGGCACTGCTTTCAAAGCTGTGCCCATGTTCAGAGGAGGGAAATTACTGAATCTGCCCATAATCTATTTAACACGAACATGAGCACATGTAGGAAATGCCTGCCATAAAAGGTTTATGGTGAGCAGAGAGAGAAAGAAGTCCACATATGGCTCCAAGTGACAATAAAACATTAAATCCCTGATTCACCGGTGCAGATGCTCACGTAGGAGCATTTCAGAAGCAACCCTAGAGAATCAAGGCAACTGCTGAAACAGACTGTTCTCAGCACAAAGGTCCCTTCCACATCCTATATTTTATTCAGGGTTGGTGTTTATCTCCCCTGTTCTTCAGGGAGCCAGTTCTCCATGTCCACTGCCAGAAAATCATCCCAACACCACCTCAGAGCTGCAGTTTAAATGACCACCCCGTGGGATCAATCAGTCCCAATATTCCAAACGTCAGGGGGCTGTTTGCCCAGAGAAGCACCCCAGCAGAACAGCAGCTTTCAGCAGAGGAACAGGTCTGAGCTCCAGCACGTTACTGCAGCTGGCCCCGTGTCACCTGTGTGCTTCATGCCTGAACCCACACATGGTAACCTGAGAGAACTCTTCCCTTTGGCTGCAGGAAGGAGAGACCCCCCGCTCTCCCCCCAGTGCCTCGCAGGTCCCTGTCCTTCCCCTGCGAGTCTCTCTGCACCCAAGCCTGCACAGGAGCTCGGGGCTGGGCACGGTGCCCACCGAGCCTGGCAAGCAGCAGTTGTTTCTGGCCCGTGCCTTCCCCCCGGGGCTCGCACTCCCTCCGGTTTGGTTCAGAGCACCCGGCCTGTGACAGGTCTGCAGGGACTGCCAGGAGAGGGACACAGCTGGGGTTTTATCCCACAGTGAAGAATGGCTCCAAGTCCCTTCCAGGAGGGTGCTCTGCTGCCACTTGCACAGTGTCACGTTTGTATAAAAGGTGGCAGAATCCAGCAAAGTGCCTGAGAACTTTGGGCAAGTTTACTGAATTCTATGCAGGGCTTTAATCACTTGGAAGGCAGAATCCATAAGACATTCACTAATTAGTTTCTATCTGGTTTTAAACTTCACCTATAGATGTTTTTCCTCACTGTAGACTTTGAAAGAGGGTCTTTTGTCCACAGCAAATAATTTCAAAGGTAATTATGTACTGAGGGATTCAAAACCAAGCAGTATCAGAAATCCCACTTTTCTGCCTCCTTACCACTGACAGTTCATTTGTGTGGGAATACACATCCCGCATATGTGGTTACCTTCATTAGGACAAATCAGACATGAAAGAGTTAAAAACAAACAGGAAAGAAAAATAGGTTTGACCCTTTTTGGTTTCACTAGAGTGGAGGAAGTCTGATTTATTAGAGAGCATTCATCTAATGAATATTAGGAATACTTGGTGTTATCTTTCATGTCTTCTGTGAAGGAGAAGGGGCTTTACCAAGTATTAAAGGTTGGGGTGAAAACAACACACCTCTAGTGGCAGAACTGTCCTTCAACATGTTTGACACATTTTTTGAGGCAAAAAGATATTAGAAAAAGAAAAAAAATGTGGACGTGAGCAACCTGAATCATATCACATTTCCCTCTTCAGATAATCAGCTTTCACTTTCTCAGCAGGTCTGAGGCTATAAATCTAATGTTTATTCATCCATAAATTCTTAAGGGGAAACAGAATTGACAAATTCATCACTCCTACTGTGAAAGGACAAGCCAGCAGAGGACACAGAGGAGGAGGAACCCATGGATTTACCTGTGGGTTTCTGCATCCAATCAGCCCCTCTGTTCCTGGGGCAGAAGAGGGTGTGCTCTGTTTTTTCAAAAACAAGATAATGAAACCACTACCATGCCCAGCACTGATGAAGCCTGTTTTTTCTAAAAGACTCTTTACCTTGGCTGTTCCAGGAAATTGAATTTTCAAGACAATATAGTTACAGTGATAGCCCAAAAAAATGGGCAAAAATCCAGATTTTTTAAATCCTTTTCCTGGCAAGTCATCCTCTAGCAATAAGAGTACTTAAACCAGCAGCAAAAGTCCTCAGAGTCAGCTCATGAGAGATGAATTCAAGACATGAGCCCTTCCCCAAATCATTTCCGAGGCAGCTCCCAAGGGCTACTCTACATGTTTCCTTGCTCCAATTACCATTATTTGGGTTTACAAACTGAAAGTATCTCGAGTAGAACTGTAGAAAAGTGGACACAGCCCAATTTACAGGTAAGTAATATCGATAGTTTTCTCTGCAATGGGATGGAATTCCTTACAACTATATCAAAACTAGAGGCTGGAACAGGTGTGACTAGTGGGGTTTGGAACCCCCCAAGTACTGGTGACATCACAGCAGCACAGACTTGCTTCAGGACAGACTGGGCTGCACTGGCCCACAGGGAAAGGCATCCTCCACACCTCCAGGGCTCCCTTTCTGGTTTTGAAGAGGAAGTTTGTGCAAATTGACACAAGTGCTGCATGACCAAAGTATTCAGAAGAGACAAAACTAAACTGTACAGGTCATCACAAGTGATTCAAGCTCAGGAGAAGCGAGGATGTCCAAAACCTCAAACTCGAGAGCACAAAAATCAGAGATTTGTTCCATTTTTGCAGCCACATTTGTTGTTCAGGAGAGGAAGGCAGTCTCTCTATTCCTGAGAGCATGCTGCTTCCTCTTAAAGACAAGGCAGGAAGGAAGGAGACTCCTACACTTCTACTGCACCAGCCTCTCCAGGGGCTTCCTCTCCATCTCTGGAGCTCAGTGAATGGCTCAGCAGCATTGTCACAGAAATGCAAAGCTGCTTCACACCCACACTCAGACACAGCCCATCACAACAACCTGCTCCTGCAAAACTGAACTGAGGAACAGCCCCCGTGTGTGTGTGGCAAAACTTCCCCTTGTCCCAGGTCGCCTCCCTGGCTGGCTGCACTAATATGTGCACCTTTTGTGCTCTAATATTCAAGTGTCCTTTTCTTCCTCTAAACTCCAGAGACCACAGAATAGCCACCCACAGGTCTGGGCTGGGACAAGCCTCTGCCTTGACCTAACACATGCTTTGCTTCCAGAGGCAGTGCCTGAGCTGGTCCAAACCTTCCTAAGGCCCATTCCTTCATAGCCTGCTGCTTCCTCTCCCTTCACATTTAGTGGAGCCCTGAGGGAACCCCCACCCACACTCCCCCAGCCCTGCTGCTACAGCTGCAGGCAGAGCCCCCACTTCTCCCCACAGTGAAGGAGACAAGCCCTGACCTCATGCCCTTTCTGCCCTCCACCATCTCTTGCTTTGGCTCCACCTTCCCACAGCGATCCTTCTGCAGCTCAGGGCACAGGTCACTGATGCTAATGCAGGATCCTGTCTACATAGGGAACAGCAGGTCCCAAGCAGCAGTCCTGCAATGCCATGGACATGCATATGGACACATATATGTGAGGGCAGAGAAGAACTGGAAAACAAAGTGACCAGAAAATCCAGCAGCCAAGGCAGCCTTTAAGACCTAGAAAAGTTCTTTTCAATACCAAAAGAAACCTTTCCTTCCTTGACTGATTTCCAGGTCTGTTGCTGTTAGGGATGTTCAGCCCTCACCACTCCCCCCAGCCCAGCCCATCCTTACCTGAGGGGTATGCGGATGGCAATGATTCTGTCGATGGCAATGGCAAGGAGGCTGAAGATGGAACTCTGCGTCAAGACCAGGACGAAGCAGGCAATGAAAAGGCAGCCATAGAAGAAGGCACAGAAGCCAGTGCTGATGGTGATGGCGAAGGGGATGGCCAGCACGCCCACGGCGATGTCAGCAGCGGCCAGGGACACCACGAAGTAGTTGGTGACGTTCTGCAAGTTGCTGTTCAGGTAGACGGCCCAGCAGACGAGGATGTTGCCCAGGATGGCCAGCACGGCGATGATCAGCTCCAGGATGATGTAAGCTATGTCTGAGAGGAAGTCGTCTTTCCCATGTACTAGCATGGTGAGGACAGCCAGGCCGGTGTGAGAACGGGCCGGAAAAGCTCAGCGTTCATATCTGCGGAGCACGGAGCAGCCAAGACACCTCGAAGCTGCCTGGGGTCTGTGGGGCACTCACTGCCAGCCCCTGGGGGCTCCTCACACACACACTTTGCTCCCCATCGCTGCCCAAGGGCTGCACAGGAGCAGGTGGCAAGGGAAAGCACCCAGGGCTCCCCAGCTCCTGCAGAGGGGATGGACCAGAGGCAGAACAATTCAAACTCCAGCAGACAAAAGGGCAGGAGAGTCGCTCTTGTGGACACACACTGCTCCCCAGGCCACAGAGACCAGCGGGCAACACAACACAGCCAGAGTACAGTAGAGCAGCGTCACATCAGCGGCGATGCTTCGCTTCCTGTTGACAGTCACACTGCTAGTCATGGCTTCCTGTCATCTTCATACCTACTGGCAACATCCTCTGCTTCTCTTTTCCACCTTTTCCCACTAGGACTTGAGAAATATTCTCTTCAGCTGAAGCAAACATTGAACTTCTTCACTTGTAGTTTCCTTTAAAAAAAAAGAGAAAACAACACCACCAACCACACACAGTAAGTAATCAACTCTATGGAGGAGATGGAGAAAGCAAAATCTCATTAAAGTGGCACATTAAATTGATAACGGATATTAAACAGACCTAGAAGAATACATCATTGGCAAAATTCTCACATTTTGTCTACCCTGAAAGCTGCAGGGCCCAGCCCAAGTCCAGGAAGGCAGCATTTCACAGTGGTGATGAGAAACAAGGGACGTTTTGTTTTCGAGGCTACCAACTGAGCTGGCACTTCAGCAGCTGCTCAATAGCCTGCCCTGAAACACGAGAGCCCCACTAATTATGCCTTGGTAAATGCTGAGACTGCACAGAGGAAAGGTGGAGGAGCCTTTTCACATACACCTGTCTCACTCTCAGAGCAAACACCAGAGTCAGCCAGCACGGGCTTTGGCCCAGGACTGAGCTGCACCACACTGCTGCTCTGCAGTGACAGGAACCCTCAGCAGAGAGGGGTTATGCTGCTGGCACGTGTGGTCACCCCTCTGTGGCCATACCCAGCCTTGCCTTGGTGTGCACAGCCACTGGAGTGCGAGCTGTGGCAGGGAGAAGAGCTGGAGGTGTGTCAGACAGTGACATCTTTGAGAACATTCCCCCGACCACGAGCACTCTTTGCAAGGGTCTCTGCAGGCTCCCTTCCTGCAACCCCAGCATTTTGGTTCAGGTAAGCCTTATCCTATAGCCAAACCATTTATTCATTATGCCTGCACTGTCCATAGCCTTTGCTGCATCCACACATCCAGGTCAGCATCATTCTTCACCCAGAGCCAGCCAGAAACACATCCCCCAAAAGACCCCTCTCCCAGAGACACACACAGGGGCACAATGGCAGTGTCACCTCCCAGGGACACACTCGAGTTCCTGCAGTGCATGCACACAGACCTGGGGCTGAGTTTGCAAGGGAACCCACCCTGCAGCTGCATTCACACGAGCAGGGCACACGTGGCCGGCAGGCTCACACTCCTCACGCTGATCCCACCTCGTGCCTCTGCTTCACATTGGGGTGCATTTCACCACAGTCTCAGCTCAAAATGCAGTTCCCTGAGCTTTGTGCCACAGTCAGGAGATAATTGCTTGCTGTCCTCGCCTGTCACTTGCAGAGTGGGTTGTAAACCTTATTTAGCAAGCTTAAGCTGTGATATTTTCTCATCATTTTAAGAAACAACCACTTGAAACATCAGAGGGCTTGGAGAGAAAGAAACACAGCACTAACTGATAAATCACCGGAGCTCAGTTTTGGATGTAACACAAACCTCCAAAACACAAGATTTTTGGGAGGCTTCCACAGGTGATCTGGCATGGTCTCACCCAGTAGGGCTTGATGCCTTCACAGTTCACTCTGTTTTCAGGTCAGAAACCTAATTTCTCAGGATAAAATAAAAGGGTAAAGACAGTGATAATAAAAGAAAATATGATTAACTTGTGATTCACATCTGATCTCAGGAATATAATCTAATTTTAGACCTTTCATTGATTTAGAGCTCTATTGCTAATGCTGCATTTGAAGGGAAAGTGAATGATTCTTGGTGGTTTGGACATGCTTCAAAACTCTTGCTTTTCTCCACCTTCAGCAATCTTGTTTCTGTGTTTTGTTTGGTTTGAGTGGAAGAAATCAACGGAAGAGATTATTGAGTGATCTAGCTGTTAAGAGGAAGATAAGGATCATCCATTTAATCTTTTTTAAAGAAGAAAAACCCCAAAAGCCTCTATAGTGTCTATCTTTCTACAGCAAAAGCTCCCATTTTCCACTGACTTCCCAAAGATTGCTTCAACTCTCCTGAATTTCAGGGATGTCAGTGATATGCCCTTACATCACTCTGCGAGCATCAGATTGTCCATTACAAATCCCAACAGGTTTGTTTCAAAGCAGCGATATGGAAACCTCCCCCCTCAGCCCAACTTCCAGGGAAGGGGATTAGAATTAATATGATATAAAAATAATAAAAGAAGAAAATCTGTAGGGAGAAAACACAGAAAAGGCAGGATGATAAATAAACAACGTTTTGTGTATGTGTGTGAGCAAGAAAGGGTGGGGGAAAAGACAGGAAAAAGCTGGTGGGAGGAAAAACCCCAAGCAAGCAAGGGAAGCAGTGGGCAAAAGGTAGCCCTAAGAGGAAGGTGTGTGTTTGTGTGCCTGTCAGAGACAGCTCCTGCAGGCTCCGAAGGGGGAACAAGCAGCACCACGGCAGCAGGGATGGGGACAGGGGACAGGGGACAGCTCCAGCCACAGAGCAGGGAGCACACACCTCCCACGGGCTCATGGCTTTCCAGGCTCACAGCTCAACTCCGGGGGCAGGACAAGTTTAGGAAAAAATAACAAATTACTGTGACATACTTGGGCCCAAACTGCTGCTATGGAAATAAACCCACCACAACACTCCCCCTAACTCCTCTGAGACAGAGTCGGGGCTGAAGGAGCCAGAACTGGGCACGTCAATCCTGATGCTGAGAGGATTTAGCTCAAGTCCTGCTATGCTGCTCTTGCCCTCATGTTCACAGCACATACACCTTGGCAAAGAGGATCCAAGTAAAATGACTGGGACATTCTTCCCCCTTTGAGAGCTTCCTTTAGTAGGATTGCAAAGCCATATTAACCCCAGATGCATTTTGTTTAACCTGACTGTTTTAGTGGCTCCTCTCAGACTCATTTTCCAACAGGACACAGAGGGAAGTTACAAACCTACCCCGTGGAGGTCCCACACATGCTGATTGCTCAGCACAAAGACAGCTGGAATTGCCTAAAGCTCTAGGCAAAGCTCTTAGCACGCATCCTAAAAAAGCACAATGCTGGATCTGAAGTTTAATGACCACATCACGCACTATTTTCTGACACAATAGAGCTTTTAACCTTCTGCTTCGACTGTTTGTTTCATGGTCTGATGTTAAATTTGAATTTTTTATCTCTGAATTTGCTTAGTCCCTCGCTTCCCATCCCCCTTCACAAACAGTGGCCTGATTCTTCCTCCCAAGCCCAGTCATTTATCCCGAAGCAATTGGCATGTTCTGTCCAGGAGAGGACAACATGTCCTTCCACCCTCTGCTCTCAGATGGGCCGGAAAACACAGAGTTCTGCAGAGCCAGCACATCTCAGGAGAGACACAGCCAGGGCTGAGCAGGTGTCCCGGCCACAACACAACAACATTCTGTGTTTGCTTCAGCTCTGCTGCTTCTCAGTGACATTACAAAAACCAAAGAGCAGCCACCCAGCCCCAGCACATCAGGGGCCTCACCTGCTGCTGACAGAAGGGCCACAGCCAGGGAGGTTTGGGGTTGAGCCTGAGCTCGCCCAGCTTGCCTGGTCCCCAGCACAGTGTCGGCTGCTGCAGCGCTCACCTGACACAGAGCTCAGCTCTGCAACTCGCTTTGAAACACCAACAGGCTCAGCCTTTCTGCTGATACAGCTAGAAATGTACTGTACAGGGACAGAACGAAACCCAGACCACCTAGAGAAGATGACACATATCCAGAGGGAACACAAAATTTACTGTAGAATTGTCTGCTTCGTGCAGGACCCCAAGGCTCAGCAACCAGGTCTAACAAGACAGAATTAATTAACAATCTGCTTTACTCACTGGGGAAGAGTATACTTCACATCTCAGTCCTTGAGGGAGCAGCATGGCAGCTTCTTGAAACTTAAGGAAAATAACCTGTACCACCCCACAGGCTGGACAGCTACAATTAGTATTTCTTCCTAAGCCTGTGTTTTATTTTGTTAGTTCCTCCTTGATACCCCGGGCTATGTTCCGGCCTTTTCCCCTTTATTAAATAAACCTTTTTTGTCATTCACAAACCTGTAAAGCTGGTGCTCTGCTCATTTTTAGTGACTTGGAACACTCTGTTCTCTCTCATATTTCACCCCCCAATGAAAAACTGCTCCTTGAAAATTCAATAAAGCATCTGAACAGCACGTTCCCATGAAGCAATTCACCACCAGAGCCTAAGCAAGCTTTTGTTTGGCATCTCCAGTTGGCTTTGGACTAACATGTTGCCCCTTTTATCTCCTGAGTGCTCAAATCATCAACTGAGCCCGTGGCTGGTGCTTGGTTCAAATCACCCACCTCAAAGGAGCTCTGGGCCTCTTTAGGCTGAGTTCAGCCTGGTTCTGGACACCCACACCTTGTCAGGCTGGTGCAGAGCAGAAGCACCCTCTGTGCCCGTGCCAGGCTGACAATGTCTGTGACACTTCAGTTTGACAGCTACTCCCATATTAGCGACATCTCCAGACCACCAGCAGCCCTTGGGGCACCCAGGGCTGTCTGTGGGCACGTAGGTGACAGGCTGCAGCTTCCCTGGGCTCCAGAGGGAATTGGTTTCTTCTCCTCTGCTCTAGGATGGGGCAGGAGGGGCAGCTCACAGGGGCCATGGGCCGTGTTCAGCAAGGCTCATTCCACAGATCACAATCTGGCATCTCCTTTTGACAACATGACCCTTCCCAGGTACCAGCCACATGCAGATTATCTAATTCCCTTAGGGAAAATCCTTGAATTCACACATGGCTCTAAGCAGAAAAATTGGTGCTGCAAAATCATTTGTTTCCTACTTTCCAAAGCCTGGAGGGGGAGATGCTTGTCAGTTTTTATCCTCTCTTTGAAACCCCTTCAGCTCAAAGAGAATCTCCCTATCTTTTCAATCAAAGACTCTGAGAATTTTTTTATCTCTCCCCATCACTTCAGAGGACCGAGTCAAAATAAATGAGCCAATGTACTCACAGGCAGCACACAAATTTGCAAAACAACCGGGGCTGTAAAACATAAAGAAAACAGGTGTCCTTTGGGGAGAACCCCAGGGAAGGCAGCAGGAGCACTTCTCTGCACTGCTCAAGGGCTTCCTTTCTGAAGGTCGGTATTTTTATGAATATTTCACAAAGAGCAGCTTCCCCGTGGCCCTGGCTGCTCACACAGAGCCAGAGAGCACCCTCACCCCTGCCTCCCTTCGAGGGAGTTGTGGCTGGGTGGGGCAGGAAAGAGGAGGAAAGAGGCATCACCCATCTAACCAAGACATACATTTTCTGATTCCCCTATTTGCCTTACTATTGGTTGCTGGCTAAATGATCTTTTAGGTCATCTGCTTACAGTAATACGAGGAAATTAAATATTAATAATAGACTATTTCCCTCTAGACTGCTCTTTGTTAACAAAGGATACAAGTGAAACTAAGCAGGCAAAATCATCAGCACACCACGGTCTTAGTTTGCGGGTACCTGGAGCACCTGCACTTTCCCTCAGCCTTCCCTGGAGTTCCAGATGCCCAAGGCCCTTCCATGCCTGCCCATGTGGACACTCACACAAGTGCAGAACACAGGGATGTGTGGAAATCCCCATTCCACCAAGGGGCTCTGTGTGGCAGCCTGACCCTTCCAGAGGAGTGTGTCAGACTTCACCCAAAGTATCATCTGAGCCACTGGTGCTCTGACTGCAAAAATGCAGGGCCCAGGGTTTTTGGAAGCAGAGCTTATCTCCACTTGGGAAGGGTAAACCAGTGTAAACCCTACGGTGGGATAACAAGCTTTCTGGATGGGCTTTGCAAATTCTCCTGAAATGCCGAGTACAGCGAGGGCTTCAGCTTTGCTAAACTTGGTGTCATCTCCTCTCACAGGAAAGTAACAGCTCTCCAAGACTTAGACCCTTCCCTCCACCTCCTTGTGAAAGGCAGAAGAAATGGTTCTTCAGAGATCTCACTGTCCCTGACCTTTGTCAGTTCAGAAAGGGGGTGGAGGGGCAACAGTTCTGCTTTACATTCCCATCCCTGCTGCAGTCCAGGCTAAGGGAGGCTGCACTCCCAGCAGGAACATGCCCTGTGAATCTGGGTGTGAAGTCCTGGGGGATTCCCAGAGACAGCCCTACTGCTGCACCAGTGACAGCAACAAAAACGGTGACAAAATCACACCCTGCAAGCCTCTCCTGTGTCTCCCTCCTCCTCCTGTTTATGCCTCATAAAAAAAATCAAAAAGAAAAGTGCCCCAAAAGTGAAACCCCACTGCACAACACGCAAAGGTCATCACATAGAGGGGCTGGCTGATAGGAATGGCTAATCCAAACCCAATATTGCAGTTTTGCCTCCTGCCCTCCAAGTGCTAGAAGTGGATTCATTTTTATTGCAGCAGCGGAAGACTAGAACAGAATGCATTTGACCAATTTTTTCCTAAGTGGATGTTATAAATGTTTAAAAGCAAGAAAAAACCTCACAGTAATTATTCCCATTCTAATGGTCACAAAAAGCCAGGGAGGGCAAAACTAAGTAAGTCTGAATGACCAGCAGTTAAATAAGCCAGACCAAACAAACAACCAGAAGGGAAAAGGCTCCCCTGTGCTCACTAAAGTGAAGTCTCACTGGGCAACAGGCATCATGATATATTTCCAAAAGGCACCAAAATATGTGGGATTTTGGAGCAAACTATTTTCATTCAGGATTGTTGATGTTGATTTACCTATGGTGGCATTTGTAAAAATGAAAAAAAAAAAGAAATCGAGCACTTGGATAAGCTTTCATAAGGCAGACAATTAAAAAAAGCATAATTAAAACCATGTACCATGACCAGAAACATGTTATTACTGCCAATAGCATCCACAATGTCTCTGAGGAGCCAGTTTTCCTTTCCTGTGTGAGGGAAGAACTCAAAAGCAAACTCTGCCTCCCCATAGCCCTACTAAAGCCAGCTGTGTTCATACACAAGGAGCATTTCCTTCAAGGACAAAACAAGAGAAATGAGGAAACAGAATATCAAGAAGAGGTGACCCACTGAGGAATACGGGCAAGGGAAGAGTTTACTCTGAAAATATTTATTGTATTGCTAATGCATCCATTATGGTTTATTTTAAAATAATGAGTAGACTTCTCTCCAGATGTGACTTTGCCCCTCATTTCTATGTAGAGTTTCCAGAAAGGCAGTTGAGAATTGGGTACATCTGTTCATTTTCCTGCCTTTTCGTGCAGTTGTTCCCACACCCTATTTGCCTTCACTAATTACAGGTTTGTCTCCACCAGGCCCTGTGATCCCTGCTCCCTCTCTGGAGCACTGTCCTTCTGCAGGTTGTGTTTGCATAAACTCTGATAGTGAAACCAAACCTCTCCCCAGCACAGGCAGAGCTGCTGGACCAGACCAGCCAACAGCCTGCCTTGCACAGCACAAGGAACGTAACTCTTTCCATCTCTCTGTAACTTCAAATGATTCCCCAGCTGCCCTGCCCTATCCTCCTGAAGGCACTGTACAACTTGACCAGCAAATGAGTGAATTGTACCTGCCTCTGAGCCAAAGCAAAGCTGTTTCCCTGCATTAGCTCACCCAGGCTCACCCACTGACCCCTCTAGCAGGGGCTGTTCTCAGGACTCACCCTGAGCTCCCCTTACCACCCAAGCCGTTTGACTGATACCCACCCACAGGGGGAAAGCAGTCAGGCCTCCCCTGGGCTGCTCACACAGCTCATCCCGTCCTCCCTCCTCGACCTGCTGCCTTCCTCCATCAGTTTAAGCAGAGACACAGCTGAGCCCGAGCTCTGCAGAGCCCGTCCTGCTGGCACAGAGCAGAGCCCACCCAAACACCCTCTGCCCCTCACCGCCCCCTGACTGCTGGTTCAGTCAGAGACTGGCCCTGTGCTGCCTGTGCCTGGCAACACAGGCTGATTCTCAGCCAGCACAAGCACCCCCTTTCCTCCCGTGCCCTGGGGGTGCCCTGGCCCCCTGCACCATCAGCTGCCCCTGAAAAGCACTTAGACAGTGACAATGCTGGTGCTGTGTGTGCTCATCCCAAAAGCAGGCAAAAGCCACAATAGCAAATTTTCTGCCTCCTTAATTTGTTTCCAGCAACATTCCCTCTTCCTTTTTTTCAGGTACTTATCCTGACTTGCTCATGTCCATTTGCTCGGGGTCACACCCCATCATTCTATTAGTGTTTCTGTCTCAGTCCCAAAAGTATTTAAAACATTTTTAGGACTCTGCCACCCTCTGTGGATAAGGAGGAGCTGATGCTCTGACGATGCCTTGAGGCCACATGCCCTTAGCGTGTCACTCCCTCTTCTCTTTGCCATGACTTGCACCACACTGCTGTCACTCCTGGAGGGTGACTTGCACTTCCACTATCACAGCCAGCCACACCAACAGAGGCCTTTCTAGAGATACCCACAGAGACTCTTTTTCCCCCCCAAGTCCTCGAGTATAATCCAATTTATTAGGAACTCTCCAGTGTCACTGCTTAGTGATCCCAGAGTGTCAGTGCTGAGCTGGTGCTCTGAGCACTCGAAGCCCTTTCTTCATTTCCTAAGTCCTTGTGCTGTGGTAAGAGCACATCCGTTTCACTGACAGCCTGGTACCTCTCCCTGCTTCCTGCTCCTGCCAGAGCCACTGCTGTGCCCCACTGGAGAATGCATCATCATCATTGTCATCATCATCATCATCAGCTCCTGGGGAAATGGCACTGCTCCTCACTGGGGTCTCTGCTGCATCAAACCACCAGCAGCCATTCATGAATCACCTTAGTAGACTCGCCAGCTGTCTGTGAGCTACTGTGCTCGCCCAGGGGAAGCAGAGAGGTGAGGAGAGCAGCAGCCAATACCCTGCTGCAGCAGAGACACCTCCACCACCCTGGGGAAGGGGCCCTCCTGTGCTATGGAAACTTCAGGTATCTGACAGTTTCTGCACAACAAGACATCATAAAAGAGCTCCAGCTGTAAAGAAACCTGCAATCATTTCTCAAGTGCATGACAACCATGATCCTCACACCTTGCCAAACAAGGATAAGCCAAAACAGACTCCCAAGGCAAATTCCTCAGGGACTGTGGCGTTTGGCTCCAGACTCAAAAGATGTCAGTCAAGCAGAGATGGATCCCAAGGAGATGCACAGAACAATTTCTCTAAAGTGGACTCATCTGCTGCAATCATACAGCTGGGCTGTACTGTGGCTGTGTGGGAGAAGATTTCCCTTTAGGAATGGGGTAGGAAACTTAAGGAAACTGTGAATGAATCCTCTGCCCAGTCCTCAGCCCATGAATACAGTTTCTTACCTTCTGTATCCAGCAAGAGCTGGCACCATTCAATGTATCAGAGGAAAAGGATCACATAACTCCATCAAATCCCTGGAATCCTCCATGCCTACCCATGTGATAACCCTAAATGATTCACAATGGTCAAACAGAGTTTGGGCCAACATTTTGCAAGACACATTATGGATGACATAAAAGAAAACATTAATGCTGTTTACGTGTTAGACAAAGTTGGGTGCCACAGTTTTAACAGGTTCAGCTACAGCAGCCTGATTTTTGGGACTACCAGAAACAGTCCCAGACTACCCCTGACTAGGTAGCCATTATTTTTTGCCAAAATCCGGGCTGCAGAACATTTTAGGAACTTTTAAAAGGTGAGCATGCTTCCCCCCAGATGCTGCAGGAGCTGTAATGGTGCTGGTGCCAGCCCAGGTCAGGCTGATGTGATTTTCCACGGGCCCATTGAAGCTGGGCACTGATCTGTGGATCGAACGTATGTGGAAACTCTAATTATTCAAATCCATTTCAATCACGTGCCTCTCTTCTGAAGATTGTCTTAAAAACCCACATACTTCTTAGCTGCATTTTATCCTGGAGAATGTTTCCTATGGAAAATCCCAGTCTGTGCCCAAGTGCATGGATCTCATACTGAAACCAAAGCTGTTACCACCACAGAAGGTGGTATTTAGCAGCCCACTTCTCTTAATTCCTTAACTTCAACAATTGATTCATATCAGGATCTGACAATCCTATTCTGGGCAAAACTCAACCAACAAAATGATAGGTCAGTTTGCAGAGGACTTTCCCAGTACAAGAAGGGGGATTTGGGTGTCAGACCAGCTTTACAGAACAAGCAAAGAGAGCAGACACACTTATGCTGCTCTGGCAAGGAAAACAAAAGTGGCAAAAAAAGGGGAGACAAGAAGCGAAAGGAGAACACAGTAGTGTAAACTCAAACCAAGGTATCTCCAACAAAGCAAAACCAGGAGAAAAATGGAGGAGACTGAAGTCTTTGAGAGCTCCTGAATAAGGGGCCACGACTGTTGCTGTGAGCATCACCTGGGACAAACGGGACAGGGAATGCGGTATCTCAGCCTGCCGGCAGATCAAACAGCCCCAGTCTGCAAGGACTAGAATGCCTGAGTGCCTTCCCCCCTGGAACCGAGTGCAATCGCTAATGCTAATCACCACACCGACAGGAGCCCAGCATGTCATCCGTCACGTCTCCAAAGGCTCAGGAAAACCCCCCCTTCCTCTCCTTGTAGCACAGGGACAGGAAGATTCCCTCATCCTCTGTGTGCCTTTCCCTCCCCCTGTCCCTGGCTCAAACCACCCCTGCAAGAAGTTTCCCTTCCCCGCTATCTTCTCCATTGTCCCCGATGCATTGTTTGCAAATGCTCCCTAAAAATGCTTTGTGAAGTATCTTTATTCCTGTTTCAGGTTTTTCCACATCCCTGTGTAACACCTGGATTTTATCTTGTTACCTGTCAGATAGTGATAAACCTGCTGCATGCAACCCCTGACTTATCATCTAAGATAAATACAATTTGTCTTGGAGCTGTCATTTCTTTTCAAATCCTGCTTTCCACAGCTGCATTTGTAGTGGTACCAAATTACTTATGTTATTTGGGCTTGAAACGTGCAACTCTTCAAAAAATAAAAATCAGAAACACATGCAGCAAGAGCCTCAAAATATATGTGAAATGTCAAGCCTGGCCTTCCTGCCACGAGATTTATTGCTGCTCTGTGGACAAGGAGGCACCAGGACTGCTTTTGCATATCTTCTACAATGGCATTTGCATGCCCTGTACATGAGGTGCATTGTATTTTATGCTACCTGGCCATGTTTGGTTTTAATAACAAACCAACAGGCCTGAAAAGCATCCTTTCTCCAGAAAGAAGTCATAAACTGAACTGATACGGGTTGAGTCAGCTGCTTAAATCTAAGTGAAGAGTGAGGTCTAAGGCGCTCCAGGCTGCCCCCACCACAGCCGAGCCCCTGCTGTCACCTCAGGGCAGTGCCTGCCTCCTGCTCCCTGCCAGCCCCAGGGACGGTTCACACAGCACCGGGGCTGTTGGTTTGCAGCACCCACAGCAGGATGGGACAAGGCTGGCACACAGACACCTCGGTGCCCAGCAGCACTGAGCCCCCCACGTGGCTGTTGCACACCCCATCTCGTTGTGTTTGCCTTTTCTCTGCACCCTGCTCAGCACTCAGTGGCCCTCAGCTCTTTTCATTGCCTCGCTGCCGTGTGTTTAGCCAAACAACTTGATGCTAACTTTGCCCCTGCAAGCCCCTATGGAGCTGTGGCACAGCCTACCCACCCCATCCCTCCCGTGCTCCTGCAGCCCTCCAGCCACAGCAGGCACGAGGCACCCACAGTTGGGGTGGTTTGCTCCTTGCACAGCACGGAGGAGTGAAGGAGAGCACAGCTTTCCTCACTCACATTTACCAAATACCTGCATTTGCTGAAGTACTCTGGAACAGGCTTTGCTGACCATCTGTGGTCAAGATGAGCAATGAGTTAGAGCAAAGGGGGTTTAAGCTGGACATCAGGGTGTTTCCTGCACATCGGCAAAGCAGGGAGTCTCCTCGGGGGGTCTTTAGAAGCAAGATGGAGAAAGAGATGCCAGGAATGGCAAGAGCATAACTGATCCTGCCTTTGGGCTGAGTCCTGGATCAGATGACCCCAAAGTGCCTCCTAAGGATATTTTCCAAAATTGAGAATTATATGTGCCATCTGTCCATTCTGATCTACAGAGATTTACTGCCGAAAAAAAAAGTGCAGTACAACCCAATATTTCTGATACAGATACAACCTTTGTGAAAGGAGAGGGATCTTCCAACACTACAGAGGGAACTGAAGCCTTCAGAGGTTAAATCACCTACCCTCCTACCCTCCCAAGGCAGAATGCTTCGAGTTCTTCACCCCCTAACAGACCAACCCTCAGTATTCAGCTACAAAATTGTCTTTTCTTTTACTATTCATTAAGTAGGCAGCTCTCTCTGCATTTTTAAAATTAGCACAGAGGCAAGGAACTGGTGCTGATGGGTCTAAGTGGCTTCACCAAGGCTGTTCAGGAGTACTGATGCAAAACCTAAAGGTGGTCCATGAAGCAATCAAGCCCTCTGGTCCTAAACACCAGACCCCAGTGAAAAGGAGTAACCCTCTACTGACTTGAGAATCCTCCCTGATTCCTTGACACACAACTCAGGATCTCTATCCTGGTTTTTGCTTTAGAGACCAACAAAAAATAAAGCTTTAATAGCCCGACTCTATTTTCAGACAGGAAGCACACAAAAAAGAACAACCTTGAGAGTCAGTCACCGATTCAGATCAAATGATAGAGGGAACAAGAAGAGCTGAAATCTCTCCAAACTGAAGACAAGAACAAACTTTGCAGGACACCAGGAGAGATAGACACCAACCTTCCTATGGAAAACACCTCACTCACAGCTGAGCAGAACTCAGAGAGCTTTGTCACACTTTGCCTTGTCCCCTCTCGTGTGGGTGGAAATGTCAAACCAAAGCGAAGAGCTGAAGCATAGTGAAAATGGTGGGAAATCTGTGAAACCTTAAACATCCTGTATAGACAAGAAATCATACAGCCATCAGTCAGGCAGGCAGAAAGGAAATGGTAAAGGGGGAGGTTTTCCCTCCACACCAGATGGAAAAGCATCCAGGCTTGAGACCAAAGGGGGACCAGACCCTACAGAGAGACTGACAGAAGGGCAGAGGCTCCAAACATCATTCCTGGGCTGACATCTGTCCTGGTACAGGATGATGGCCATTCTATTTTTTATGTACAAAAACACACATGGAAAGAGACAGATTACGTATGTGTGAAAATTATGAACATAACAAATGAACAGTATTAAAAGACCTGCTGCCTTTTTTTTTCACACCCTAAAATAGGTCATTTCTATTTTATATACACACATACATGTTTGCAGTTTGTACCCACATGTTTGTGCTACAAATTCAGAGGTTCACAGCTTTCCTAGTTAATTCAGAACTTAAGCCACTTGCCATATTGGACAGGATTTCATTTTCACAGGTTTTTGTGATATGTGATTACATTTATATTGACTTTTTTTATTGAGAATCAAAATAAAGTATTTCCACCACAGATCTAATTCAATTGAAGTATTTCGCACATCCCTGATAGTCACTTTATCTAATCTTTCTCTACTTCACTTGGGCAATACGCTGTGGGGGTGTCTCTCTAACAGCAGAAGCTGACCATGCTTTCTCCCTCCCTCTCTGTTAGCTCCTCTCATGCAGAAGAATGAATTTATCAATTACTCCAGTTCTTGAGTTACACGTGTCTGAGACTTACCAGCCTGATAAGAAACCCGAAAACAAATACATCCAAAGATCGAGTTATCTAATAGTTGGCCATCTGCTTAGGAAAATAATTTTAAGTAGCTACAGCAATTCTATTAACTCTATTTACCAAGTGAGTCATGTTGTTCTCTTTAAGTTAACCCTTCCTGTCTCTCTGCGGGCTCACTGCCCAGGCCGTTTTGAAGAGGGTGTTCACCCACCTTTACTACTTTCAAGCTCCAGCAAAGCCTGCAGTACCCCTGCACTCGAGACACCCCAAACTCACGCTGCGCCAGGGCATAAAAAGAGCATTAAGGCAACCGTGATGGCCCGGGGCGATTGTCAGACCACACAAAGGACCGTGCCGAAAAATCTCCTCGCAGAACCATGCCCTCGCAGCACTGCCCCAGGTGGAGCGCACCTGCTGCCTCCTGCACCGTGCGGGATGCGCTGCCCGCGCCTCCAGCAGGGCAGGTGAGCCCGCAGCGCTGCACAGCCCCGTCTGCCAGGCAGCAAGCCCTGCCACACACCAGCTCCGGGGACAGCCGGCACCTTGCAGCCCGTTTCCCCGTCCTTCCCCTGCCCTCCCCGTCCAGCACAGGGATCCCAGGCCCCTCCGTGAGCGGCAGCGCAGTGGGTACCGATGCTGAGAGCTCCCGGCACGGCGGAAAGGGCTCCGCTGAGAAACTTACAGCCGCTTGGCAGAGAGAGGCAGGGTCGGGGCTACCGGGGACAAGGGATGGGGTAAGGCTGCGCACAGGTTTAACGCCACCTATTCAGTTCCTGCCCTTTTTCCCTTCACACGACTGTGAAATGCATAGAAGCCTCCTTCGGAAGCGCTCCGGAGAAGTTTACAGGACGCAGGGTGCTCCTGTGGAATCGCTACTTTATGATTAAGCACAAATATCAGCTGAAGGGCTGGAGGAGGACTGGGTGCAGGGAGCCAAAGTCCAGCACCTGATATTTGAGGGAAGATCCGCGGAGCAAACATCTTGGATCGCGGGGGTGTGTCGAGGGACTGACAATTCGGAATGAGCACGGAGTGAAAAGCACCGGCTCCAAGGGGGAAAACCCATCCGAGCCGGGGCAGGGGAAAGCGGCGGAAAGTCAAAATCACCCCGAATTGGGGCTGGGGGGCTCGGCAGCAGCGAGAGGGCAGCGGGCGGCCACTTTTGAAACTCGCGGGAGAGGCAGGACAGGGAGCGGGGCTGCGGCGGGGGAAGCCGAGCCGCCCTCCCTCCATCCCTCCCGCAGCAGAGGGGACCGCCGCGCTCGGGATGCTCCACCGGGACGAGCCCCGCAGCCCGCCCCGCCCCGGGACCCGCACACGGGAGACCCGCCAGCATCACCCACCTGCGCTCGGGGCTCTCTGTGCTGCGCTCCGGGGCCGTGCTGCGGGGCTGGCGCTGCTGCCGCCCCGCTCCGCTCCCTCCTCCGCCGCAGGACGCGGGGCTGGCGGCTCCCCCTGCAGGGCGGCACCGGCGGCGCGGGGCGGGCGGGGACGGGGACAAGGGAGGGGGACAGGGACAGCCGCTCCCGGACCCGCTCCCGGTGCCAGGGACGGCCGCTGCCGGACCCGGTCCCGGTGGCGCTCCCAGTCCCGGTGCGGGTCGCTCTGGGATGCGCGGCCGGCAGCCCCGCAGGTTTATCTTTGCGTGGCGGCCGGAGCAGAGCGGGCAGCAGCACAGGGCTCGGCTCCAGCACGGCCGGCCCGGAGCGCCATCCCGAGCGCGGCTGCGGCACAAAGAGCCCCGCACTGCATGGAGAGTCCCCGCTCGCCCGGGACCGACCTGCGAGTCACCGGAGCGGGCTCTGAGCGGGCTTGATCTGCATACAATGACAGGAGGAAAGAAGGGAGAGGGGAGGAAAGCAGAGAAGGAAGGAAAGGAGAGGAAAGGAAAAGAGAGGAGGGCTTTCTCCCTACGTTGTTGAAAGCATCTCCTTCTTTCCAGGCTGGCAAAGCCACCCAGCGAGGCGAAGCCTGCCGCTCTCCCACACAGGGCGGCACAGGGCAGGGCTACGGGGGATATCGGGACAAGACCGGCACACACGGAGAAACTTCCCTTGCTCCTCTGCCTGGCACTACCTACGGAAAGGAACCCCTGTGCATTACTGCTCTGGAAGTGTTTAAGAGCGCTCTGTAGAGGTATCGGGTATTTTAAAGCAGTTCCGCACTCCCAGCAGGGAGGTGGCTGTGGATCCCACCCGCACTCCCGCACAGCTCCTGCCGCGGGGTCCCGGCCAGCTCCTGCTCCCCCAAGGAGCACATTGGGCACAGCCGTGACTCATGTCGCAGCAATTCTGAAGCAGGGACAGAACCTCCCAAGAATGTGATCCCGCTGCTCTTTGTGGATATCTTCTAAGCTTTATAAATTCTGTGTTTCAACTTAACATCTTCGCAAGCAATTTATCTACGCGCTCCTACTGGGTGGACCGCTGCAAGGAGGGAACACCACCAGCGTGACAAACGCTGCCCACCAACTCCACGGCAGGTCCCAGCCTATGACAAACCAGTGCATGGCAGTGACAGCCATCCCAGGCCCCTCTGTGCAGGGGACTGCCACAGCTGGCATTCCTGTGCCATGCACAAAGTCCTTGCAGGATTCCCCACCGCAGAGAAGCTTTGCTCACACCACCCTGGCCAGAGGCCTTCCCACATTACTGACCCACAGCACCAGCTTGCCCAGCCTTTCCCAGCAGCGAGAGCATGGACGATGCTTTTCATTTTTTCCAGTGTAACAAGACAGCCGGAAAGAAATAGAAGAACTGGCACCAGCCCCTGCAGCACCGACCTCCAAACTGATTAAGCATTAAAAATGTAGCCCTGGCAGCAGCACCTGAGCTGTCCTGCCCTGCACTCACCCTGTCGGGAAGGCAGGATGGTACACAGGCTGCCTCAGCCATGCAGCTGGCAACTACAGAGGAGAGTGGAGGCCAGAGAGCTGCTCCAAACACAATGGGAATCCTCTGGGGAGACAAAAAAAATAGTCAATTTTCCCAGGAAGTTACAGAAAAGGCTGGAGTAATTTACCACACAGTGCCATATAATGATTTTAAAGAACACATATACTGACAAGCCAAGTCAAGGAAAAAAGCAAAAGTAGGAGACTATGAGAAATTTAGGAGCCTCATCAAAACATGCTGCATAAATGACAGCTTTAGAAATGTCACCTGCCTACATGAAGTTTACCAGAGCTTTTTGAAAAATGCTGACAGAAGGAATTGGGCACTGTTTGGGTAATGGCCTCACGTGTGTCCTGTACAACAGGTAGTGTTTTCCCACTCCCAGCTGATACTCCATGAAATTTTATGCTGTGCAATTGTTTTCGAGCGACAGGGGCAGGTCACCATCAGCTGCCTGCCTGACTGCTCAGTGCTGCTCCTTTCCAGGGCAGTGATTGCTGTATTGTAGAGGCTGCCTCTTATCTTTGAGCATCTGGGCCAAATTACTCTCTCCCACTGAAATCAATGAAAGCTCTGAATCGAAATACTTTTAAGGAGCAGGATACAGTTTCTAAATATGATTTTGTTCCTGAATACATTAAGCCCAAAGCTGTTGCAGCCAACCCCCTTTATTAAGTTGTCAGGTTCTATCCTCAACACATCATTTTATGAGTTTCTTGAGTCCCAGTTGTTGATCACTGTATGTTTGAAGGACCCCGGAAATGCTTCATTGGATGTTTCTTTTCCCAGGTGTCACTCAGATTTTTGCAGCTAACCAGTTTTAAGATTATTTGATGTACAATGTTGATTTTTTTAAGTCAGCAAGTCATGGAAGAACCAAAGCAAATGTCTGAGCCCTTTCACAGGACTGGCTGACAATGGCCCCTGACCAGCTTCTAACATTTCTTAGGAGTTGCTCTTTTTCCATAAAAGCATTCGGATACCACTACCACAAACACCAAACCGCTGGTTCCTTCCCTCACCAGCCATTCCAGTTTGGATGGCATATCAGATCCCCGTTGTCACCTACTGATTTTCTCCGTGAAGTTGAGAATTCTGCAGTGGTTCAAGGTGTTAAAAACCACCATTAACACCTCGCAGGGCAACTGAGCCAGATCTGTGACTTTTGCATGCTCATTTCTCACTTCTGCACAAGTAACTGTGCTCACAATGAGCAGCTGCTGTCTCATGTCCTATTCAGCGGTTGCCCAGGATAACTTCCATTACTGTAGTAAGACCTGAATAGATCTGCCCCCTGTCTTTTGAACTAGGAAATTAATTGGTTTTCTGCTGGCTTTATGCCACTATCTCTGTCAAGTTTATCAGCTCATATTTCTTCTTGTGCATATTCAGTGTGTATTGCCCTTACCCTGTGCCCTCTCTTTACCAGTGGCCAACAGCGACAATTGACAGTAAGGAATAAAATCAGCTTTTATATTTTTCGTTTTTATAATACATGCCGGGGTGGCAGCACAAGAGAGTGGTAACTTCCCTTCCCTTAGTTACTCATGAAGAATAAACGAGCATTACCATCACTGCTGTGGCCAGGCACACTTTGAGAAGGGACTACATGAAGAGGAAAGGCTGAAACCCCCTGGAAACTAAACAGCTTCCAGCAGCTTCCACAGCCATGGGAAGGGACTGCCACACATTCAGGGCTGGCTGTGAACTGAACAAACTCCAGAACTGCAAGGAAAGAAATTCCCCATCCCAGGAAGGGCTTTCTCATTCCTGAAAAGCAGAGCTGCACTAACACACTGCTCACTATCTAACTGAACAAGCCAAGCTCCTGCATTTTGGGCAGCTGAAAAGTAGCGCTAAGAATCCATTTGCACTAGTCAGACTCAGCAATGGAGCTCAAGTAGTGAACTCTGGAAAGCCTGTGTAGAATAACCCTCGAAATGCTTCCTTCAGAAAGGTGAGAGCAAAGTCAATAAAAACCTCACACTCAAATCCTATCGTGAAACTCACCCTTCTCTTTGCTGACACTGCAGGAGCCACAGCTGGGGGACGTCAGCGATGCCACTGCCCACACACACCAGACTGGCAATGATGATAGCCAAGACCAGCCTGCCACCCTGGGAAGCAGAAAGTCATGTCTAGGTACTGAGGCTTCCATGGGAAGGACTGAAAATGATCAGTTTGCCTAGGACAGATCTGGAAAAATTGATGTTGTTTTAAATAGAAAAATTAGTTCAGTCTTTAGAAAGTGATTAACACATTATCAGTTTTGGAGCTGTTCTTTGTCAGGAAGCTTTTCTTTCTAACCAGACTGAATTATCTGATATGTGCAAAATTATATTTAAGGGGTGCAAAGAAGCATCAAACTGAGCACTGCATTAGCACACATGTTCAATGCTGTTAAATAGGACACTTAAAATGGTGTGTTCTGACTTGTGATCTCATTCCTGCTGCCTGAACGTCCCTAAAAGCCATGAAAGACTGTGTAAGTCTAAGAAAAGGGACAAGGGCAAGGTTACTTGAGGTCCTTTGGAACCACCAGCAAATGCTTCAACATTAAAGACATATATATAAAAATAAAAATCCATGTGTGTGTGTGTGTATCTATGCAATTACTTCTCTCACATTGTTCAACATAAAATATTTGATAGTGTTTTTAAAATCAGCACTGGGAAAACAAGCCAGGTTTTCTGAAGGGTGTCTCCTTTAACAAAGCTACACATGCAAAATGCTGCTGAAAATGCCCATGGCCAACATAATAACAGAAGACACTGCCCTGTGTCAAAGACCGAAGCCTTCACACAAACTGTTCATAGCAGGGGTTCAACTCTTACTCAGGCTTAAGGAAAAGAAGCCAAAGTCAAGGTAAGATTTGTCCTCACAGGGAAATGCAAACCGTATCCCCAACACTGCCTGGATCCTGCCATTTGCACTTGAGTAGGAACAAAGGAAGGATTTTCAGTAATTTCACATCAGGAGTTGACTCCTGTCCCTAAAAGGCACTGCCCAAACAGACTGCGCCTTCATTTCTCTCAATGCTATTCAGCATGACAGACTAGGAGATGGAATTCAATCTAAATTTAAGCACTCTCTGTAAACTATTAATAGAAGAAAAACTGGTAGCATGAATCATCATGTGGGAGCTGCAGAGCAACAGCTAAAATATATAGAACTTACCTTTACACAATAAATGAACTGTTGGAGTTGCAAGGCCCAGAAGTCAGTTGATTCTTCTTCACTTGCACTATTGTCCTTTTATTCTGAAGAGCAATGAGAGGGCAACCCTTATTTAACGATACAAAATACACATTGTGGATAACTAAGCTGTGTCACACCACAAATTGGAGGCAAAAAGTAGCTCCTGACCCTGCTGCCCACCACTCCCTGCCAGGGAATAGCGAGTGCTGGAAAGGCTGGTGCAGAACAACAGAACCTCAGAGGTTTATACAGCCCAGTCAATGTTTCAGCACCCTGTTCCAATTCCTGTTCCAACAGCTGGACCTCTGGCCAAGAGCAGAACAGCAGCAGGAACCCTTCCCTTTACGTCTGTGGTGTGCAAAGAGGACAATCCAACTGCCCCCATTTGTCAGAGCAGCCACTGTACAAAGGCTGTTGTGCAGCTCCTGCCCTGGCCAAGCAGAACTGCCCCTCCAACACTGGGATTTTCCAGGGGTGGTGATTTCCCCTCACCCAGGGCTGTACCCCAGCACAGCCCACAGGCTCCAGCGTGGCCCCACAGAGACACCCAGCCTGAACCCAACACAGTGGCATCTCCGTGCTCTGGGGGATATTTATTTTTGAAAAATATGATATTGTCAACAGCCCAGTGAAGTTGTCTCCAGACTGTTATGTCTCCTCCTCAAGTTTCGTTCATTTTTAAGAGCTTAACTTTTAGGCTTCTGGCATGAGGAAAGAGCCTGAAATGGTTTAAGCAAAGGACATAAACAAGGGAGGAAGCATGCACAGCACTGGAGACAAGCACAAGTATTGCCTCACACTATAGAATCAAGGCAAATGTCTAGGAGCAAAAACACAGTGATAAGACACTATTGTGTTCAACCCTATTTTCATAATGAGATTAAGAAGTTTCCAAAGAATGAAGATCCTGAAGGGCAAAGAACATTTCAACCAGGGCATTTCATATACAGAAATTCAGTTCCACAAACAGGGTTCAGTTAAACCATGGTGACACACATGGCAATAGCAGACAAAGATAAATAAAAACCTTGACTTGGACTAGGATTGATGACACCAGTCCCTCATCTACTTTTTAAAAATTCATGGACAAATTTTTCTTCTAAACAAAGACTTGCATGGGAGAAGTTGGAAGGCAACTCTTATAATAGAAATGAAGCTAATAAAAAGGATTTAATTAGACATAAATGCTCTCCTAGGCTCAGGCTGCCAGGAATAGCCACTAATTAGCTGAGTTCTCCATCCAGGGTGTTGGGCTGCAGCACTGGGCAGGAATTCACACAGAGGGTACTGGAGCTTCCACACCACCACCACAGCTTTCTGAACAAATTCAAAGAATCCTGTATTTCCCTCAACCTTCAGTATTGGGGATGAAAATAAAACACACCAGTTTGAGAAATGAGAACACAAATGCTGGGCCCAAGGAAAGACAGGGCTGAAAAAACACCACTAAGTGAGGGAGCAATAATTCTGTGGGGTAGTAACATCCATCTTCATGAGCCCCTCTTGTCTGTGCCCCTTGCAGAATTACACACAGAGCCTGGCAACATACATGATATAATCCAAGCCTCTTCTGATGATTAAAGCAAGTTTGAAACCCTTTATGATAATTTTAGCTGAAAGTTCTGTATTGCCAACCTCGTTCCTACACTGAATTTAATTGCAGAACAACCATGACTCCAGTATTAGCTTTTGTGATTTAATACAATGGAATATTATATTGCTGTTGCTTCTGAGGATTTTGTTTTACTATTTACACTACACTTCTAAAATTATTTGCAAAAGAAGTATGAAACCTGAGGATCCATGCTTAAAAACAGGTTATAAATCTATTTTGAGAACCAGGGAGAGTTTTCTTAAACCACAGTAATTTGGGGAGAATATTTTACCTCCAGAAGGGAGAAGCAAGACATTCTCTTGCAGGATATCACTGAGACAAAGACTTTTCTGGACTGCTGGATCACAAAAAAACCTCAAAAAAGTGAGAAATAGGTAGAATTAAAAAAACTCAAAAAAGTAATAAATAACTAGAATTAAAATATCTATATTAGTCAGTGCATTTCAGAACAATATTTACAATAATTAGGGGCTCAACCCAAACTTCTGGATCTAATTTATTCCAGAGCACTTGAAATTAAAGCTCTGGAACAGCATTTGAAAACAGTTACCATCCAGGATGACTGAGACCAAACCAGATTTAAGGTGCTCTGATTTTTATTTTCACTTGGAAATTTTATTTTTAGGCATGGGCTTTAAATAGTCTGGTCTAGAGATTAAGCCCCCAGTCCCTCTCCAGCCCAACTCTTTAGAGACAGAGGGAGTGAGCAGGCAATTGCCTTACTTGGGTTGAGTTAAGCAACCCTGGAATGATAAATAATGTAAGGAAGTCACCTAAGTGGAACATTCTCTGCAATTCCCTTCTCTAGCACAACACAGGCTAAACACATACCTCTTATCTGGAGTACTCACTGTCTTATCCCTTCAACCCTTTGGGGGCAGATACTGTGAAGTGTGCTGGAGATAGGGCTTCCAAAACCATCCTGACATGCACTCACCCCCAGCAGATGGGTCTCCCTGTACCACTGACTCCTGTCACAAAGAGCCACAAAGAGCGTTAAAACAGTCCCATTTGGGGTGGCTTCACTCAAGAAAACAGCAACACACGGTCTGCTATTTGCAACCTTTATTTCAGCAATAATTAAGAAGAAAACATGGCAACATTGGCAAATTGAAGGCATACATACTAAATACTCATACAGAATACATTATGGAGAAAGTAAATGCCCAGATCTTTAGTGGTCCTTGCAAACTAAAAGCATATTGGGTCCTCCAAAAGGTTTAGCTTAGCATAGGCTTGCTGACTTTTTGAGTTCCAATGATGAACAGCTTGTGCCTTTCAAACCAGAAACAGGGTGAAACACAACTGGAACATCTGTCCAAGTTCACCTCAAACCTGTATTTCTCAGCTCCAACCAGAAGCAAACAAAATGGTTTTTCCTCTTTATCATTTAAATAAATACACTAATACAGCACCCTAAGTACTCGAGACACAAGCACCTCTTGAAACACATCCTGTTTTATTCAGAACCTGAAGTACATGTATGTACACACAGGTTTATACATGTGTGTATATATATGTACATTTATATACTGATGCAAACCCCCTCTCTTTGTAAGATGTCCATACAGTCAATGCACGTGTAAACTATTCCAAAAGGGTTCTGGAAAAAAAAAAATCAAAGTCCTTATTGTCTAGAACAAGAGTGACTAAACCCATACACAGACTGACATATAACAGTTGTGTTTCAACGAAGAGGAAAACCAACACAAATCAGAAAAGCTGGATGGACAAGAAGAGCTTTTCAGAATCACTGGTTTTCACACCATCTTTAAAGGCCATGGAAAATGAGCTTTAAATTAGCTATTTAGGAGCTATTACTGGCTGCAGTGTCATCTCAAACAAGGTTAGTCCTTATGCAATAGAGTGCTGTGACAGACACCAGAACAATGCTGCTCTTTCCCACTGCTCTGCCAGTTGTGCCTCACACCTGAACTGAGAGCACCCTCACCCAGAGGTGGGGGTACAACTAATGCCCTGCTGCTTTTGATCAGGAGAGCTGCCCAGGATCACAGGGGACCACTGATTTATGTCAGATACACTGAGCAACTCTTGATCATTACTGACCTAAAGTGAACTTACAGTCTGGAGGCAAACTAGTCTATGCCCTGTTTAGTAGTGTTATACTTTCTTCCCATTAGATAACATACAGAAAAAAAAACATTTCTGTTCAAAAAAACCCTTCAGATATATATAAAAGTGCTACTTAAAGACATAAAAATTAACCTTACAATACACAAAAAACCAAAAGCTTCTAACAAACTGAAATGTTGTAAGTTACAAGGATTAATTACTTGAGTATGTTACACGTCCTTGTGCCCTCTGAGCCGAACTGAGTCCCAAGTAACCACCCTAACTGAACATATGCAAAATCTGGAAACCACTGAAGGCCTCTAGAGAAATTTCAACAATGGATCAACAAAAAAAACCAAAAAGAGAAGAGCCTCTTTCTCCCTGTTTGTTGAAACAGGAGTTTAGAGTTCAAACTGGACTATTCCACCGCTGCAAGTGCAGTCTGCAGTCAGAGCAGGTCAGTGCCTGAACTGTGGAACCTGCACTGCCAGTGGCTCCTCCTGCAGCAGGAGATGTCCCTGGGCTCCCTCACCACCAGATAAATACACCACTTACATGCAATTAAAATAAGACAGAGATCACTAGGGGGGAAATGCACAGAATACATTGCTACGCTGGGGCAGAGCAGGGTTTAAGCCTTCACTTCCCCAGACAACTTGCTCATGTTCTAGAACTATGCAAAATACAAAAGCCTTAGAAAAGTGCAACAAAACTAGCTTCAGGACGTTTTCCTTTCCGTTCCCATAAATACAATCTCATAAAAATATTATTAGACAGAAGCAAACTTCCCAGTAGAGAACTAACGTGCCACATTTCAGCTTTCAGTAAATGATTTTGCCTAAACAGAAACCCCCTGAAAATAGGGGATTCAAATGAAACCAGCTTAATTGCACGAGGCTGCTGTAACACTCTGCCAAAACTTTGCCCCTCTGCTCTGCATCCCCAAGTCCTGCTGGAACTGATGGAACTCTATGTGCAAAGTAGCCTAAGGGCAAGGACTATTCCAAGCAAAAGCTAATGCCAGTGGGAAGAAAGTCATCTGGTATTCATAGGTTTTACTGAGGAAATAATTCAGTATCACAGAATGAATCCACTCAGGGAGGGGAGGACAGTGGCTTTGTCCAGCTGAGTTCAGGGGTGTTGCATCCCAACAACTGGCAGGCACAGCAAAAACAGAAGGGACAAAAGACATTCGTATCAATGAACAGAAATCAGAACTGTGCAAACCTCAATCTTTTAACTTATTTAGCATTAATTATCAAAAGCATACTTGCTACATATTCTAGATGCTTAACATCTTGGCTTTGATAATTAGAGAGTGTGCTACAACACTGACTCTGAAACCAGGGAACACAAGGAAGAGACTTAGATGAAGGAAGGTCTGGGAATGCCCAGTGAACTACACTGTAATTTAAACCCCATCCAGCCACTCTCCTGTGACAGCAGAAACACCTTCAGAGATACTTTTCTCTATAGGGACAATTAAATGCATTAAGAGTAAAATGTATTAATTCTGGACATGCCACTGTGTTTTGCCAACCAACACACACTAACTCAGGAAAGCACAGTGGCATGTCCAGAACTCATGGGTCAGGAAGACACTTTACCAGCACTTCACACCAAATAACTTCTCAAACTGGTCAATATTTCTGAGCATTCATACACTAATGTAGCTTAAAGAAAGGGATTGCAGAAATAGAGCTTGGCAGAACATAAAAATGAAACAAATATTTACTAAGTCAAGGGAAGGATCACAAACAAACTATACAGTTAACTCAGTCTGTACATGAACATTACTGTTTTAAAATCCTCTTTCTAGGCTACCTCAGCAAGACCATTACTCACAATGGGCCAAAAAAACATTGAGGTGTCCAACTGGATCCCTTCCTAGAAGAATTTTGCTCCTTAAGAGCTGCTGCTTGATGCACAAGCAGCACACAGAAAATAAGAACATCCAGAAGTTCTCCAAACCTCCCAAATAATCTTAGTTAAAATTAGGGTGTAATACAAATTGTGCCCTGGGCCAAATCTATACAGAAATAGAGAGAACAGAGTGCAAGGAGCTTTTTGGTGATGCAAAAGAACCCAAATGTCTGAAGGGCTGAATTATGGAACTGAAAGAATAGGTAAGAACTTAACACTGAGATCAGAAACAGAAAGGAGTGTCCAATGAGTTTTTTCTGTTACAGCTACCCAGTTTGTAAGGCAGATCCTCAGCAGTTTGAACCACTGGACTGCACCATGACAGCAAGGGCTCTATTTATTTCTCCTTATGTATGTAAAACCAGAGCCTGACTGCTGCCAGGGATATTAATGTGAGTTTACACCAATAAATTAAAGCACAGTTCATTTAGCTCTGGCAAATTAAGGGCCTCCTAGAGCACGACAATGGACGTCACAGAAAAACACAAAGAGTGGAAATATTTCATAAAATTGGAGACTGCAAAATCATCAGAAATGCTACATGTAACTCAAAGAATGTATTTTATGCAAAAGAAACAACCAAAAAATCTATTTTAAAATCAGAATATGATGCAATTATATACTACATTCTGGATAGCCTATCCACAAACACAGTTTTAAAAGGGAAAATAATGTCACTCACAGTTTTCCAGAGGCGTGGGAATGAGAGGGCTTTTGTGGGGGCAGAGTCACACCCGAGACACTAAATTAGTGTTTCTGCTTAAGCAAACAACCCAATCAAAGTGGATCAAACAAAAGCAACTGCAAAGCAAATCAAGTGTAGTGTCTACAGAAGTGTTTCCACAGAGAGGATGATCCAGCTGTACCTGCCTCAGGATGTCCAAGAGCTCCTTCTGTTGCCCAGCCCAGCCCTGTAGGTGGCAAGGAGGAGCCCTGATATTCTACAGCACAGGCATCTGCAAGGCACATCGTAAAATGCAGTAATATAAACGGATGCTAAAACATTGGTCCTTTTTTTAGTACATTCAGAAATACTTTCTGGATTAAGAGGAAAGGAAATCAGCATAAACTTGCACTTCACGTGATGGTGAAAAGACCAGGCTGTTTCAGGATTAACTG
The DNA here is from genome assembly GCA_013396655.1 of Campylorhamphus procurvoides. Lineage (NCBI taxonomy): Eukaryota > Metazoa > Chordata > Aves > Passeriformes > Dendrocolaptidae > Campylorhamphus > Campylorhamphus procurvoides. Next base: position 596,068 of record WBMV01000122.1, read on the forward strand.
GGAGCAGGAACCAAACACAACAGGATTTTGCATGTCCAAAAGGGCTACAGCTATTCTTCCTCTTGAAATGTGTTTGCTTTCCATCTTCCACTGCTTCATTACTTCCACCCAGCTGGGCAGCACCTCGTAAATAAAGGCTCAGATTTATCATCACACAAACTCTTCATGGAGCCCAGAGTTCCTGGGCTGGATTCACAGAGGGTTATCACACAGAGCACACCAAGGAGTTTACAGAGCTCTGAAGTTCCACACAAGATCGTTTTTATAATGACTGCTAGCTTTTCTCTCCCTTCCTTTCTGAAGGCCAGCAGCTCTCTTGAACAGAAAGTATCTGGCAAAGGTGATTTCTCCTTTTACAGCTCTTGTTAAGGAGCTGTAGTTAAGGACTCACATAACATTCCAGGTAAACCAAGTTGAGCACTGGACAGAAAAAGAATCAGCTCAAAGCTCAAATTACCTCACCAAAGCAGATCATGAGTGAATTTAGACCAAGAAATGCCATCCTTTTCATTAGAAAAATATTCTTTTTAAATCTAAGGCAATGAATAAGACAATCATAGATAAGGATATCTGTTCACAGGATAAATAGAAGGGTTTTTTAACACTAATTGGCAAGAAAAAAAATTTAGTAGTAGGAGATGGAATGCAAGACAGCAGTAATGTGTATTTCCAATAAGACTATTCTTACTGAAATACAAGAAATGAAGAATTTTTTTAAGAAATGTACAGGAGAGGAAATTGTATTTCAGACTTTTATTATAATCTGTTAATGAAGACTTTTGACTTGAAATCTCTCTTGCAACAAGAGTCTTTAGATTGTGTTGGCTCTTCAAATAGTTAATGATTTGAGGGTATCCAGCTACTCCTACTGCTAAAGAGCTGTAAGAATGCAGGAGCCACTGCTGCTCTGAAAACTCCTCCCAAAGCCCTCAGTGTGTGTTAAGAGGTTGTTTTACAAAGTTTCAGAACTCTCACAGGCACGTGTCAGTGTAAGTGAACATTCCTATACAACACTAGACGTGCTCAATTATTATTACTCCTCACATGGGCTGTGTTCTTCAAATGGTGAGTTTTGGGATTTGGCAATGCTTTTGAGTTAATTCTGTGCTTTTATACCATGAAGAAATTTCACAGATGCCAAGCACAGCTGCATTCACTGGGTTAACATCTATGACATTCAGAGTGTCCTTAACAGTCGTAGGAGCACCACAGGGAGGGCAGGTTCATGGTCCTTACAACGCTGGAAGAGCCTGTGCTTAGAAATAGCAGCTGCTACAGAACCCACTGCTCACCTTGGCTTCTGCTTAATATGAATGAGAGATGTGGCTGAACTGCTGAGAAGTGTTCAGAAAAGTAAGAGGCAGAAGCAGTGACAGAGTGAAGTCCTGCCTGGGTTCGACAAACAAGATGACAACAAACAGCTTCTGACAAATGGATACATGAATGCTGAGCCATTAACATTCCACACAAGGCCCTGAAGTGCTAGGACATACCAATTCAATGATCTCTAAGGCACTTAAACTCTTTTGCCCGAGAGCTGCTAAACGAATTCAGGTACATTTTAGGAAAAAAAAAAAAAAAAAGTTGAGCAGACTAAAGTTTCTCAATTCCTTCCTTGTGACAGTGAGTCATTTCCACGCAATATTTGAGACTCCTGGGTGTGCACACATGACATCAGTTCCTCCAGAGTTCTGGTCACAGAACATCTCACCTTTTGTCAGTCAGATGAGGCTGTGCCAGATCAATGAAAAACACACAGAAAACATGGCAAAGCTGCATTTTGAGACCAAGCACTTCACTGTTCCATCCTATGGAAGATCTCTTCTCTGCAGAGGAGGTGCCAGCCCAGCTCCAAACCTGTCCCACAGATATCCCACACAGTGTCGTGTGCTCGTATTGCTGTAGAACAAAGCCCGGGGAGCTCCGGGTGCTGCACAGGCAAAGGAGGAGCAGAGGGAAGAACAAGCCAGACAAGGGTTGATTATTGATTCATTCCTATTTGAATGGAAGCACAGGGAGTTTACACAAATTCCTTGAGGCACAGAGTACCCTGAAAGCCAGGGGCTGTGTGTGCCAGTCCTTACCATCCGTAAGGTAAAGGTGAAAGCCACATCACTGTGACAGAGGTAGGCTTATAATGAAGCTTTAGGATGAAGACTTCTTCTGTGCCAAATTTTTTGAGGTATCGAGCACTATTCCCCTCAATTTGTCATTATGGAACAAAAGCTTGTTTTCCTACAATATTGTGCACATTTTAAAGGGTGGAAAATAGCTGTAGAGGCAGTAACTAAGTTACAATGAAGAACTCTATTGCGTTGGGCTGCCATATGCTGTGGGCAGAATATTCAGACTCTGTGGTATCAGGATGCTACAGAAGTTCAGTAATGTGATGCCATTGTTATCCTTTTCCTTCTCAAAGCTTGATCTGTACATTCAGTCTCCTAGTGCTAGAGGATGCATTCATCTCACTCTCCCAGGAAAGAAAGTTCAGGAAGTCTGACTGGAAAGGCAGCACATGAGTAGTCCAGGCTCTTTAGGCTACATAATTAATCTGAATAGCTTAATAACTTGGGTTATTCCAAGCACTGTGGCAACAAGTTCTTGCTTTAAACGGTTGTTTCCAGGCTTAGTAGCTGAAGCAATCTGAGGCAATCCAGGGTAGTGCCACTGAAGTCTGAGGGGACTCAAATGTTGCCAGTTTTCAGTGAAATGGGGATTTAGCATTTCAGTAAGATTTCCATCGGGTAGCTCAGTTGGTTGTTGTATGCCATGGGTGTGCTGAGTGATCAGGGATCAGGTTTCAAAGTATTTGTAAATGGCTGTAACATACAGCATGACATTCTGCCAGTCTGGACGCTCCGTCCGCACCATCTCATTGATGTCCTGTCACAGAAAACACACTGGTCACAATCAGCAATGACAGCCTTGGGGGCAATGGGGGGCTGCTCTCACACTTTCCTGGCCGTGGGAAATCTGTCAAGTTTCCACCACTTAAAGCATGGATGAAGGAAGCTCTGTTCTCTTCCAGGTATCCTTGCATTGCTTACAAAATGTAGTCAATAGCATATCTGCAGATAGTGATTCGGTTGACTTAAGATCAAAATGTCTACCATTCTGCATACTTGAGCTTTCCCCCACTGAGTGCACTTGGTGTGACAGTCAGACTTTAATGCTCACATACCCCTACACCAGCCTTGCAAATCAACACAACCCACCCAGAACTCTGAGCCACAGAATCAAGGCCCAGGTATGAAATGAAGCTCAACATTCCCATCTGGTTAAGCATCAGTAAATAACAAACAATCTACCTCTTCAGCACATATACAAAGAAAAAGAGATATATGTACTTTAATAGTTTTTGTGTAAGTGTCTATTTGTCAGCTTTGGGTGTGGGAACTTCCAGAACTCAGAGAAGAGAAAGTTGGGTTTTTTTCTGATTTTCACATCAAAGCAGCTGAACAGTTTATTCTTCAGAGAATGAGTAATTTCTCCTTGCATTCCACTACTATTTACATATAGGAGATTACACACATACACATCATAGACAATGTGTATGTAGGTATATAGAGATATAAATTCCTCAGATGGATGCAATTTGCACTTAGAAGATTCAATTCCATTCAAAAATTTACCTTTTTAGTCTCTGTAACTGAGTACCTTACAAATAGGAAGGACAGACAGTAAGCATTTAGGCTAAAGCTGAATTATGCAAGAACTACTGCAGTTATTTTCCACGATCTCATTCTTACATCAGCACTTGGTAAGAAACTTCCACACTTCAAATTCCTGCCAAAGTCAGAGTACAAAAGCCCCAGAGCTGCACTGCCATTGTCAGCAAACACAATGCTGGGGGGTAAAAGCACTGATAAGGATCAAGGAAAGTGTTATTTTTAAAAAAGCCTGTTGTATTATTAGTTGCAAACTACAGCAGCTTTGTTAGGACTGCAAAGGTATCACTGAAGTGTCATTTCTGACACTGGCAATGTCAGCAGAGTTTTTGTGATCATTCACAAGAGCTTGGGATACTCCTGATTCCACACCTTCAGAAATATCCCTTTTCTAATTAATACTATACTGTACTACTGACAACTAATTATTTTACTCTAAAATTTATCCTAGACAGATTACTATAAATAATAATTGAAAAAACATGCAATTATTTGCAATGATGACAAATCGGAAGTCTTAGCTTTAGAGGCAAATCTTGACTCTCATACTACACTGAGCAAAATCTGCATCACATCTCAAATTATTCTCAAACAAATCCAGTGCCTTTTTAATATTCCTTATGATATTGAGAGGTGAGTGCTGGTGAACCTGCCTTTTAGAGCTCAGCAGTGTATCTGCTCTGGGCTCTGGCTGCTGCCTTTGCTGCACCTGCTGCTCCACAGGTCTGTATCTCAGTCATTACTTAATGCAAACCCCACGTCAGCTCAAGTTATTGATGACAGTGGGCTTATTAAACAAAGGCCCTGGAGAATCTTTTGTGCTGTTCAGTCGAGTATGACACAAGGGCAATAACCTCTACTGAGCTCATCTCCTGCTATTTTAAGCATAAAGCATCCAGATCTTCCAAAAGTACCAAACAGAGTAAGTTTGAGTTTTATAAATGGTCATAATTAATTCAATACGCATTTAAATCTTACCAGAGTAGATTTGATGCCAACACTTTCAGCTGCCTGAAAAGCCAAAGTGAAATTTCTTCTCTGCATGAGATATAATAACATGTTAGAAAACAAGGAAATACTATTTTGAACATAACAAAGTGGGGTTAAGAATGTTCCTAGTAATGCTCTTCCTTTTACTTCAAATGAAGTCTATAATTTGACTACAGGAATTTAAAAAGAGCCAGAAGAATGAACATGTTTTTTAATGGAAAATTTTTATTATGTGTTGTGTAGAAGATAATGCTGAAAAATCATTCTCAGTGAAGAATGACTGAGTTACAAGATAGTAAAGAATAGATTATTTAGTCTTTAAAAAGGCTAAATAAAAAAAAAGTCTCTTCATGTGTTAATGAAATACTGTTGTATTTTTTAGGCTGTATTATCATTAACAGTGTATCTCCAGATAACACAGCAGTTGGTATGAGCAGCAGCAGAGGAGAACACACAGAGACATCATCTCCTGGTTTACCTTTGTTTGATACACATCTCTTGGGAAAGCATCACACTCCCTTACCAATATGAGAAAGGAGGATGAAACAACACCCTCGTGATATTCAAAGAGATGAACAAAACATGACAAGGTACAAATGTGATGGATTTAAAACCTGTAAGCTTAAACACTCCTTGCTTCCACAGCCCAAACTGCAAACACTTCCCAAATGTTTGGGTTAAATAAAATGTCTCAAACTGAAATTTATGGACTTCTGTGTATCTGTTCCAAAGTTCCACTTAACCCAGTGATCTCACAATATTAAGAGGTTGTAAGAACAGCAGCCAAGTAGTTTGAAGTGTTTCAATTCAGAAATGCTAGTAACATTGTGGTTTTTTTCATTCAGTCCCAGGAATGGGATTTTTAATGTCTTACCTTGTCCTGGCTGTTCAGTTCCTGATAGGGAATATGGGCTGGAAGGTAAGTGTGGAGCACTGCACAGAAAGCCAAGCCATCATTCCAGCTGCTGCTGAAGTTTGTTATGTCAATATTCTTGAAGGGAAAAAAAAAGATAAGCAATATTAAAATCATAATCTAACAAGTATTAGATCAATACTTTTAATACCTTTGAAGAAATTGGCAGAGAAGGTGAACAGCCCAATACCAAAGGTCTGTGGTAAGAAAGTAAAACACACCACTACAGGAAACAACAAAAAATGTAGTGATAAAAAATCAGTTATTTTATATACTCATTTCAGGTAGTATTATGCTGTCTTAAAAAAAAAAGGTGAAAAATGTGTGTGTCAGTGTGTGTTAAAAGGTGTAAAATGTTGTGCCAGAGAGGGTAAGAGAATAGATTTGGTGCCTCTGTACACCCTAAGACAGAAAAGCAACTGAGTTAAATACATATACCCCAAATCCTGGTCAGACAACGTGCTGTGTCTCTGTTAATGTTCATTTTACATCCAGACAAACCTGCAAAACTGCTAATGGATGAGGATAAATATTTTCTCTTCTAACCAAACCATTTCTACAGAAACTGACGCAAACAAGATCCCAGACAAGTTAATTTTCCTTTGGAAATAAAGATGTTCCACCAGATTTACCTCTGACAGTGGCAGGGAATCGTTGGGACTGAAGCTGAAATTGAAAACTGCTGTCTTGCACTCTTGATCTTTCAGTTCCCGTAGGAAACTCAGTGGCACTGGTAAATGCATCTCTTGAGACTGTCTGAATTATTAGAGAGGCAGCCCAGGCCAAAAGAGTTATGAACAAGATGCCTCAGTGACCTTTTAAATCACTGTGCATTTGGCTGTTGGCAGTCAAACGATGTTAGAGAGTCTAAGTGGAGAGCAGTCAGTTTAAACTTTAATTAGGCACAACCAGTAACAACAACTCATATATCTTTCAGATCTTTATGGAGAAATATAAATATGTTTCACTATCTAGCTCACTGAACTGTGCTCCAGCAGAAGCTAACCAGCTCCTTTCCTTAGTTTTCCAAGTTTGAACGCAGCAGGAACTCAAACCTCCAGTGGCAGAACTGCAATTGCACAATCATAGGAGCCAACCTTTCACCTGACAGCAATGTAAACCATCACTCATCTTTGACAAGATGCCAAACCTTGTCATTCCCAACACAGAAAACTCCCCCCAAGCAGCATCCCTGTGCCATGCAGGCTCACAACAAAAGCCTTGGGGAATTCTCCTCAAACCAACGACCTGGACTTCGAATGGACACCAACCACAATTCCTCCACCAGAGGAAAAAACCCAGAAGTAGAAGCATGTGAGGGAAATCTCAGTTTCCTGCTGAGCTCTGGCCCTTTGCATGCAGAGCCCCCGAGCAGGTGCTGGCAGTGTACGTGCTGGGGCTCACAGTGCCCAGGGCAGCACTGCAGCCTCTCTGGCCACGCTGCTCCCTCCCTGCCCACGGAAGCGGCATTGTTGGAGACCCCCAGGCTGTGGGAACATGCTCCTCCAGCTTCCTCCAGCCACAGCGCTGGGAACATTCAGCAAAGGGAAAGAAGGAAATAAAAACAAGCTCTCTCTCCTTTCTCCTCGAAAGAGACAGGAAATTGGATTTAAATTAATGCTTGGTTAAAACTTTCTCAATGATACTCAAATTAGGGAGACATATGCAACAAGTAGTATGAGGTTTGCAGGGAAAAAGGGGAAAATAGGAGATTGTTAAAGCAAATAAACTTCTATTTGTGTCTGTTCACAAAAGTTTCTTCCCCCTGCTGTAACCAGCAAGGCCTCAGCTCACACCCGTGTCAGTAACAGGGACAAAGGTAGGGAGAGGGGCTTTTCCTTGTCACAGCCATGTGTGCCAAGCTGAATGTTTGCCAAGGTGTATCCCCTCACCTCAACATGGGAACAAGAGCTGGGAGCAGGATAAAGCTGTGCTGAAAATGGTAAATGAAACTACAAGAAGAGAAAGTCATCTTCCCTTAAACACTGCAGTTGTACAAACTAAACATTTCACTTTAAATGATAGCAATTACCCATGGAATGCTGAATTTTGAATATAAACACTGAAAAAAAGGGCCACTTAAAGTGCACCTACAAGTTTGGTTGGTTCTCAGAAAAAACCCCTCAGAATACCCTATTTTTCTACATCATCTTGTAGGGTCCAGCTTTTCTTATTAAGACAACAAGCAGAAAACAAACCCATCATCCAAGAATTTTAATGTATCCAGAGAAGCTGAATTAAATACAACGGAAGGAAACAATTAAAAGGGACTGGTTTCTGTTTCCAATTGCCCTGAGCATTATGAATTATTATTACCTCTCAGACTAAAAGAAGTATAATATTAGTCAGACAGTAGAAAACAAATCTAGAAACGGGACAGACCGTCATTTAAACTGAAAATTTAATTTTTCTTTTAGGGCTCTGAGCACATAACTGGCACATTTAAATACAGCAAATTTTATTTCCTAAATGCTTTTAACTACTTGTGGTTTTTTGAAAGAGCTTGGTCAGTATAATGAAATCAATCTTGCATTAAGCTCCTATTTCTCAAAGAATTGACGGTAAACAGAACATCAGCCTAAAATCTCTGACATAATTTCTTCTTTGTTACTGCTTTTATTAAGTAATTGGCTCTATTAAGGGAATTCTGCTGGAATCTAATCCAGAATTATTCTTCAGGCCATTTCAGACCACAAAGTCCTAAAGTAATGGAAGGACATATCTGCAGATAAATTGTCATGTGAGGAATAAGGTTTTCTAGAGATAGGTGAACTGGCAGGACATTTATCAACTCTTGTCTATTGATGTTTAATGCTTCGGATGGGAGTGAGGTCCCCTCTAGTATTTGGGTTTTAACCAGTGTACTGCTAATTTTAAAACTGCCAATTATTTTTTTTCACTAATCCTAAAATAGCAGAGGGTTTATGTACAGCCAGTGAACATACCTTTTTTTAAAAAAGCTAGAAACAGATATTAATTATTATAACCCAGTAACTCCTTACTTTTTTAACCCCCCCTGAAAACTCCACAGCTAAACCCCTCCACAAACATCAAAAAACCCAACTACAGAAAACATGTTTCCTAGCTGGTAGTTACAAACCAAGAACAAAGTTATTTTAACCATCTCTTCAGCAGACACAGCCACAGCTGTCTCCAATCTCCCTGAGCTCTGGACATCAGAGCTTGAGCAGAGGAGCGTCCTGCAAAGCAGCAATTTCTCCATCCCTTGATCTGCATGCAGAGGAGAGGTTCCCACATCCTAACTTGGCCTGGCTCTCAAAAGAGTTAGGGCATGAGGATAATAAAAACATGTGTCTACATCTCCGTTCTATTAGTTAATGAAATAAGTGGGTTGAGAAAGCAAAAGCATTAATATGACTCTGTGCTACAATATATTAAACCCTTAAAACAAGATTTGAAGTGTGCAGACCTTGGCAGGCTTCTTCCTATGGCAGAAAATTACAACTAAAAAGCTTTTAAAAGCTTTTAACAACACATAAACACACAAAAGAGCAACCAATGAAAAACTACAAGGGTAAACTACAAACTAACTGCTACCCACACTCCATTGAATCAGGATTCCCTGATTCCCAGTTGGTGGAATGAAGCTGTGGCTATCAGTACTTCTGGCAGTAGGTGAGAACATCACAGTATTTCTGGCACAGGCTTAGCAGCAGCCCCAGCTTCTGAAAAGGCAGTAAATGGCACATACAGACCATCAAACCCCTTAAACATTGATGGGTAATGTTTTTTCCATACACAAGACACACCATTTTTCAGTTTGGGCACAAAAAGGAACCATAAAAGAAGGAGTCATTCTCACAGAATCCAATAATAGCCTCAGACATTAACGTCTGAAGCACTTAAGAGCCACAGACAGCTTCATAATTTATTCTAAATTTTGGCATAATTAAGTCTAACGAGCTGACATTTCTCTTGTATCAGAATCCAATCCAAACACAAAAAGGAAGCCTGTCCTTCCTTAACTCAACAATTTTTGGCTAAAGCATCAGAGCTTAAACCAAGAAGAGAAGTGTTTTGGCAGCCTGAGTGCTTTGATGAATCAACCAGACAGCGCAGGGAAAGCACACCCTGGAGTCAGTGTTTGAACAGAAGCACAGTCCTGTCCTTTCTGTGTGCATTTTTAAAATCAATGTAATACCTTGAGCAGAATATGAGCCAGCCTGGTGTTAATAAAGACATGTGTAGAGACAAAAAATTTAAAAAAAACCAACATGAACCATCTTTTACCTCCAGTTTTGTTATTCTACACTTATTGCTGGAGCACAAAGGAAAGCCTTGCTTGATTTCAAGGTTCACTGAGCACAGCCTTAGATGTTTTGTAAGACATGTAGGTCTGATCTGTACAGTAGGTAAAAATGAGGTGGCCTTGCCAGCAGAAAGCAGCACTGCATGAAATAGAGGACTGGTACTACAAGGCCACACTAAATGTATCTGTATTTAGGAAGTGTGGAAAGCTTAAACAGAGTTTCAAAAACATTTAGTCTATTCTTGTTGCTGTCTTGTGACAATTGCTTTTTTGGTGTCAGACTTCTGGAAGTGAATTATCTCTCAGAATGCTGACAAAAATGGAAAATAAATTGAAATACTGCTGGAGATAAGAATGGGTAAGGACGTGTGTATCCTGTTTACTGGTCCTCTTTTAACATGAAACATGCATGCTCACATCCTTTTGGGGCCTTTTATTAGCTGGGTCCTCAAAATGAAAGTAGCTGTGCTGCAGCCTGGGTAAATGGCTCCCAACAGCTGGGTGGGATTACTTTCTGCTTTGAAGATATCTGCCATCTCTGACAGTTTTATGGCACTGCACGTATTTCAGCAGAGCCAGGAGGATTCTCTGCCCTGGAACATGCAGCACTTGGCCCTGTGCTCTGAAGCAGTGTGTCAGATCCTGGGCAGAGCTAACCCACCATCAAAGTTCAGATATTTTGTGCCTGTTCATCTGAACACCAAAGGTGGTTTGCACCTCTTTCACCTAATGCTTAAGAGAGCAGCTCTCCTCTTCCGTGGCTCAGCCTGGAACAGAATGGAGCTCAGAACTCAGTGAGGGTGACACTGTCGAGGCTGGAGAGGCTCGAGATGGGGGTTAACACAGAACCTGCTCCTCCTGCACATCTCCACTCTCCAAGCCTAAGCTTCAAGGAGAAATTCTGCCTGCAAACAACGTTCAGGAGTATCAAAAGCTACAACATAGTAAGAGATGAAGCCATGCAGGTTTTACATGAGTAACAACTGCTCTCATTTTCATTGCATCAACCTTAGTTTTCTATTGAGGTACTCCTGAAAAACACATTTAGAGCACAGTTAAATATTAACAACTATATTTCAAGACAACTGTTCATTTATTCCCTTCTAAATTTGCTTGAATAAACCAAGAGAAGTGCACAATGAAGTAATTTATAATAGTTTTTTTTAACAGGGTTTATTCCACTGTAACAGACTGAAATTAGAGCTTCACCACACTATCACGTTTGAATTATTTAGCATTCACAAAATTTCAAGCTTCTAAAGCAGAGATACTTCAGATTTTTAATCAAAAGCTTGAAAGCAATTTCCTAGAGGGGACAGGAGAGCAGGGGTTATTTTTCCATTTTACTGGAGCAGACAAAACCCCACCAGGTATGGCAGGGCCAGGCAATGACATGGGCCTGTATTCTCCACAGGCACCCTGTGAATAAAGAAATCCTTTTCCCTTTGAAACAGGACAGACCTGGGTGTGTTTTGTTGTTTGGTTTTTTTCTTCTTTAGTATTATCAACACATGCAATAAAAGCAGCTCCAGAACTACAGCTGCCCTATGAAGACAGGAACACTCAATCATATGCTGCTGTCATTAATTAGGGTAAGCCAATTACATGGTAGCTGGTGTTTAACATCCTAAGCCACTGACAGCTCACCTATAACTCTGTGCATTTTCAATAGAACTTTAGAAATCAAGATTTGTATCTGGCTATTTATTAGCCCATGTATAAGCCATAAATTAGCTACTCTCCACTATCCAGTGTGAAATATAAACCCAGGAAGAGAAGGTACACCAACGACAGGAACAAGACTGGCTCTGTTAGAAACGGGGCTTTAACTCCCTGTGCCTGGTTCCATCTCCTCTGTAAACACCAACAGCTGAAATCATTGCCTATAAATACCTGCCATGCACTTGTGCATAAATACCTACAGCTGTGAGACGTCACCTCCAGGTGAGAGGGAGAAAGCAAGACCAAAAAGTGATTATTGTTGACAGCTGATGAAGTAAACACATCCTTCCATGCTGGCAGAGACACACTTGAAAAATACTGGCTTACAGGGATGAGTTTTAGTTAAATATTGGCAGTTTAATAAGAACAGGACAAAAGTAACTAAAGAATTATTCTGAAACAAAAGCCTTCTAAGACTTGCTTTTTCTTTACCTTGTTTCCAAATCATGGTTAAACTCTTCCAGGTCATTTTAGAACTTGTTAAAGACTCAGTTTGCAAGTATCTTTCACCTACAGTATTTGTAGCTAAATAAATAATACTGATAATAAACATTGATTTAAATTGGTAATGGGTTAGCAACTGGATAGAAGTGTGTAAGACACCAGGAGGAGCTGGAGGTAGGATGGGCCCCTGTCAATATTTGGGTGACAGCAAAGGAAGGAGAGAGTTGAGCACCTAAAGCAGGAAAGAAAGGGGAAGGGAGATGTTCATTATTCTGATGCTTGTTCACTGCTTGTCAGTTTTGAATCCACATAGTTGTAAAATAAAATTAAAACTGAGCAAAGCTTCATAAAAAAAAGAAACAGATCCTTATCTGGTATTGGTAATGTTGTTGAGATGCCAGAAGGCTGGGTAAGCACTGCTCACAATGAATACAGTGCTGGGCATGTTTAAAACATTAGAACACCACTAGCATGGTGTTCAACCAGAATTGAATTTCAGGGGATGCTGAAAATAATCAAATTCTGGGCAACAAATAAATGAAAAATGAGTGTGCCTAAAGCAAAAGACATTCTTCCCCAAGAAGTAACTTAATATAACCCCCTGATACTGTCTTACAGCTTCAAGGCAGGCATGCAGGGGCTCTGCAGATGCTCCATGCTGTGCTTCCTCAGTGCCACACTGCAGGTTCTGAAGCAGCACAGTAAGCCTCAAACCCGGTATAAAACCTTTATACAACTCCAGGAATTCTAAGCAGCAATCTATAGAACCAGCAGCATGCTCTTGCATGTGCACACAGCTGTGGAATGAAAAGTGTGGAATAATTTCTATCACTCTTCCTAACCAGATTAACAAAGCTGTCAAATTCATCTTTCATGTCAAGACAATAGGGGAAAATATTTTTCCACTTAGAGGATTTATAAAGAAATATAACATCCTGCCTTTTTCAAAATGTGGGGAAGGAGAAAGGCTCTTTCCACGAAGCTGCTTATCCTCAGAAATAGCCCAGTTTAGCACTAGACGTGCCACAGGAAGAAGGGGAGGGCTCATATCCCAGCCTGTCCATTGTACTGAGCACGACTTTTCCTATGGATGGGCCACCATCCTGTTATGAGGCTCTCCACTTCCTCCTGCATTGTGAGGCTCAAGTCAGGGAAAGAGTAAAGTTCTTAAACTGAGGATTGTGTTGGGAACCCAAACACTTTCAATACAAGTTAACCAAACAAATACATCATGGTCAGACTATTAACATCCTGGTTTAGTTTGCTGAAGCCACAATTCTTCTGAAAAAATAATGTAATCAGGAGAGCTCTGGACAGCTATCTTGTTGGTTCTTTTGGCTTCTGATAACACTTGGACTAAGTGAAAAAAACGTCTGCAACTGGAGGAGAAAGCCAAGTTCAAAATGCAAGACAATGGCACCTTCACAAAACAAACTGTCCCTAAACAGAGGCTAAATGGGAGCACATTCAAAGATTTTTAAAAACCCAACCAACTCTATGCTAATTACCTATCAAGAAATGGCACTCTAGCTGCATTTGGGAAACATTAATTCAAACCTTAAGTTGCCCACGTTTCAGCTGCAGTTTCAGCAGTGCAGGCTGTGAAAGGCTGACCCAAGTGCCTCAGGCTGAGGAGAGCTGCCCCCTTAAGGACCTGCAGAGTGACTGAGCAGTCCTTAGTGCTGGTGAGGGCAGGACTGGCAGCGTGTGTTCCACAGGGAGAGAACAGGACATGCCAGGCCCCTGCAGGGGGTGCACTGAGGTGTGGAGCAGCCTGCCTCATGCCATGGGCAGTGCCAAGGACTGTATGTTACCTGGTATCCCTCTGTTTTCTTCTGGCACCACTTCAGCAAGGCGTTTCTCTTGGAGCCTCCATACTCTCTTGCCAGGGCAGACAAAGGATCTTTCCTCTCTTCCCTAGGAACAAGGCAGAGGTGCAATTTAGAGCTTACAATGTAAGCAACAGAAATGTGGGCTTGTAAAGGCCAAAATGACTGAAAAACAGAACACGCAGCAACACCTTCAGAAGACTGGAGAGTTAGTCTGGAGTAATTCTTTCATTAGCAAATCATCCTCCTCTTCCCTTTTAGCTTTTTTCCCTAAGTCTTTCAACCTCAGTATTTCTTTCTAAGAGTTCAGAAAATTAAACTCACCACATGGTAAGTTCCAGCCTGAACCATTAAGCTAACTCAAGTGACTTTATTTTGTATTTAGCAAGAGAATAAACTGATGCTATCTCTTTTGCACCTCATGGCTGCTTACAAATGTCACCTTGAAACAAGAAGTTTGCCTATGAGCAGCACAGTGTTATTAACAGAACATTTGCCTGAGATCTGGAGTTCTCCAAAAAGAAGGGGGAGATCTATGTAGGCTGAGCTGCCATTTGATGTATTAGCACAACAAAAGCTATCAATTAAATTCACTTCCAGTTTGTCAAGCTATCTTAAGTAATTTTTTTCTTTAAGAAAAGACTGGGAAAGAATAGATCATAACTAAGTTGGCCATGTTTTCATGAGTTCTACATTACAAATATCTCTTTAGGAGGCTTTAAAAATGAGTGCTTAGATTAAAAAATGGACATTATAGAGGTTCATACTTCTCCAGTGGCCAAGTTGCATGATCCAGTATTTCTACAGATATTCTAAAGAACAGTCTTTGACAGAGCAGATGTTACACCACTTATGGACCTTAGTTACTGCATGTAAACTGTGCCAGCAGTTGTTCTTATTTTTAATAATTTCTATTTGGAAAATTAAAATAAGATAGTTATCAGTGAACCCGCACTGCAAAGACTTCCTCATCTACCATTTTTAAAGAATTCTATGCAGATGTAAACATGATGATCACACCATCCCCAGAGATGATACCCTGCATATTTCCAAAAAGACACAGAGACTGTATACATTCACTCTCATATCTTCAACTCTTTGTTCTTTCCACCCCATCTGGTGACTGGAAGAAGGGGTGGAATGTGGAAATGCAGAGGATCATCAGTGGATTCTCTGTGCAGATTTACAGGTAGCCATTCTCCAGACCCTGCTAAGGGAAAGGAAAGCATCCCGGGAATGTGGGTTTCTTCCTGCATGTGAGCCACAAACAGAACACCAGAGACTCTTCCACGCATCAGCATCTGTTGCTCAAAGCACAAAAGCAGAGAACATGTCCCAGCAGAGAGGGAAATGTTCTCAGGCACTGATCTGAAGTACATGCACTGCAATGTGCGTGGCCATATGGAGTTGCTTAGGTAACAGCTGAAGTATCTGTGAAAATACATGCACAGCAGAACAATAAACAGGAAACTAACTCCCACCTTTGATGCAGAAAGGCACTGTGAGCTTTTGAACATAAAGGCTCATCTCAGAGAGATTTATCACAAAAAGGAAGAGCTAATTGTGTACTTTAAATATGAAATAAACTATCTGAATAGGTCACTGTGTGTAAACATCATGGGCACCACTCAGCCACAATGATGCTGCACAGAACTCTGTACTTCAGTTCTTAAATCAGTAACAATTTCAGCAACTCAGACTGGTGTATTTTCTCCATTGGTGATTCAAACAAGTAACAATGGAATTGCATATTCAATCTATAATAAGAATTATGCAACATTATGAGAACTTTAGGACAGAGATTTGGGACAACATAAGAACTCAAATGAAAAGCTCTCTCTCTTTATGCTCAACATACTGTTTAGCCATGAGGGAGCTGTACAGCCTGTTCTCAAATTCCAGTAAGAGCACATGGTTTATATCAGGTTCTCACAGCTATGAAAACACTGCTGAAGAACATAAATTAGCATTAGCGGGTATGGAGACAATGAGAAATGGTTTGACAGACAAATCTTACATGTTAGTATATCAGGTCAACTATAATCCAAACCAAAGAGCCAATGAAGTTTTAACCAGAGCAGGGAGCAGTAAACTGCAAGTATTTGTTTTAGTGAACTACAGCAATAACTGCATTTTACAACAGCTTCCAGGAAAAGGTAGGGCAAAACTGAGAAACCTGGTCCCATAAACTCCAATCCAGCAGAGCCATTCTCAGGGTGGTTCCAAAGCCCACTCATCACCACAGAGCCCTGCAAGTCTTTCGTAGACTGAGATCTGCAGTCTACACAGTGATGATCTCATAACTGTAGCTGCACAGTTTCACACTGAAGTGTCATGGATTTGACATGGTCTGCAGGCTGCCATCAGTGCAACTCTGTGTGTTACCAGCTCAAAGCACATGCACAGGTGTTTTGTCTTTTTTTAAAGTGCATTTCTGGATGTATTCAGTTTAAATTCAGGTGCTAGCACACACAGCACTAACTGTTGCTAGCAAAGAACCCACAGACCCCAACTCAGTTTCGTTTCTGCACATTAAACGAGGGCAGCCCTGAGGCCTGTCTCAGCTCATTTCAGGGAAATCACTTTCCACACTCCCACAGCTGTAAATAACTTCAGATTTTTATTCTGTAGTTATTCAGTACTGAACATCTCCTACCATTAAGGGTTTAACATTTCTGCTGTACAGAAGCTTTGTGAGAAATGGTACGGAGGAAGTCACTTAACCTCTACCTGCCAGCTTCCCAATCCCTGAGGCAGGGCTAAGGACAAACTGCACTTGGGTAACATGGGCATTAAACACTTTGAAGTTCTCTGGCTGGTAACACAGCAGATATGAAAAGTTTTTAATTTATCACAGACTTATCTTTTTGTCTAACTAACCAAATGAGGTTGTCTGGCCATTTGTTACTCAGCCCTGCAGTGTGATTCCATCTGTGGGACACCTAACCCAGGCCCATTCACTCCTGGCTCTTTAGAAGAGGTGCCAGTGGTTGGGGCTGTGACTGGACATGCTGCTTTCTGTCTTCAGCTGGGATTACACAAGTTAAGGTTTATCACGTGCTCTCCCTGGGCCCAAGGCACTCTGCAGGACCTGTTCTACATCCCATCAGCTCACTTCCTGAATTTGGCTTTGTGGAATTTTGAGCTGCTATCATTGTTTAGTGATACAACTTCGCTTGGTTTCCTAGAGAAGCATCAAGTCTTGATATTAACTCAAACTCTAAAAAGCCTGACTTTTAGTCTTAACTTTTAAAACAAATATTGAGCTGCAGAAAAATCTTTCTGAAGCTCTTCAGGGATTAGTGAAGATCTATTCCTGTATGGGGATGCAGTCTCAGTGTCCATATGACATACCAGGTGTATGCAGAGCTGTGGAATTCTCCCCAACCAGGGATTTTTACCTTATTCTGCTTCTGGTCGTGGGGGTGACTGATGCAGTGGGAGAAGAAGAGAGGGACAGCTGGGGGGAGGTGGTGCCCATTGCCATGAGGGATGCTGGAGATGCTCCATCAGGGGCACTGATATCCCTCTTCATTTCTTCACTACTCCTTCGAGACACTGAGGGGGAAAGGCCCATATATTTAGCACTTTATATTTGTCATACTGATCACTTGCATGAAAACTTTCAAATTTATTCTTGCTCTTAAACAAGCTTTGGATCAGAAACCAAGCACAGAAACCTATACCCAATACTGGGTTTCAGTATTCCTCTTGATGCTTTGCACTCAGGAAATATCAAGGATTTAGACTGCACCACCAACATTTATGATCAAACCTGTATCTTGAAGCAAAGAAAATCTGATGGATATATCTTAATGGAATATCATTGCTTCCATTTGAAGGGCTTAATGAATCAGAAGGAATTTTAAGACCAGAACACTTCTTTTTCTCTAGTCCAAATAGTTACACTGCAAAGCTTCAAGGAGTTTAGAAGAAAACCCAACTAAAAGAGTTTAGAGGTGGCAGCTGGTCTATTTTCATTTAATTTTAATGAAGAATTGGCATGCATGTGATCTCTGGGCATTAATTAAGCATCATCAACAAGTATATCAAGTGCTGACCTCAGTCCATTCAGCCACATTCCACAGAGTTTGCTTCAATTTACCAAAGGAAATGATTTTTCTTTCAAAGGAAAGCAAAAGCATTGTACTGTGTAAAGGCAAATCTGGAATGGTGACATGTTCTCTACAGGGGAAAGTTTCCAGTTAAAAGCATGAGGTTTGCCTTTACACCTAAATAATCACCATTGTTTATGTGTGTGCAAACCAAAGATGCAACTCTCACACAAATCACAGACTTATTTTCTAATGGCCTGGGGCAAGGACATTAATTTATAAGTACCACACACAAGAAGTTTGTGGTTTTAGGACAAATAAAAACTATCTAAAACACATCTTCTTGTAAACATTTACTCAAATATAGGTGTTTTAAAAAAATCTTTCTCTCAAATTAATTCTGCCTAGTTTATACAAAGTATCACTTTACAGGATCCCCCTCTCTGTGTTGTAATTTGTAGATTTGTTTTCAGAAGCCCTTGCTGATATTGAGCTATCAGTATATTCAGCTTGATAGCAAACTAATACCCTACATAAACTGGTCTTAAGCAAGTCTATTTTTTAAAGAATACAAAGTTCCCAACAACTGTGCAGTAAACAGAAGCAGCAATACTGAAGAATGTTTGTAGGTTTTGCCAGTCACAGAATGGACTGGTTTAAAATGATTCACTGCAAAGATTCTTTTGTCCTACAGAATGGGTGGAAGTTTTGCTGTTACCACATAATATGTGAAAACATTTATATGCATTAGATACTGGACAAGAATGCATCTGTCACTTAAAAAGAATAATCCTCCTGTTTTAAGCCATTGACAGTAATTCTTTTCACAAACCAAAATGGGGTTGCTTCATTAGAAAAGGAAAATATGCTTCTGTGCCTCACTCAAAAAAGAAAAAATCCTCTGCCAACTGTGGCATTACCAGAGATAGATTTGGCACTTTCCATGGCAGGTACTCTTGGCAGGGACGCAGGTCGGCTGGTGGAGGATGTTCTCAGCAGATGTTCTGGGCAAAGACAAAGAGGAGACAACATCATTTCTGAGGGTTCCACTCCAGTGTCACACAGCTAGATCTGAGTCAGGCACCGTGGGGTTTTTTATTATTTTATTATTAAACAAAGCCACCCATTTTCCCTTTTCCTCCTCCATGCAGTGGAGTCTAAAAGGTGCCTTCACAAATTGTATGGAAAGATTAGCTGTGCCTCCTGCCAATGAGTAAAAAACCAACAACAAAATTCATTTTCTGTAGAGCTAAATCAAAACTATCTCCCATTATGAAATATTCCTTCAAGTAAACCTTTAAACTGCAAACAAAAGGTTTCCAAACTATTATGCAGAAACACTTAAAGGCAGTAACTGGAACATAAAACCCCCGTGGAAATTAAGCACAAGGATTAAACAAAGTGAAACCCCAGTTATTAGTTGAGAACGTGACACAAGAAACATCCATTGCTGCAGAGGGATGTTAAACACCTCTCTCTGGGGCTGTAACAGGAATTCTGTCTGGCACAGCCAGCACTGCAAGCCAGTCCTGCTCCTGCAGCCCCTGGCTCTAAGGACAACAAGAGCCATGTAAAACATACCACTCAGCTTGTGTTTAAGCTTATGTCTACCCGTGAACTCTGTAACAATGAAAGAATCCTGAATTATCTTCTTGGAAAGGCATCTCAATATTCCTAAAAATACCAAAGTTTCTAAAATTAAAACTGCAGCTGCATTGTACAAATAACCTCAATATGGATTCAACAAAAGCAAGAAGGAAATCTGGCACATACAGACTATTATGAAGTGCTACCAAAAAAGAAACCCAACCCTTTACAAAGCATCAGACCTCAGGAATACCAAATTGAGAGGAAATATTCAGCCTGGAGTCATATGGGGATTATCTTGAGAAACATCTACACACAAAAAACCCCTAAAGCAGGCATAAATCAGAGAGCTACACCCAACACATGATAGCCATTCATTCTCACAGGAAGAGCACATTGTGAACAGGGTTTTGAGAGACAAAACAAAGTTCACAGAACAGGGAAATATTGGGAAATAGATAAATCAACACTCAATTCCATTCAATTCTTCTGGCTCCTGAAGATTCAGGAATAAGTTTATATTTTACTATTTACATTCAAGGCAATGCCAGCCATCATCCTTGGTTCATTCTGGGGGTGAAAAATCCCACAATCACACAGGGAATAATGTAACCCCAGGGGTGGATATCTGTAATATCTGGAAGACAGCTGCATACATGTCCCTGAGTTTATTTTACCTTGATTTTACAAGTGATCTTAATTTCTGCACACCTTAAAAACTGTCAGAATAATGCCAAGTTCTCAGCAAGCAAGTTTTGTAGAAAATCCCAAAAAAGCATCTTTACGTGATGCCATTCCCACGTCATGAAACACAGGTAATAAGAACTTGAACGTGAGATATTCTATGGGGATATTTTGATAATAAAAGGTATGTAACACCATAATGCTTTGGATAGTAAATAACCCAAACAATTATTAATAGCATAGCTAAAACCAAAGTTTGAATGCACTTGAATCAATACCTTGAACAGGAATTTCTGCATAGCTCGGTCGCTTGTCTGTGAGTGTGGCCAGGGGTTTTGCAGCTGAGATTGGCCCACTGATAGAATGCCTCTGAAATGGAAAAAGACTCGTGTCAAGCATAATTCGAAGGTGAAAACCCAAATGTGGAATATCAGAATCAGTTCTAGAAATGCAGATATTACACTAAAAAATTAAAGGAACCTTTATTTATTCAGCTTTTGCAAATCTGAATATATATACACACACACACTATGCCTTGATATTTTAACATTTATTTCCTTAAATTGAAACCTCAGGCCAACGTTGCAAATTAAGGCTGTGAATTCTCCTCAGTTTTTGTATTAATTTTCACCTCCTTTTGTATTTTGTTTGAACAAACCTCTTCTGGTTAAACTTGATTTGTTTATTTCACCTAATACAGGCCCTTCTATATAGCCAAGGTTTCAGTGCTTGGTTTGTGTTATTAATATAAACCTTCACAGCTTTGTGCCTTTTCCTGGAAAGTTGGGATAATGGTGCATTGGGAATAGTGACACAAAGTACCCTTTGCTAAGAAAAACCTTACTGAAAAAAAGGGTTTTATTCAGAATGTCAAGAGCTTTTGTTCCCACATCCTTAACTGAGATGCTCTGGGAACAACTGGAGAGGGACATTTTGTTAAATATGTGCCAAATATGTAATAAAATACAATTTCTTTTTCCTTCTCAGGTTACTTTACCTTCTGTTCTGCTCTAAACTAGCTATGAATTGAGTATTTCCAAGCTTTATGTAAAACATTTAGCAATGCATGGCTTTCAGCACCTTAAAGTGCAAGGACATGCTTACAGCTGTGTTCAGACTCACACATAATTCACTAAGCAGGCCTGAAATAACTATTTTAGTGCTTATTATGCAATAATTACCCTTAGAGTTACTGAAACTAAGATTCAGTTGCTGAAGATTCATGGAGCATTGTCCACAATTACTTTAAATTAATCATTGCAAAGAGCCTATTGCAAACTACAGATCATTCTTTATACACCCTCTTCTATTAGATTCCAATATTTAATCATAATCAGCCCACTAATGTGTTTATCCTGAAAACTCTTTCAGCTCTCCATCTGGCCCAAGATTAGATGAGGAGGTTTAATGGGTCTTGTCTTCATAAAACACTAAAGGTCAGATGTTTCGCATGCCAAATTATGTAGGCAAGACAGAAAAATCCCAAATTGTGATTAAAAGGAGTTAACAGTATATACTCTGCAGCATCCTGTAGCACAGGCAGGATTACAGGGCTATTTATCCATGATTTAGAGTCAAACTGGAGTTGTGGGTTTGTGCTAGGAACCAAGTGGACAAAAAGCTGCCAAAGTATAGCATAAAGAGTTTCCTCACTCCATATATCAACCACTACAAAGGTTATACCTTTAAATGTGCAGGTGAAAGTGACCCTGACAGTGAGCCATGCACAGAAATGCCCACAAAGCTTCCCCTAAGAGCTGGTATTTCAACTTTGAAGTATTGAAATTTTAAAGTTGATGTCACCTATTTAAAAAAAAAGACAAACCAACATTTCCTAAGTAAAGGACAAGGACTGTCTCAAACTGAGAGCCATTCCATTGCACCTACACATTTCAGAACAGTTTTCCATGTATTATGTAGTTAAGATATGGAAGTGTCTGACACTAAATTGCTTGGAGCTGGAAGTTTATATGCTCAAAACCCAGGACATTGAGTGGTGCCCAGTAAATCTGAAAATACCTTTGCTTCAGAGTCCTCCAGCTATGAAAGAGAAAAAGAACATGCCCAGGGAAAGCTGGAGCTGCACTCCCTTGTCCTTCTATTCCTCCCCAGGCATCTGCTTGGGCCACTCTCAGTGGCATTCCAGACCAGCTAAGCTCTGGGCTAACCCAGCAGGGCTGTCTGCACATTCTGAAGAGCATTCTCCTCATACCTCTCTCCCTGAACTGTTCTGCAGTGCTGCTGAGAGCCACAGTAAAGCACAGCTACGTTCCATGGCAGGCTTGGACCTGACCAGAAAGGGGTTGGTTGGTTTGTTTCCAGCTGCAAAAGGTACCCAAGAATGTACCTCCCCATACACACATATATTACTGTAAGGAAAAAACAAACCCAGCAAACAACTCGTGGAGACTGAGGAAATTCATGACACAGCCTAATACAAAGACAAAGCACATGTTGATGCATCTGTACATGGAGAATCTGTTTTGCAACCAATCCACCTCATCATGGTATCAACACTGTGCCAGTTTCTCAGTAGGTGCCCATGTAAATCCTTCCCCTGTGATAGAATTTAAAACCAGCTGAAATTAATGATAGTAAGCATTACAACACCCATACAGACATCCTTCCTCAGGACCTTAAACCATGGATTATCTTTGTAAGTGGAAGCTGATAATTGATTACTTACTATAATCTTGCTTTTCAATTGCAAGAGAGCAGAAACACAGACAAAAAAAAGTTTCAAAAAAATTGCATAGAGCAAAAAGTAGAAAACAGGGCAGTAGTATGAAAACAAAGAAAAGGAAGAGATGATGAACATTGGTTTGAACCCAAACCCCTTCTCTCTGGAGCAGAAAACATTCCTTAAATGCAATTTACATAATTGAGGTCACAAAACCCAGCTGCCTTCTTGGTAATTACAAACACTTTCAAGAAAACCAACTCTCTTCAAAAAGACAATAGAAGCTGTTTTCATTTACACGCCCTCCCCTTCATTTTTCAGGCAATGCTTCCCACTAATGAGTATCCAGCTGTTAATGACTTGGTTCTATGGCACAAGTTGAATTCAAAATCCAAGTAATTCTGGCAGATAGAGATCATCAAACAAGAGCTGCAAACCTGAGCAGGTTTGCAGTATTCTAAGTGATCACTTTGGTTCATGGTTAATGTACAGGTAAATAAAGTGAAATAAGCCTTAGGCTTCATCAAAAAGTCTTCTGTCTGGCAAAGCTGTGGTTCAGCCCTTTAGAATATGAGATTAAGTCTGCCTCCTCCTACAGGAGCACAGAAATAAACAGAAATACAATGACAGATCAATAGGAACAAAGCATCTGTCAGAGAACTTGTCACATTTAACTAATTTAGAAAACTGCTGTCAAGAATGACGGAACCACAAGAAGGAGCAGAAGCTCTCCCAAGAAAAATATTTAATTCTTTCTCTTTGCTTTGGGGCTATCTATTTGTTTCATGAAATTGACTCTTCAATGAATAAAAGCTGCACTAGTCTAAGCACAGGAGAACAATCTGTTCCAGGTATTGCTCCTTAAGAACTAGAAGCTGTTAGGGATACAGAGTCCTCAGTTCACACAGAGAGAATTTATCACCCAAACATTACACTGACCTACAGTAAAAATCAAGTTTTGGAACTTCTGGCTAGCAGTATCTTGAAGGCAACAGGAGAATTACTGATATTAAAGCAGTAAAACACACGGTACATTCTTTGATTTTTCTTTATGAATCTGATCCCATCTGCTCTGTCCTTACACTTTTTGCCTTTTGCCAAAATCTCCCTTCACACAGCACGTGGGATAATAAAACCAGCAAAGATGGACAAAGCTGAGCACCAGAGTCCTGATGGTGCCATCTCAGCGTCCCCAGGCTCCTCCAGCAGCTGAGCAAATGGGGACAGGACAAAGCACACACCACAACCACCCACTGGCCAAACTCTGTCAGTACAAAATGAACCAGGAGAAGAAATTCACAATTCCTTCTCTCCTCTCTGGTCAGGCCCACATGGGATATATTCATACTGGTGACTGCTGACAGACTGCACAGATCTCAGCCCGCTGCCCCAAGGGAATTACTGCTGTTTCCATGCCAGGCACAGGACTAACAACTGACAAACAGCAACTCTAAAACTAAGGAGTGCAGGTAAAGTTTTCCTCTCACACCTTTCAGGAATAGCATTGGCTTGGAATATTTAGCAAGAACTTCCAAATTACGCCAAATCTTATATTTACAATGTGGTTCTCAGTGACCCTTGTTAGATTGAACGTTTCAGTAATTACTTAAGGCAACATTTTATCATTATTTCCCCACAAAGTCAGCCAACATTTATATGTTACCACCTGTAGTTCCACATAGTCTTCTTCAAAAAGGAGGATTAAGTGGAGCCATGAAACACCTACCTGCATAGGGGAGACAGCAGCAGCTGGGGGAGTTTTCATGGGGCTTGGGCTCAGGGGAGTGCGAGGGATTGTGGCAGCAGCAGGGCTTGGAACTGGTGGGAACACACAAAGGAAGCCATTGTGAGCAGGGCACTGCTTTGCAGTGCAACAGGAGATTGTTACAGCCAACCCTCACCTTGTACTTCACATTTCTAGTTTTACCAGATCCCATCTTTCAGAATATCAATTAGGAACTGACTGAAAAACAGTTGAAAGTATGCCTACACATTTACTCCTCTGCAATTACATTCCTTTTCTGTCTGTCATCCACAGTAAAAGCATAAGTTTGCTGGGGGTGGACAAGGCTAAGGTGCAGGATACTATTACCTTGGCAGATGTCAGTGATGGCATTACTAGTTCTCTCCAGATAATTAAGGAGGTAACAGCAGGCACCTGGCTCTGCCAGTAAGACAAGAAAGGTAACCTAATCACCTGCTTCTCCTTTCTAGTTTCTAATCAAAGTCCACAAGTACTAGATATTATATAGTTCAAATTTTGAGAGTAAACAAGTAACATGTTTAGAAATGTACAAAACCAAACAAATTCTGCACTGGTGAATCAGTCATCTGATTATTCAACAATGTGATTAAACATGAATGCTGAGCAACAAGGCAGATATCAGCTTGAAATAAAAGACTCAAGAGAAGGAAGAGGGGTTTTATCATTTTACCAAACTTAAGTCTGGCAAGAATGCACCTTCTTCCAGTAACACACTAAAAACCCTTCCAAATTAATGCTAAAAAAGTAAAAAACTCTAAATATCTATGAACAAGGAGAACAAGCATGGAAATAGAACCATTTGCAGAACCACCAAATAACACAGAGATGCTTCTGTATGTTAAACTTTGAGGTTAGAAGCCATTACAAGCAGCTTTGCTGTGCATAGTGCAGCACTGCAAGTCTCTCCGGCAACTTCATCTACTTCAGATCAAGTGTTTTTACATCAGAGACTTCCAGTGACATTATTGTACATGAAATTCAAAGCCCAAAGACCTGGCAAGGGAAGTATTTTAATCCATACAGGGTCCCTTATGCAGTCAAAGGTAAAACCCAAGTGTTTCTCATTTCAGGATAATTACTGGGATTCCTTATTCTGCTCATCTATAGAGAAGAACAACAGCACTTGTTTCCACAATCAGAGTTATAGTAAAGGCTGTTGTCTCAACAGTGAGACCCCTTTAATTTTAGAAAATATTCTCTGTATCTTTCTTTGAATAGGTGCTACTGGTTGGGTCTTACTTTTAACTTTCATTAGGGCTCTGAGCATAAGAATGCAAGTTATTAAAAGCAATAAACTCAGCTCCAGCTATTACATGGCTTTTAGAATGCTTAATTTGGTACATTAAGTTCACATTTTAATAATCAGGCTGAAATCAGCTGTGCTTCCAGCTATAATTATGTGTGTCATATGTGTTTGTGTATTTCTAATACACAGGAGCACTGAATCAAAGCAGCCAGCATATGAGTCACTGGCAATGCGACAGTACAGCAAAAATAAAGACAAGACAAGACAAAAAGGGATACTTGCACTTGACAATCTGTTCTGCAGCCCAGGTGGGGCCTGTTTGTTCCAGCCATCACTCACAGGTCATGGCAGTGGAATAACTGCCCCTGGATTCAGCTGAACCACCACCAGTGACCCTGTGAACCCCTGTGAAGGGTCACCTGGCAGAGCCTCTCTCTCTGGTGGCCCCAACCCACCTTGGGAGGCGCTGTCGAAGGACTTGATGAGGGTCTTCACGGTGGGGGTGGGCTCAGAGGAGGTGGATGACCTGCGGCTCAGGCCCATGCCCTGTCTCAGAGCTGCCAAGTCTCTCTCCACAGCGTTCATGTAATTGTACACTCGACCACGCTCTTCTTCCTGCCTGAAATCAATAGCCAGCTCGGTTTAGGTGCTTAACAAACATTTTAGCAGGTGAAGACGTAAAAACAACACCACAAATTTGAAGCTGAATTAGAATCTATGGCCCAAATTGGTCATTACATTAACCTAGTTGTCTTCCCACTGTAATTTAGAAATAGATTATCAACCTAAATTATCACTGTAAATTCTTGCTATTTGTCAGCAACGGAGGTTAGATCTGGAGGGAAGTCTATCAAATCAATACTTGATTTAAGGCTTAATTCCTGCTCCTATCTCTCACACACACATGGATGGAAAAAATGGAGCCTGAAGGATTTTACCATTTCACATGAAAATGATCATCTCTGAGGGGACACTTTTTTCCCCACCTGCATATATGCCAAACAAATTAATAGTAAGGAGGTAAGAATACATTTCTGGCATATGTCTTTAGACAGCAAACAACTCTGTTTTATAAAAAAATTAATTTTTAGTACAGAATATTTATGGCTATTGTCTTCAGTGCCACTCACAAGACAAGAATTGTTTGAAGCCATCTATTTCCGACAGTCTGCAATAATTACACGTTGACTGATTTTTCCTTCAGACACTGTAATAGACTCTCCCAACACCTTCCCTCCAACACAGTACCTATATCACTTCCAAGGACGCTGATTCAGTTGCCTGCAGTGAATCAAACATGACAAGATGCTCGTGTATAGATAAAAATTGATATACTGGCTGGAATCAGCAAGCCAGTTCTACTTGCAGAAGTGCAACTGCAGCCTCAAAGGTTCACTTGCAGGCAGTAAGGGAACAATTACAATTCTGGCTGAAATGTATCCCAGTAAGAACTCTCCATATTACTCATTTGGTGATCTTCACAGGAGATGCCTCACACCCACCATTCATCCATCCACATAATTCTGCACTTTCAGTGGAACCAGTCTGCTCTGCCTACCATCAGTTCCTACTGCTCCATAGCCTGTGCTATCTCATATCCACTGGATGCTGAGTTAAATGTAATGTATCTTATAAAATTCCCAACCACGTGGAAAAAAATTGTTTAAGCTATGCACATCACAAACATAATTACTGTAACTGTAAGCTATAGATGTATTTGATCCCTAGAGACAACTCAGTCAGGACTCAAATGGTGCTTTCCAAGATCTTCCTATTGTTGGACTTTAATGCTCCTGAAAGACATATAAAACTCAGTTTCTAAATAGCTGGAGCAGCCAATTCAAGCCACAATATATCACAGTTTGAATTACTTTTATTTAAAATGTTTTTATATATAAAACATCTCTAATTATCAATGGACAGAAAAGAGTACAAGATAAATGCAGAATTAGATTAAAGTTTCTCCTCAGGTAAAAATCCAGCTGTATTTTTACTCATACCAAAAGCCTTGGCTGCTAATGAGGAACATTAATGAGGGCACAGAAAAGCCAGCACTGCTTGCTTTTCACACTGAGGGAAGTGCAATCCTGTTCAGCTGTTAAACTGGAAAAATCCTCCACTTCACCCTGGTTTTGTGGAAGTGTCAAACTGAGTATTCTTGGCTGCATTAAGCACAAAGAAATAAACACTGTGCTTACAAGTGTACCTATTTTGACCGTTGAAAGCCCAGATAAAGCAGCTACTTGAAATACAGACCCTGGCACGGTGAGGATTTATGAACTCAGGAGCCCCAGTACCAGCTAAAATCCTGGATTTGCAGCCCTGTCCCCCCCTGAGCAGAGAGGCCACAGCCCTGCTGCCACTCGCATACTTGCGGGACTTGATCTCCTCCAGCTCCTTGGTGAGCTTCTCGTTCTTCTCCTGCGCCTCGTGCAACCTGCGCTTCAGGTCGCCGATCTCCTCCTGCGCCTCGGACTTGATGTCGTTGGCGATGACCACGGCGGTCTGCAGGTCTGCCTGGAACTGGCGCCACTCTGCGGACTCCTCCTGCGAGCCCCATGGGGAGAGACAAAGCAAAGCTACCCCTCAGGGCCAGAGCTCTCCTGGGCTCTTACAGCAACACTGACAGCAATGACAAAGGCACTCCACTGGCATCAGGCATAACCTACACTGCAAACTAGGGGGAGGAAGTCTTGCTGGAAAGTACTGGATTTTGGAGGTCATGGGTTTCTTTTCCAAAAACAAGTAAGATCTTCAAAATGGGGTGAACAAAAAGATGAATATTAAACCATGCATCAGAAGACACAGGGATATTTTCTCTTAAGCCCAGCGCTGTATCTTTGCGACAATGAGAAATTTTCAGAAGTTAATTGTTTCGTGTCTGTAGGTTAGTAAATACATTCCCATGATGCCTATCTCTCATTAATTAAAATAATTATTTTAATGGTATTACATCTTATCATATTTTCACAATTTCACGTGCAGGTCTTATGACATTCTACGTTTACAATTTAGTGTGTTTTTAGGTTTTAACCTACCCGGAGTCTCCTGTGAAGATTCTTTATCTCTCTTTCCATGTCATGCTTTTGGTCCTGAAGTTTTTTAACTGTATCTGGAAAGAAAGTCAAATTCTCTGTAAGACCTTAGCCAGTGATTTATTTACTTAAAAAAACCTGCAAATGCTTCTGAAAACTTATTAGAGAATACATTTTTATAACCAAAGCCATCTGGAGAAACACAATATGAAAAGAAATAATTTGACAGCGAGTGTAATAGGTAACATAATTCTCTGAGTGGGAACAGCATCAGCAAACCCAATTCTTATACAAATCCCAATTCACAATATTAAAATGACAAAGCAGTAACAAAGAAATAAACAAGGCAGGTAATTGGACATGAAAGCATCCCCAAACCACGGATGTCTGGGGATTCTCCCTCCTCAAACAATCTGCAGCTGCACACAGCCTGTTGAGTCACAATTTATTCCCTGCCCAAAGCAGCTCACATAACACTCACTGCCCTGCCTTCCAGAGGATAAAATTCTCCTTGTGACCCCAAGACTGTGACATTCTTGTCCATCAAGCTCCTGTTTGAGGGTGCAGCCAGCTGCATGTACAGTCTGTGAGATGTGTTATGAAAGGGATGGTCCCCCAGATCTGTCAGCAGTGACACAAAGGGCTCCCAGCCCGACCAGCACCAGCTCCTGTTGGCGTCTCACTGACTGGCTACTGCAATTATTAGTCATTTGGTGCTTTATTCAATACACAAGCACAATGTGATTGATTACTCCATTCTTACAACCAAGCAGCTAATGAGGAAGAACACAGCATAAGTTTCTAATTAGCATGTCACTTTGCTGATCTGGGCTCCTAGGATGGTTTATTCCCATAGCATCGTGTAGTGTGTCCAAACTGTAAAAACGATGGAGCAACTGCCTAAAGGCAATTTTTTTGTTCAGGTCCATTACTCCAAGACCTGCTGGAAACAAATATTTTTCCTGTATAATAGCAATATTCTTTCCACACCAGGACTGAAGGTGCCTAATACATTTAGGTTGTTCAGAACAAAAACCTTCCTCAAGTGCCCCAGGCACAGAGACTCTTAATGTCACAGTTAATTTCTTCACAAGAATGACATAAACCTCAGTTGGCCTGAAAACAGGATAACCTTCCAGGCCTGGAAAAGTTGAAATACTAAAATTAGACAAGATATTTCTGTATTTATCTCCTCCTTATAAGACTGCACATTTTAAGATGCATCCAACTGATCTTTAAGCTTTGCAGATAAGCCTGACAGAATGGGCCACCCAAACCTAATGCTACCATGATATTTAAGTAAAGCTTCACAATTTTTAGCTTGTCTCTGTATACACAAAGTCAGCACTGAGAGGCCAGGTTTAGGTCAAGGTTATAAAGGGTGCTCCCCCCTCCTCTTCCTTCAAACACATTTTGAAACAAAATCAGGTGGATGTTAATTTTCACTTTTAAAAACACACAAAGAAAGTGTTTTTAAAAACAAGATATTTTCTATTACTAAAAGCAAGCTATCTAAAAATAACCACAAACCAGAAACTGTAAATGCACCCAGAGTTAAAGCTTATGCAGTGCCATTGTTTTGAGCTTCTGTGAGATACGAAATGCACCATTAAGTTTTAGTGTATTTATGCTTTGAAGTAAAACACAATGGTCTAAATATTCTGCAGGTACCATAAACAATACAGAGCACTTCACAGCAGTGGGGAGAAACAGCCTTCTCTTCCAATCAACCAAAGATTTAAAAATAAACCACTAAATTGCAACTGAATGTGAAATGTTGTGAGAAATTAAAACTAATACAAGTGATTTCACCTCTTTCACCAATTACAGCCTTAAAATTCATGTAGCCAAAATAGGCAGAAGCTGCTTTGTGGAATCTCCTTTCTGCATCCTCAAACTTCCACAATTCTTCTCTAACACACACAAACCACCTCCTGAATTTCCAGCATAGCAGGACAGGTACTTCTACCATTGTCCAGTCCCTTCTTTTAAGGATCACAGACAAGAAAGAGGACTGAGGTAAAATGGAAAGTAACTTAGGTTGGGGTAAATGAAGAACAAGGAGACCATTGTGATGAATGAGCAGGATAATCAAAAATGGCAAATCAGCAAAGTGCTTGTGTTTACTGCAGGAGCCAATTACATCTACATTTTACACAATGCTATTGATTTAAACCCCAACTGGAGAAGGCCTTGCCTCTGCCTAAAAGGCAGAAATATAAAATGATGGGACATGCAGACCACAGCTGGTAAATTAAAGATGTGTAAATCAATCTTATTTTTGAGCTCATTGTGTCAAACAACAGACCAATGCAACAAGAAAGCTGAATTTTTCAAAAGTCCAAAAGTCCACCATTAGCCCCCCAAAAGAAAAAAAAGTACTAACAATTAAAAAATGAACATCCAACTGACTTTTCCAACACTATGTCACAAAAGGCCTAAATATGGCAATGTAAACATCTGATTTCGTAACTGCTGTCAAGATCCTATTCAAATAAGATACATCAGAATTAAACACTAATACTGTCAGCTCCATAACAGAACTATTTATTCACTGAACATTAGATAGATGAACCTTCTAGCTCACCTACCCTTGGCCTAAAACTTTCCTGGTTTACATAGTTACAGACTGGGAGACCCTACATGCTGAGCAGGTGCACCTTGTGCTCAGAGAACATGCAACAATGATTCTCAGGCGTCACAAAAAGGATCTGACAACTGGCAAGCAAACCTACATGTACCCATTTTCTGCATGTCAGGAGACAAAGTTTTCTGAAGACAATTCCTCCACAAACTCTTATTAACATCTTGAAGAATAATAGGTTACCTATTCCCCCTTAGTCACCGAGGATGACTAATGTGCCAGCTGGGCTACAGAAAAGTTTTGGGGAAGGCAGAAGGCAACCCAGAGACACCACGCCACCTAGTGCAGTGTCTGCCCTGCCCATCCTCTGCCCCCCCTGCCAGCTGCCCAGTCCCTCCCAGTCCCCCACCAGTACAGACACATGGCCACTACAGGTTGTTTCAGCTCAGTGCAGTGGTCAGGATGGAAACCACACAGGTTATTTTAGTATTTCTTAGGCTTTTTAGATAGAGAAGCACTCTGAAAACTCTTCATCCCACCAGCAAGGAGTTCAGCTACCACATTCTGCAGTCCCACATCTGGATGGATGTCAGAACACACGGTGTTTTCAATCAATGCAATTTGCATCCCACTGTCCGAGTCCAAGAGACTCCAGTTTCTGCAGGCAGGCAGCTGACAGCCTGACAGCTACACTGTGGCAGATCAATACTCAGATTACTGTGAAAAATGTTGCATTCCATGTCCATTGTGCCTCTTTTTCATGTTTGAAAAGCCCATAGAGAAGCATTCGCTAAGTGCCAGAGCTGGAGCATTTCCCATTCCTACATTACTATTTGTGTTGATTAACCATTAATTGAATGAGCACTCACCACCTCATCTGTGAAGCATCTTTCCCCTAAGTGTAAAGTCTGTCTTTTGTGAATTCCTTAAGTGATAATTTTCCATCACTTACCCCTTGCCATCACTTCCATTCACTCAGTAACTTTGCCTTTAGACAAGGAGCCTCCTTAAAGGGTGGGTTATAATTCTTCATATTTTAAAAATCAAAGTCACTAAAGAAAACCTTTATGTTTTATTATTACATTTGGTTATTTAGGCTGCTAAAACAACAGTCTTCTGCTTTATAATACCTAAACCCACAGGAAATCCTCCACATGTAAAAGCAGAGGCATTTTACATTTGGCTGACAGAATACCAGAACTGGCCAAACTCTGATCAGAGTAAGAGAACTTACCACTACCAAGTATGCTTTTCTGTCACTTCAACATAAATTACTAGAATTCTGTCTTTTAAATCTAAGTACCACCCCCAAGTCCCAGATTTTCCACAATGCTGTTCTTTGCTGCCACTGCTTAGAGGTCACAAGGGTTAGTTATGAACCCACGACCAGCATTTTAAAGCGGTCAGAAAAGACACGTTTCCAAACGCACCCAAAGGCTGGGGTGCCA
Organism: Campylorhamphus procurvoides; assembly: GCA_013396655.1. Lineage (NCBI taxonomy): Eukaryota > Metazoa > Chordata > Aves > Passeriformes > Dendrocolaptidae > Campylorhamphus > Campylorhamphus procurvoides. Next base: position 628,988 of record WBMV01000122.1, read on the forward strand.
TCCTGTCCAACTGCCACTAGATGTCACTCTCCCCTCTGCCTGCAACAAACACCGCTGGCTCCCCGAAAGGGCCACACCGGGCCAGCAGCACCTGGTACAGCTGAATTTTACAAACTATTTCACCAGCAATGAATAACAAAAACAGCTGCATTTTTTGTCGAAAATTTCTCCCCTGGCAGAGGTTTGTCTGCCTGAATTTTTACCGTTTTAAGTGAAAAATCTGACAGCTAAAGCACCTACAAACTAAAGCTGCCCTGTAAGTGGGTATTAATATGCAGGTACCTAAATATTTACCTGACTGCAGTGTTGCTCCCTGTTTCAATGGATTTCAGTTAAGGGAGAAAAAAATACCAGTAGAAAAGTGTTCAACATTTTTGAGTCTTTGCTACAAAAGGACTTAAGGAACCAAGAAAGAGCTTCTGACTATGTGTCTGAGCTCCTGCTCCCAAGTGAATGTCTGCATTTTAGCACAGAGAAAGAAAACAAAATCTGCATATTAAAAACTTAAAACAATTTTGTAAAGAGAAACAGTGATTGCCTTTCAAGATAAAAGAAGGGTTGCCTAAGGAAACAATGCTCACAGCCACAAGTCTGAAGATACCAGCTTCAGTTAAATGAACAATTTAGCTTGCTTAATTTTACTTGATAGCAGACCAATTTAAAACCCTTTCTATGAATATTTCCCTTGTTGTTAAAAGGAACCATGCTTTGTTTTTTTTCTTGCTATCTTGTTTCATCTTTGAATAACATGGAAGACTAGAAGATATCTGAATTCTGTAAGTAGCAAATTGCAAATTACAAATTATTCCTGTGCAAATACAGCTTGCCAGGGTACAGTTGCACAAGTTCTTATTTAGATGGAGCCTAATTGCAGATTTCCAGCCTGTGGCAGGAATGTCTGAGCAGGTCTTAGATCAGAGAGGGAACTAAGGCACAGAGAGCCAGACAAGTACAGAGTAAACAGGAACTTCATTACAAGTCCCAGCCATTCCTTGTACAGTGGAAGAGTCAAGAGATGAAGTTCTATTCTAACTTGCTTGAAGCTCATTATATTAATTTTTGGGGTCACAGATCAGGTTCAAAACCTGAGTAAGTATACACAGAAAGAGATACACGTATCTCCAACACATCCATATTGCCAAGTCAGCTGACACTTGTAACTCCCAGGGCCTCCATTCACTCATTTCTCCACTAAAAACACCTTTCTTTAGCTGGGAGAAATCATTAATTATACACATTCTCAAGCTACCTGGCAACTCCTAATACTTGGGAATGTGAAAGAGAAAATCTGCTCAAAAAGACCCCCCCAAGAGCAACCCAACACCAAAGCACTGAATCAATCATGCAGTCTTCAAAACCCAGGAGCACTCTATCATTAAGTCTGTAATGACATGTTTTTCTCCTTTGAAAAACAACTTGAAAACAGCATTAGCAGATTCCATATTTGTTCTCAATTCACAGGTTTTTGTTCCCACACCAACTCCTAACTGGGACTGGAAAAGCAAAGCCAACTTGATTTTTTTCCCCTAGTGTGAGAGGATTCTGCAAAACCCAGTCTGACTGGAATTCAGACATAAAAATGACAAGTGGAAATATTTTCAATATTACAGCCTTCTACTTCAGCTTTTCTTAAATTATCATTTCTCTCAAGAGAAACTCCTAATACTTACTCTCCAAATCAGATATGATGAGATTGTCATGAAGCTTCACAGCACGATGCTGCTCTACCTCATCCTCCAACTCAAAGATAGTTTCTTTCATGTCACTCCTCTCAGTCTCTTTTTCATCTAGTTCTGTCCGAAGTTTTTCCAGGGTCACATTGAGATCTTCAATTTGTTTCTTGGCTTCTTCTTGGAACACTCGGTATTCATCTTCAACCTGAAGAAGAATATATCTTACCATAAGTGAAACGGCTTTCATAAGTGAAAAGGGATATTAAACACTTCTAGCTTTGGGACTGCCACATTCACAATGTATTTCTGCAACCAGACAGGGAGAAGTGCAAGCCTTTAACTATGCATTGTTCTAGTGCAACTACTTTCCTGAGCCAGAGTTAAAGTTCTTCTATTCCCAAGGCGGATATTTGAGCATTCCCCAGGCCCTCCAACAGCAGTGCTCTGCATACAAGTGAAGCAACCCCACTGCACCCAGGCTGTGGTTCCAGGAGCAGCTGATCCAATTTAACACCAGGCTGCCACGGCAAAGAGATGGGGTGGGGGGAGGAAACTCTTCACCCTTTCTTTCTCTTGCCAACAAAGAAACCTGTGCATCAGGTTTGGTGCTGGCTGGACCTGTGTGATGACTGATTCCCCTGACCAGGCAGCAGGTTTCACAGCTGTGTGCGAGAGGTGTCAGTGAGCTGAAGCAGTTCTCAGGGGAGTCTGACAGACTACTGAACTGAAATTAAAAAACAGGGAAGGGAAGGGAAGGGATGGTTGACTTCTCCCTTTCAGGAGCAAGGGGAGAGGCTGTTTTATCCTGCCCCATAAAACTGTACCCTAAGTAACAAGCCGGGATCAGAGGCACAGGAACATTAACCCAACAGAAAAACAACAGAAATTAGGATGTGGCTTAGGGTGGGTCAGCACAGGTAGGCACCAAGTTTAATAGACAGAATGCCCTGCTTTTAAAACATCTGTTTCAGTGGGGTTTATTTTCATTTATTTTAACAGCACTTTCTAACTTTAATTACTAAAATTATTTTATTATTTTTCATCTCAAATTAAGGTTGATTCCAACAGGCTCGTGATCATGACTAACATGTTGGTTGGCAGCTAATATATGGTTCAGACATTAAATTTGGCATAAATTGCCTCATCAGGAAGTTATACCTTTAAATGTATACTTAAAGTTATTAAATAAATGTTATGAATCTTGTTTTTATATTAAATTATGGTAGCTTTTACTAGACATGCCTACTGCATAAACTGCTTATATGTGAGTCAAAACAGCTGGTCTAGAACTACAAATATACATTCCAATCCAAAACTCATTCAGCACATAAGCTGCTCCAGGATGGGTCATTAGTAAAAAACCTATCTGTATTTGCCATATTTAATAACAATTGTTTAAAAGCTTATCAATATGTTTTGATTTTTTCTTTTAAAACTAAAATATGTATTCAGGAAACTAAATTAAATTGAGTAAAATCTCTGTCTACCTCCAAATTAAGTCACTTCTTGACTGGAGAAAGAAGACACTTCACTGTTTTATTTATCATTAGCTTATTTTCAACTAACTGAACCAACCTGAATATGCTGAAGCTTCAATATATTCTTTCAATACCTGTGAAAGGTCCTTCAGGTGACCAGCAGCTGGGTTATCACTTCAAACTTTGATTCCCAGTACCTTCTCAGTGACAACCCTCCTACCAGTTTGGCACTAACTCTTGCAGAAGGCATGCAATTTAGGCATTAAATTCGTACAGTATCTTAAATACTGTTTAAGTTGGGCCATTGTATTTTTAAAAAGTAACATGACAGCTACCTTGTGCCTCACTGTATCCATATAATTTTTTCAAATGCTTCCATCATTTTCATAACAGAAGTTAAGGGAAAGTAATCAGTCCTAACACTACTGCAATCCAATTAGGCTTGTCATGAATCCTTTACTTCCCAAAGGGCTGCAGTGGCCAATGGTAAGTCACTCTGTATGTGGGGTGTCAGAATACAACAGTGTTTTAGGCACTACCTTAGCAATGGCATCTTGCAGTCGGTTGGCGTCGTTGCGAGTGTGTGCCAGCTCCTCCTGCAGGCCGCTGGCCAAGGTCTCTGCTTTCTCCTTGTCCAGCCTGACACTCTCCAGCAGATCCTGGATGTCTGATTTGTCTCCCGAGTTGTGTATTGAATACAGCTCAGCCACCTTCTGCTTCTCGTGCTCTAACTGAGCTTTCAGCCTGTTCATCTCGATCTGGTCGCTGGCCACCGTGGCTTTGTACTCCTCCAAGGTGGATGCCAGCGCCGTTTTGCTCTTCTGCTCTGACTCCATAATCCTTTCCATGTGGTGATTCCGCTCTTTTAGTGCCCCTATCATTTCCTGGGCCTCCTTGTTGTCCTGCTCTGCCATCTTCAGAGTGTTGCTCAGGTGCTGCTGGACGCCCAGCAGCTGCTCTCGCTCGAAGCGCGCGTTCTCTGCCAGGTCCATGTACCGCTGCTCCAGCTCCATGTAGCGGCCGCTCTTCACGTCCTCATCAATCACGTAGGAGATGTGGTGCTCGTCTAAGAGGGAGCGGAAATACTCGATCTGGCGGCTGAAGTGTTCTAGCTTGTCGCTCTGCTGGCACAAAGATTCCATAAGGATTACCTTCTCCTCTCCGAGTCTTTCGTTCTCACTGTTCAGCTCCTGTGTTATCTGCTGCAAATCTGCAAGTTCTTGGAGAGTGGCCTGGAGCTCTTCAGCTGTGCTGTGTTGGTTCTCTTCCATCTGGTGTATCCGTTCTGTCAGACAAGCCACGGACACCTCACTTGCATTGCCACTGCTTCCCTTCCTAGATCTTTCTATACTTGGTACTCCTTCAGACTCGGAAGATGATGGAGCATCTAAGGCATCATCGCTTGATGTCAGTGGCTGATAGACTTCACTGCACTCACTGTCTAAATTATCCATGGAATTACTGTGTTGGTTGTCCATCAGAGTGTTCTCATCCTGACTTAACAAGTCTTCCATTGATCCAGGAGCAGAACCTTCCACTGAAGATGTCAGAGTGCCACCACCATCGCTGTGGTTGCCAGCTGTAATCTCTGGACTCAAAGACTGATAGCCAAAGAGTTTCTCAGAGTTGTCCAGCCTTTGTTCCAAAGAAAAGCCCAACGCATTCAGCCTGTCTTTTAACATCCGATTCTCATTCTTCAGCTGGTTGAGCTCTTCTCGGATGGCGGTGTTCTGCTCCTGTAACTGCAGCAACGTGGACTCCACATCGGTGGGCTGATGGACAACAATGGCCTCTTTCTCTTCAGACTTCTCATCCCCTTCCAGCTGCTCCTCGTTGAGGCCCAGCTGAGCCCGCATGTCGCGCAGTTCGTTTCTCAGGTGCAAGATCTCCACGTCCTTGGTTTTCGCCAAGGTCAGGAGGTCGTTCACCTTGGCCTCCAGCGCGGCTTTGTCGCTGATCTGGTTGTCTGATTTGGACTTGCTCATGCGGACGTCGGCGTCGGGGTTGGTGCGGCTGCGGGAGCGCTTGGCCAGCACCGCCTCGCTGGGGCCCTGGCCCGCCAAGGGCAGCTTCTTGCTCTGGCTTAAGCGGGAACGGTCGCGGATCCTCTCCCTGGAAGAGCCTGACTCCTTATTGCCAGACGAGGTGCTGCGCTTGGCCGTGGAACCTGCACCTGGGAGGGTTGGGGAAGTGAGGAACAGGGATTCAAAGTATGCTGTCTGTCATTCAGTATCAGCAACACAGTGCTTGATGTTCTGAATCTCTGTGGTAAACCCAGTTCAGAGAACACACAGTAAACATTTACACAACATTCAGCATGAACCAGTGTAGTTAAGATTTTAACTGAAAATGAGTTACACCCTGAGATTTAACATCTTTCAGTTGCTTTTTTCCGTCTTCAACAGCTTCTGATAAATTGTGCAAATCTGCAGTAGTGCTATTCCTATGAGTCCAGAATTGTCTCTCTTTTCGCTAGACTTGAATGAAAGCTTTTAAGTGAGGAACTGCATGTTATGATTCCCCAAAATGAAAGTTAAGGTTTTCTGTATTTTCTCAATGCATAAAGATGAAGACAGATTATCACTACTTTGTTTCCAGATGTTTTACAGCTTTACTGAATTCAGCATCACTGAATCCAAAACACAGCAACGGAAGGCAAGACATATTTCCATCTATATTGATAACATGCTACATGATTTCACTTTTCTGAGCAGCTTCTGAAAGTTCTCTTACTTTATTTTCACAAAGCAATAAAAAATGTCCTAAAAATGTTTACTGTAACAAGTGATCTTAAAGATTTAATGCCTTGAATTTTTTTCAGAAAAATGATTTTAGACAAATCTGTGATTCTCTAAATGAACTATATCATCTAGTTTTATATAGTAGTTGCATAACCAATACTGAAAAAAATTAAAAGAAACACCTTCCAGAAAAGCAATTACATCAATAAAAACTGGGAAAGAGCACAGAAGGTGTGTGATTTGGCCATGGCATTACTGACCACTTCGTTAGGCAGCCTGGATCCTCAGTACATAATATAAAAATAAAAAGCCACCCAACCACCATCTTTAAGGCCCCATATATCCATTTACCTGCAATAGTTTTGGGTTTATTCTCCAGACTGTTCATGGCTGTCCCTGGAGCTGAAGATGCTGTTGATACACAGGAGCTCTTCTTGGCCTTGACACCGTTGGTCATTGTCACTCCACCACCACCAGCCATCCCCGCTAGGAGGTCATCATTACTCTTAGTCTGAAAGCAAGGGAAGAGGCAGCTCTGAGGCAGCTGACTGAGAAGTCTGCACAGCCAACACCTCTTCTGTTAAAGATTCCATCAGTTCAAAAAGTACATATTTGATAAGTCATGTGTCTGTGCAAGAATGTTGAAAACATAACTGCACATAGGAGGGACCACAGAAACTGAGTCTTCTGGCAACATTCTTAATTAACAAGCAGAAAAAATGAATTAAAGGACAGTAACACAACATGGTGTAAAACTCACTTTCAACTGAAAGCTTGCTTATGCATAAAAATGAAGGGAAATCCTAGATCATTAAACCACCAAATACTAGGAAGTTAGTATGATGTCTTCTAATAGAACATGGTGAAAAGTTTTCTGCTGGACAAGTTCACAACAAAAAGATTAAATCAAAGAACAAAAATCAATCTAACCTTAGCAAAATACCTTCTTTAGCTCAAAATATTACATTACGAATTGCTGGAAATTAGGACAGTGGTCAGGGAAAAGCCACCCTCACTACAGATCCTTGCCTTGTTGTCACATTCTTTACTAGGCACTCTCAGAGATGGGACATTTGTTTAATGGACTTTTTCTCTAACCTCATATCATTGTTCCTGAAACTACTGCGAGCCACAAAAGCTGCCTGGAATGTGACAAAGCAGTAAGCACAGGATCCTCAACAACCAGGCTCCCAAACAGAGAATACATCTTCCAGAATAAAGCAAACCCTGAAAACACTGAGCTCCTAAGCATTAATTGGCAGACTTTACACTCTTTAAAATGCAATGAAGCAATCAAAATATGCTCAACATTTCTCCCATTATATGGGCAAGAAAAATTAAAGGAAAACAGCTGTGTTAGCAGCATTCCTTGAGTAACTGTATTATTCAGCTGGATGACACATTTGAACTCTCATCCAACTTCCCAGCTAAAAGGTAGTGCTTAGGAATTAACCAGTTGCTTTACATCATGACATTCAAATTCTGCAGGTTTATAACAGATATTGTTAAAAACTATACCCCAGACATTACAATTCTATATGTTAAGAATAAAGGTACACTTGCTTAATTAAAAAAAAAGCTGCATGTCAGTCCATTCTGCAGAGTCTCTTTTTGCAGGGGCGAATTTCAGAACATTTGGGAACACAGATCACAACATTGTGGAAAGGCCATGGATGGGATCTGTGCCATTTACAAAGAGGAGCAGCTGCAAAACAAAAGGGAGCTCGGGAAACATATTTGCTCTGCAGTTGACAGAAATACAGAAAGCTTACAGATAGAAATATGTATTTGTAAGGGTAAAATCTTCTAGGACGAGAATGTTTTATTGAATCATGAAATGGTATAACCTGCACAAAAGGTTTACAAAAGGCTGGAAGAACACTGATTCCTCTGAGGATGTGCTCTGATGTGCAGCTCAGCTTGTTTTCTGCTGTGAGAAAGCCACTGTTGTTCTACCCTGCTCCTCTCCATGTGGTCACACGCTGTGCTGTGCAAACAAGGCTTTTCAAAGGGCTCCTTCCTCCTGGGAGCCAGAGCAGCTCCTTCATCTGCCCTCTCACACAGCCCTGCACACAGCTGAGCCAACGGAGGTACCAGTGGGAAATGAAAATGTTGGGAGGGCTATCAAATCCACAGACCCACTCTGGTCCTGCAGGGAGGGTGGGCTGAGCACAAACTACTCATGTACAACAGATTTTATGTCTCATCTAAACTCATCTTGTGGGCATGGGGCACAGGGGGAGGGAAACAACCTTGGGATGCAACTATCACCTGGAGCAAGATATTATAAAAAGGCACAGAATAGTGAATTTCTGTTTTGCTGCTGAATCTGCCAATGTGATAGTTCAAACAGATATAAGCTGTCAGCATTTCTACCCTGTTGAAAGACGGGGGAAATTAGATGAAGCTTTTAGACACTTATACCACAAGTACATGTTATCAAGCCAAATAGGTCAAGATGTGACTCAGCTTGAAGAAAAGAAAAAGCTACATCAAAAATACACACTTTCAGACATTACTCATCTCCAGTCCTCGCTGAACAAAGGAATTTAAGACAGCCATTCTTCTTCTGACTTACCCATAAACTATTTCTGGTCTAGGTTGGAAGGCACTGCCTCCTCTGCAGCCAATTAGTAAACAGTTTCTCAAAGCTGTAACACTATACTCTTGGCGAAGAAAAGTATTTAGCAAAGCTTTGGAAAAATTACAAACCAGCAGCTCCCTTCTTAACGCCCCACAACAGCAACCGTTCGTGACTTTTAAAATCAAAGCTGAAGCAAAATCAATGCCGGATGTTTATTAAACAGCTTTTTCCCATATACTGAAAACTGTTTAGCATTAAAACTCCTACAATAAAATACAGAAAATTAGAAAATGTCATAATTAGAAATACTCATCCAGACCTATTTTGATTTTCTACATTAAAAACCACTTTCTAATTATACAATTCATATGCTGTTTTCCCCCCTCACAACTTGCAGCAATGAAACTTGAATAATCACCTCTACAATTCACTTCATTTTAGTTTCTCAACAGTTATATCCCATTTACTGCATCTCATTCAAATCCCTTTATATACAGGTATAATTATTCCTACCTAGGATTTTCTTTCATGCTTGCTGTTGCTGCATTTGAGTTTTTCAAACATCAAACTTCACAACCATCTGTAATTAACTCACTGCATTTTGCAAACAGAGCAGAAGCCTAGACACATGAATACTGGAAACACATTCTAATTTTTAATATTCAAATACTGGTCTCCAAGTCCTGGCTTTTCAGGGACACTGGATTTGGCAATTCTTCTGAGGTACAGCTGCCATCTAATTACAGCTGGGACTGTGAGAAGGATCTCAAGCTCATTAGCCAGAGAAGTCAAAAAACAGTGACCTTAAGAGTATTTGTAGAGGACTTTTTGACAGATTAAACACTAGAAGTGGCTGGCAGTTAACCTTCCACTGCAATAACATGTGCGTGGGGTGCTGAACATTTCCGCAAGTCATGGGCAGAGTGGGACACAAAAAGCTCCCAGGAAGGACCAGCCAAGGTCAGTCGGGAGCGGCCGGACAAGACTGTGGGATGGGCTCAGCCACACACAGGGGTGGGTCACTCAGCTCCTTCCTGTGCTCATTGTCCACACACTCTGAAAACCCCACAAAAAAGGACCAATCTGGGCAACAATGCACACTCAAAGCAGCTCACCCAAAGCTGAACACTTGCCCATAGCTATATCATGAAGGGGATACTGTAATTACAGAATCATTTTCAATTCTGCAGCATTATTACTGACTGAACTGAGATTATTACAGTACTGTAAGTGATCATTTCTACTCCTTAATAGTGGCCTTTCATTCAACATCCAGCTCAAAGGGCTGAATAAATCAGTAAGCTGCTGCAATTAAAGTTATTTAATGACTTTTTTTTTTGATCATGGAATATGAAATGCAGACCAATTCATCAACTCTAAGAGAATATCCAACAACCACAATGAGAAAAATAATGTGCCAAATGCTTCATCAACGACATAAAACCATAAAAAAATTATTTTAAAAATAATGCAACTTTTATTGATACACCTTTCAAGCCAGTAATTATAAATGTGATTTGTCAGCACCAGTAAGCTGAAAAAACAAAAGCACAAAAAAAATCAAAACCCCACAAACAACTAACTTGGTTATATAAGTATGGAACACTCAAGAAAGATAAGATTCATCATTAGTATTAAGTCACACAGTTGGCACCACAGCAGCTTAACAAGTAAAAGACATCCAACTGTATGAGTAAGCCTGGTTGTAACGTAAACCTGAGATAAGTCTTAGTAATTAAGAGAAAAAATTTCATTGTGCCTTGAACATAGAGTTGTCAAATTCTAATCCCACACCCAAACATAGCCAGAAGTGTTACTAATATAAGTAAAATTGTGAAAGCAACTGGGTCAAATATGTTTAGTGTTAGATCATCCTCCTCCTTTATCTCCCTGAGAGGTACGACATAAGAAACATGATAGGTAAACTACAAAGGACTTTTGTTTCCGTATTCTATGAGAGGTTTCCAGAAATATAAAGTAACTAGTGTCAACAAGCATCAAAAGATTATTTAAAGTTAAGAAAACTGCAAGATATGTTGAGTGATGGAAAAAAGGAGGGGCACCAGGAGAAAACCTTGCTGGAACCTGGCTTGCAAGTTCATCAGCAAAAGTATTAACCATTCTTCCACAGAAGAAAAGGAAGAAGAGAAAGGGAACACACCTTTTGACTTAGTATGCTGCAGAGTTATTAGAGAAAGACCTCAACCCTTACCACTCTTTAATTTTAGGGCTTTATTTGCCAGTTCTTGCAGTGGCCTGTCTGGCTGTCTGCGTGTCAGTGACAGGGGGTCAGGTCCCAGCTGCAGACACCAGCCCTGCTCCTTGTTCAGCTCTTTTGCTGCAGCACAGCACTGCCCACTGGGCTGCAGAGAGAGACAGGAGCTGCATCCAGCCATGTCCCCACGGCAAGGAGAGGAGCCAGGGCAGGCAGGCCCACACCAGCCAGCCAGCCCAGATGTGGTTGCTCCCAGGTGAACACTCCACACCAGCACACCTCACTACATCTGAGTCTTCTTGTTTGTGAAAACCAGATGCTCCTACATCTACTGCCCTGTTTGGCTAATAGAAGAGAAAACCTCTGCCTTTGAACTTGTTCTGGGAGCAAGAACCGACTTGTGAAAATTCAGCTCAAGCAGTACTTCACACAAAGCCAAGGCCAAAACAGCCAGAAGGATTCAGCTGCACTGACCTGACATGGATCACCGATACCCAAAGGTTCTCATGTTAGATATCTCGTTAGTTCTTTTTTCAGAATTAGCAAGAACTCTTATCAAATCCCATTAGTCACTGACACACCATCCAAGCATAACACAATACTATTAATAACATTCATCAGAACCCAACTTCTGCTCTGCCCCTCCTGAAGAACAGCCAAGTTCTGCACAGAACTTGCTTTCCATCACATCTCATGCTGCAATGCCAAAAATACAGCACGAATGACACACCAGATCCGATCACCCTGCCCAGTGCTGTGTAACTATCCACATTCCCTTCAGCTACCCATGTAACAAGCCTCTGCTCTAAGCTGCATTAAAGACATGCCTTGAAATTCTACTCCTTTTGAAGTTTTATTGCAAAAAAATACAAATAATCAGAATGTTCTACTGGTTATTACCTTCAAAAGAGATGCCGCTGTCCCAGTTTTGGAGAGTTTTGTGACTGCAGACACTGAGGAGCCGTTCTCTGGTTTGGCTTTTTCAGTTGTTTGAGTTTTATTTACTCCAGGCACTTTGGGCACTGAGCCAACACTCCTGCTTGCTTTCTTCATTCTGGGCTGTCTGTTTATGATGCATTTACAAACAAATCTACAAGCAGAAAGAAAGACATTTTAAATACAAAACACAGATGAAAAGCAAAGCCTTTTTTTTACCACAATGCTCTATTTAAGACCAGAAGTCCAGAAGAGCAGCAAAGACCACAAATTAGAGCAAACAGAACGCATGTGACTGACCGATGGGTTTTGCCTTTTTTTCAAAGGATTTTTTTACCAAGGACTAAGCACTTCCTACAGCTCCACTCCAAATTATAAGTATTTTTTTTAGTTCTCCTTCCACAAATGGCCTTGAACTGAGGGTATTTTATAAGTGACCCGTGTTGCCGAGTTCACTCGTTAGCCAGCGAAAGAGGCTTATTAGGGAGCAATGTTCCTTAGTGCTGACTGCGGGAAGGAAAACACCGTGGGAGGATTCAGGATTCAGCAGCCCAACTCCCAACAGCACTGCCTCTGAGAAAAGATCAACCACCAGCACCCAGAGAGTCACAGAGAAAAACGTATTCTATAAAAATCCCAGAGAGTCGCAAAATTCAGATTCCCTGAAACCATTTATTATTACAAATCACATTAACGAACACATGTAATGTTATAAAAAATATTAGTCATGTGATTACAAGTTTTATCTCTGAGAGGAAACCAGAAGTAGCCCCATTGGGTTCCACAGCCTGCAGGCAGGACACTCCTGTGGCTTTGCCTTCCTTTTGTGCTTCCTCCAAGAGCAGAAAACTGTCAATACTGTCACTCCACCCAGGAGCACAGAGGAAAAGTCCAGAAAACAAAGCTGGTTTACCCAAACCAGGAGCTGCCAGAGCAGACCCATACACTGCACTTATCACAACCACTGCTAATTCTGGAAGACTACCTTAGAAAGAGGGGACTAACAGAAGAACAGCCATAATTTAAAGCACTGACTACCAGAAAGACCAGACACTTCAGGATCCTCTTCCCTCTTGCAAGAGTGAGCATTGGCAGCTGTTTTCTTCATCCCCCTGAGTCAGAACACATAGGATGGAAGATTAAGGGGATGAAACTTCCACTCCCCTTTCAGTCTTACAGATTCCAGGTGGAAGTAAGTGATCAGGTTTATCTGAGCCCAATATCCTGCAGCTGATTAGAGACATGAAACACATCTGGTTGTTTCCATCTTTTCAAAACTGAAGCATTTCAAAGGCACAGAAAGCAAGACTGATGACTGCATGCATGAGACATGCCACACAACAACACGGTGATCAGAAATACTAATTCAGCTAACAAAACTGACACCATACCCGTGCACACTCTCCTTCCTCCCCTTCACCTCAGCTGCACACAACTATTTCAATTCTGACTTCAATAAAAGTCAGTAAACCTCCAGTTTTGCTTCCTCAGATCCCCAAGAGCTGTTAACAGAAGCGACAGGAAGCTTCATTTTAAGACACTGAAATATTTGTTTATAGCTTCCAGATTCCCTTTAGCCCTGAAAGCCTGCACAAACAGCTACAGAAAACTTTGTTTGCTGTTGCAGTTTCATCATCAGAATGTCAAAAATGCACCAGTCCTGCCATATGGCTACTAGTAATCAGAACGCCTTCACAAGAAGATTAAATAACTGGGAGATAATTTGAAAGGAGACACTCCTAAGAAAACCAAAACCCAAACCAGCAAAGCCCCATGAAGGCAATATGTTTGCTATGCACACATAATATTAGGTGGTACAGATGCCTCCCAGATTGCAGAAGCAGATGCTAAGGTTTGCAGGTAGGACCACGTTGCTACATTTCGTTTCTTGCCTTGTTCATGTTTACAAGTCAAACACTTACTTGTGCTTTTGATCTTATTCAGCTGAAAGCTAACTGAGAAGACCAAAGAGGATAAAGTTTAGTAAAACTGGCCTCAGTACAACTGAATGGGTGTTTTGATATTCTACAGACATAAATAAAGCATGTTTAAAAAATAACCCAATGAATTTTCAGTGCAGTTTGTTGTGAAGGCGACTGCATTTAAAAGACTACCCCAAAGAAACAGTACACACTTGCAATAAACGCAGTAAATCAGACCCCAATGTTTTTGGCAGCTCCCAAAGTGAGAAGACCAGTGGACTGGCAGTGCAATGGCTGATACATTTGGGCAGAGCCTGACAACCTCACCTGGCCATCTTCACAAGGCAGTAGCTCCAGCTGGCCCAGAGACACCCAGCTATAGCCACTTGCAATACCCATTTATCAAGTCCCCAGAGCACACCCCTCTGGCCCGACAGCCCTGCCAACACGGCAGGCACGGAGCACACGTCACCTGTGCCTGCACAGCAGCCACGTTTGGGCCCTGTGGGTTACAGCAGGACAGGAACACACCCACTGCAGGTACAGTCTGGAAGAAATGCAGGCCAACGTTAGCTGTTACAGAACAAACCACTTACACTCCTGCCAGTGCATCACAGGGGTCACCAGTGACACCACTGTGGGAACTCAAACGTTTCTCATCCATAACACATCTCTTAAAAATGCTTTTTCAGAAGTGTTCCTGAAAACATGCCAGAGTATTTGCTTCAACAGCAACCGCAGAGCACAGCGATGTAAACAAATGAATGCAGTAATGTAAGCCAAGTATAATCCTCTTGTTTTAGCACAGCATTGCTTTAAAATATCCATACATTTGACACTGAAAACCACTATTTTTGATTTACTGAAACTCAAAGGTAGAAACACCTTTCCAGAAACTTCAAAGATACACAGAGGACAAACAGGGCTAGATACCACTGTTCCTGTTCTTCTTCTAGCAAAAATAAGCTCTAGGAGCTACTTTCCTACTGAGATGAGATTGTGTACTTATAGTTTAAACACTGAGAAAAATATACAAATGGGTCACACAACTTAAAATACGGACAAGACATTAATTAGCATTACAGGTTTTAAATGCAACTGTTCACTAAGAGTCCTAAAGTGAATTTATGAGCTCTCAGTGCCAACTTTTCCCCTCCTGCCTTCTCCTGGAAGGAAAAAGAGGATGGGGTTTTATTAATGAAAAAAGAAAGCATCAATATTGGTAGACTGGGAGTGGCAAGAGTCCTACTTCACCCAGTTCCTCAAAAGGCAGGTAAGACAGATACAGACTACCTTTGTGCTCCTGAAGAACACCACCACAGTCCTTAAGATGACACAGTCTTAGGAGTCAGCAATAATCTTGTCTCTGCCTAACAATAAATTTTAAAATAAGAAATAAAACTCTCCAGCCAAAGGAAGTTTTCTGAAGAATAACACAAAGCACTAACAATTCAAATGAGAAATAAAACACTACTTCACTATTGTTTTAATAATACTGCATATAAAACTGTAGTTTATATTTTGCCCTAGGGAGAAAGAAGGAATTACTGAAGACTTCCTTTCCCTTTACACACACTTCTTCCAACTTCCAAAAAAAAGAAGGAAAAAAAATCCAAAACAAACCAAGAAAAAGAGCAGAGTAAAAGCTTAACTAAAAGGTTGCAGTGTCAGAGTTGCAACTCATGAGAGTCAAAAGTAACTTTTGAAGGTCCCTCGTTCACAGTGCTAAACAAACTATTAACAGCCACAAGACATCACTGGAAAACACCTGATTAATGCTAGCACAGCAGCATCAATTCCAAAATTAATCAGAATGGAAAAAAGCCAAACCAATCCCAAAATACCAGCCCGAAAGTCTGCATTCCTAACCCAAACTGTAACTGCTGCTCTCACCTGTATCCCTTGGCAGGCGCCTCTCTTTCCACAGCACACATGGCCAGGGAGCAGGAGCACCTCACTCAGGGCTGGGCTCTCCTTGCTCTGGGCACCATGGGAAACCAGGCCTGCATTTTATACCAGCTGCAACACAACTGCATAAATAATAATTCCAAAGGGTTCTGCCCAATAGCACAGCTCTGCTTGGGACTGTAAACTGATAGGATACATCCACCCAGCCAGCATGCAATGCTTTCAGCATTACTCTTTACAACCCTGGGCACTGAAACAGGGCAGGGAGGGGATGAGTTCTTGCTGTGATTATTTTAATCTCAGCCATTATTTAATATATTTGTTTATGCTAATATTGCTGTCACAAAAGCAAGGCTCAATTACAAGGGTACAAAATTGTTTCCCATGCCTGGAAGGCAAGAGAGGGGTAGGCACCAAAAGTATTTTTTGGGTTGGTTGAAAAGACAAGATACCAGGAGGCATTAAGCAGTCTTATTTACTAAAAATTGTGAATTATTGAGAAAATTATATATAATCTTAGAATTATCTTATAAGAGATCTTGAAAAACACAAGTCATCTCTCAAATCTGAGGACACAGCACTTTTGAAAAATCAAATACTTGAATTAGAGAGGAAAATAGAAGTACTCACATCAAAGAGCAGTGGAATCAGTACACTTTCACTCTCTATTTGCACAAATTCTTTGGTTTTGATATATTCAGCCTGACAACTTTGCCAAAATAATTAGGGAATGACGTTTTTAGGTCACTTATAGTCCCAAAAGGCAGAAAAGTGAAGAAAAGATTATAAAACACAGCCTTTAAACCTTCTGTAAAACACAGATGCAGAACTTTCCCAAGTCTCTGCAGGCAAGACAGAATGGTCACTAAAAACTTAAGATCTGGGATATGAAGAAAGCTACTTTATAAGGGACAGAGTTCTCTGTATTTATAAAGCTTTCAGCCTGCAAGCTGCACAAACACTCTACAACAATGTCTCTTCCTCAATAATTCCAAAAACATGATATATTTACCACTGGATTCAGAAGCCCAGAGCAAACAGAGCATTTCTTTTATTTTATTAAGATCAAGATATCAGTTTTACAGACTTGAAAGGGTGCTGATGCTGGTGGGTAATTTAAGGTACCAAGAATAACAGGAAAGTGCATGGAATCACAGAAGACCCTTATGAGACTAACTGGGCAATATAACCAGCAAATAAAACTAACTATAGGTAAACACAGAACAATCTGTCTCCTGGGGAAAAGCAACCTCAGCTCAAACATAAATGGGCTCTCAACACACCAATACTGCTCAGCAAGGCTTCAGTGTTTTGATTCACAGCTTCATTAAACTATCAGTACAGCGTTTGGAATAAGGCAAAAAAGCACAAAGCAATTGCAGGAATTACCAAAGAAATGAATAGACAATGAACCATAAAACACAAATATCACACTCAACACATTTTTTGCCCATCTACCCACACTTTAATTGGTTGTGTGCAGTTCTGGTCTCTCAACCTCAAAGAAATAAAGTTTTCTTATAGATCTGTAAGTGATATTATTGCCCCTTGCTGGACCAAAGGTATATAATGGCTCCCACGAGCCATCTTACAGGGAATATGAGAAAAGCTTATCAAATCTGCAATGGCATCAAGAAGGCAGACTGGGAGTGGTTGTTAATCATCTCTTCCAGTACTAAAACTAAGAACCAACAAATGAACTTCGAGCCAGGTTCAAAATAAAAAAAGAGAGCTGTATTTTTAATGCAGACTGAAAAAATGCACTGGCTGCATGAAGTGTGAGGGGAGGGACAGACTGGATGTGAGAGGTAGAGAAATTCCCTAATGGATGCTAAATAGCTGAGCACAAAGGGCCCAGAAACCCCTCTGAGCCAAAATTAATTGCAGGGTGGGAAAGCAGTCAGGGCAGGAGGGCAGGCTTTGGTCTGGGGTTCTTTCCTAAGGCATCTGCCCACAGCTGCAGCCAGACACAGAGCATAAGGTGGGATGGATCCCTGTGCCAGTGTGGGCAGTGTCTGCTGCAAAATATATATATAAATATCAATATATATATACACACAACTGTGTATTTCAGTGTCATTTACATGCAGCACATGGGGGCTGCACTTTGGGAACAACAGCTGCAGGTTGTTCTTTAGAGAGGAAAGAACTTTACTTTCTGTCTTAAAAGTTCAAAAGAGCCTTTGCAGTTTTCCATTACAAGCTGTGGAATTACACAAATAAGAACTCTGCATTTAAGTTACATTACCCATCCACTGTTTTCAAGCCACATTTGGTATTGCTACTTCTCTTTTAAACAGAAGGGAGGAAAGACCAGAGCTTTGGGCAAGAATTGGCCGTTATACACCTAAATGTCTCTACTCCTTCTTTGGAGAAAACTTCAGAGCTGTAACTGCTGCGAGCAATGTGTGACCGTTGCAATACTTAACATTCCAGACAAGTGACAGGAACATTTACAGAACTCCTAAATTCACAAACTGTGCTCTAAAAGCCTTTTCATAACAAAATTAAATTATGTAGTCTTGTTTTCAAGCTCCTACTTCAAACGACT
Source organism: Campylorhamphus procurvoides (assembly GCA_013396655.1). Classification (NCBI taxonomy): domain Eukaryota; kingdom Metazoa; phylum Chordata; class Aves; order Passeriformes; family Dendrocolaptidae; genus Campylorhamphus; species Campylorhamphus procurvoides. The sequence continues at coordinate 646,996 of WBMV01000122.1, forward strand.
GCTATTTCAAACCACTGCCAAGGAAAGAAAAAACAACTGTTCATCAACTAGCATGGGGAAACTGTTCCACAAGAAGGGGAGCACTGTCCATAACCTGGTCTCAGCACAAGCTTCTACACTCACTGCACCTTCAGAAGACTTCTTTTTAATGACAGTTTTGAAAAATGGAGTCATAGACCAGGTGAATCTATATCTTACTGGTATTCATCATAAAGGTGATTAAAAAATATTCTACACAGGCTCAGTACCTGGAGCATGCTCACACTACAGACCAGGATACCATCCACATTACTGTTAAATAGGCTTTCTTTCAATGGTGTTGATAATACAGATAATTTGGTAACACTGTCATTTTTCACTCCTTTTGCTAAATTTCACATCTGCATCCCAATTTCCAGCCATGCACTAACAGTTGAGGCAATACATACCTATTTCCTGGAGAGCAGTTGCACCTCTGTGTCAGATTTCACATGCTAAAACAAACTTCAGAGAAATATCACCCTTGCCTGTAAAACCCTTAGGTTAATTAATATTCCAATAAAATAGAACAAATTCTTATACTGATACTGTACATTTTCCAGGGGGAAAAAAATCTCAGCACACCAAGTTTCCCAGCCAAAGGACTGGCCAGCTTTAACTATAAACCCCAGCAGTTAAAAGGATGATACTTGTTCAGTTAACCACATTAACTGAAAGTGCCCTTGTCTCTAATTCCAAGCATGGTCTAAAGCAAGTGTCGTTTCAAAAATCCATAGTCCTCCAGTTACAAAGGTGTATTTGGTGTCCTGTAACCTCAAGTATATACAGGATTCCTCAACCAACAAGCAAAGTCCACTGCACACATGGAAATTCTCCTTGCACTGCCAAGGAAGTACTTTCAAAACCAGCCACACCAATTTTAAGACCAGGGAGGTTGGAGGAAGAGCACAAGCAGAGGTGCAGGACTAACACAGCAGCTTCCTCCTGTTCCAGACTGACTCACTCAGCACCCAACACTTCATTGCAATGCACTCTCTGGAGCACAGCTGTTCCCAAAGCTGCTGCCTCCAGGAGGTGGCCAGTGGGGATCTTTTCCCCTTGGTCCACTGAAACTGTGGTCAGCTGAACTCTGATACCAACACCTGCAGCAAAGGCTTCTGCTGGAACCTGTTCCCAGAGAGCAGAAAGGCAGGCAGCAGTCTAGTTCCCATCATGGAGAGGGGGACAGAGAAAGGACGTGCAATGTGGCATTTCAGGAGCCAGAGCAGCAGCTCGCAGCACAAGTGTGCTACAGGTAAAACCTGTAAGATAAGTGAGTAACTTTGACTAGGTCTCATGTTCACCCAGAGCACTCCATCAGATCCTCAGCTCGTGCCAAATCCAAACACCCCAAATCCTGACAAATCTTACCAGCAGCTGAACAACCTACTCTCGGCTTGAGGACTTTCTGCTGCCTGGATTTGTGGAGCTGGCAGGTGACTGGGTGCTCACCATGTCCACTTTACCACCAGTCTGGTCTGGCAACATTCTTGAAGGCATTGCAACAAAAACAACAGAGAACAGGAGAAACATCAAGAGATGCATCCCCTGAGGACCTTCCCAAGCCTCAGGTTCTTACAGCCCTGGGATTCCCAGCCCCAGAAGGACGGACCAATCTGGCTGCAGCTGCACCAAGAGAACAGCCCGAATGGGAATGGCCCATTCAAAAATCAGTCTTGCTAGGGCTGAGGGAGGGAAGTGTCTGCTGGGGATTGCTTAAGCTAGTCATGAAAATGATTTAATTGTACCCTGCCACCAAAAGAGGCAGTCCCACCCCTTCCTCCCGTTCTAGAGATCACAGCTCATTTTTGATGAGCTGGTCTTTCACTCAGATCAGGACTGATCTGACTCACCTTGTAATTGCCAGATACTATGCAAAGGAAGCAGCGGGACTGGGAGCAAGAAGGAAGTCTCATCCTTTCAGCGACGGTGTAGCCCCAAATTTGTTTTAATTCAGTTTCAGGCTATTGGACACTCAGCAACAGTCCTGCTTTAAATGAACCTCTTACTGCCACCCCCCAGCCACCTCCCCTTTCCCTTTCCAAGCCACATTATTCCATGGCATGAGGCAATATAAGACAGTGTTATTTTTAAGCAATCAACACATGATACCACAGGGCACTGAGGGGTCTGAAGCCTGGTTATTTATAGGTTTGAATTCCATGCTCTGACCCACCTTTCCTCACCCCCAAGACCTGTCAACAGCACACTCATTACTTAGTTTAAAATCCTTCACTCTTGGCAGACAGAGAAGAGACAGAGCCACATGCAAATCATTCCTAAACACCCTTGTATTGCTAAGGGAGGAGCATTTACCTGCCCCAACGTGGAAGCCCAAGGACTTACATTTGAGTCACAAAGGACAAAAGTCCTTGGGACGGGATAGAGAGGTTCCCATCTGCTGCTGATTCTTTTTTTCTCCCCCAGGAAAGAGGGTAAGATACTGTCTCTTCCCCGTTTTTATTCTGAGCCTTCCAGAAAGGGGTGAGTCACTAACCAGTTTATGGAGTCGCTGTTTCCTTGGACAGTTTGGTTGCTGGAGCAATGCAGGACTCTACATGGGATGGAGCCTGGGAAAGCACTAAAGCCCAGCACAGCATCCCTACCTGGTGTGGCTGCTGATGTGCTGATACCCCCATGGAATGCCAAGTGCCTAACTAACTCTTTAGCACCTTCCATTGTGAAACACTTTGAAAGTATTTCTTTGAGAAGGTCCTGTATCTCCAGGTTTCCTGGTGAGCCTTTGATGTTTGGCCAAACGCCTTGGAATAGCTTTCCCTCCAGAAAAACGTAGTCTTCCTATTAAAAAAGGCTATACTTAAGTATTTTTTTTCCTTCAAACATTCTTTATCTACAACACTATCATCCCTAAATTATAGACTTAATGCCATTTTCTACTGCTGATACATACTATTCATTTTTACAGGTATAGATCAGAAAGATTTTCAGGAAACAGACAAGAAAAACCCTCTCCTGTAGTTTTGTATAAACCTAGAAAGAACAGCAAAAGTTGGGGGGGAAAGCCTATGTTATCAAGTGTTCATTTGAACATGTTGATTCATTCCTGATGAACTGTTCTCAGTACAGTCAAACCCAGTGATACTGCCACATGCAAGGATGCATCTCTTATTTACGAATCATAAGAAGTTCATCATTTTCAAAACAGACATGTAACTGTCCACCTCATATAAGTGAGTACGGATAAAAAGCAGCTTTGCATGACTCTGCCACTGCTAGGAAAGAAAGATTTTTTTGTTGTTGTTGCAGACAGAAATAGAAGCAAAACCAAAACTTCAAGTGAGCAGAGTTGCTCAGATTTGTGGTAGAAAATCATGCCCATAAAGACAGCTTTAACTATTTTTTTCTTTTCCCCTAGAAAAACTCATTTTCCTTCAGGGACTTGAAGGATATATTTGCCATGAACTATATACAGTGCTGGTTACCTTTTAGGGAGAAGCAAATTGAAACAGTCAAGACAGTTGTTTACAAAGAGAGAAGATTTTTCTTTGCATAACAGATGCTACTTTAAATGCACACCCATTAACAAATTTCAATGTCATTTACCTTGCTAAACAAAAGAAACTTTAAGGTTAGCATGACTTGAGAACTCAGCAAAATATATATTAAAAAAATTCTAAAAATCCTATGGCTAAACAGAGAAAGTGAAACTCTAATAGATCATTGTTATAAACCTGTCCATGTCAGTTAAGACTTGTCAATACAAAGACAATGAAATGTGCTGGAGGAGCCCCTGCAGCACCAACCCTCACACAGCAAGAGAATTCTGTAGCCAAAGTTCCAAGGAGGCTCCATCTGCCAAAACCACTGTGTGCTTTTAATTAAGAACGTATAGAGAAATGGCTTAAGAAGAACACAAAGTTTCCTGGAGTGGTAAGAATGCCAGCCCTTGGTCATGCTTTCCACCCACCCCCCCAGAGAATATCCCACAGGAAATCATTACTCACTGCATGTACCTGTGTGGAACATGTAACCTACATCAGCCAAATGACCAAAGTCAGGGAAATCTTTCTAGAACCAGAGAAATACAAGTACTTTCAGGCTGATGTCATCAAACACATCACTCGAGCATTTCAATAGTACCTTAATTTTTTTTTAATACTCTTTAAATAGTAGATGTTAAATGCTCAGTTTATTTTCCTGAATAAAACTGCATATATAACAATTAGCTGCAGGCTATCATCAGTTTGGTTTCATTCTGGCAAATAGTGCTGGAAAATAAAATTGACTGAGGATCAGGCAAGACTTATCTTTCATAAATGTCAAACCAAGGCTTGAAGTAAGCAAAAATTAGTTACCTACTCTCTTGAAATTTTGCCTAAGTGGCTTTACAACCCTTTAATATGCAACAAATGGCCAGTTCTAAATGATCTCTTTTTTTGGTACTGAAACCTGGCAGATTGAATACCTTCAAAAAGCCTCCTTTCACCTAACTCCAGTATTTCTTTGGTGTAACTCTTTTCAGCAGTTGGGGAAGTTACTGGTTCTGCCACTGGTTTGGAACACAGCACCAGTTCTTTGCAAAACTGAGTATCCCAAGACATTTACTAGCAAGGATGAGGATCAAAAGTTGTGCCTTCACAGTAAAGCCCTCTTTCCCAAAGAAAATCATGCATGTATGTGTGAAAACTCCTGACTACTTACAGGCTGCACTACTGCTAAGTGCTCCAAATGGTGGCTTCTGTGATCGTTTCAGTTGGAATAAGCTCAAAAGAAACAAGTAGTATGTTCCTTGTCACTAGTCAAGTACGGTGACCATTAAGCACATAAAACAGCTTCTAACACCCGTTTCTTCTCCCTTTTTCAGTATAAAGACTAAAAATAAGACTAAATTGAGTGATTTTTTAAGACAGGAAGTACAAGCATAATATTTCTTATGCTGTTTTTCCTATTGAGCAACAGTGATTCAGTCCCATTAGTAGCCTTAGACACTTCTAGAACAGGATTCTAGTTGGCAAGGCAGGCTCCAACATCACAAGGTCATGGCAAGAAAATAAGAACTTCTGAATTACATTAGTGAGAGATCTCTTAAGGAGTTTCCATCACATGCCTCCACCTTCTGAGAAGCTCTTTTCCTCTTCCATACTAACAGTAAAGCAGAAATGACACGAGTTTGTTTCCCACCACCAGGTTACCTGTAAGTATGCATTTCTTCGTACCTAAAATGTTAACTGTACATCACCTCATCTATTCTGTACAATTAAATCTGCAGTATAAAATATCTATTCCAACACATGCTGAGACAAACTTGTACAACTCCCTCGCTGCCTCTCACACTAGTAACTAACATAGGCCAGAGACTGTTCTCCAGCCCAGGGCAAACCTGCACAGCTTGGTGTGTGACTACACAGCCAAAACTGCTTTCCCCTCTCCCCCACCCAAAGAGGGTGGCCATGTCCCATGTCCTCTGGAGAAGACCTGGCATTTGCCACCTTTAAATTATGCCAGGTATAGCTCAGGAAAATGCCAGGCGGCCTCAGCAAGCCATGGTAGTGCCCATGCTGACAATGATGTGACTGATCACGTGCAGACCTCAGCCTAACCCCCAAACTGTCTTGGATTTGCTGCTGTGGACACACTCTCCATCAGGGCAAACCTTCACTGGAGCCTTTCCTCAAGCCTGATGAAGAAAACGCCTTTGGCAGGTGCCTGGAAGGCCACAGAGATCACACTGCTCTAGGAAAACACTGCAGAGCTGGTGAGCTGCAAAACACAATAGAAAATGCAGTCCATGACAACTGGAAATCCCTGCACAGAGGTTCTCCCACAGTGATGTTCCACTATCATCAGATTTTAATAAAACAGTCCGTCATACAACTAAAGAGAGAAGACAGATCTTTACCAGTGATCACATTAAAATGCATAAAGAGCCCTTCAAAACTGAGCAGATAATCAGGAAAATGTGGACTGCCGTTTTTAACTACATGTCCCTGTATTTGACAGAAATGGAAAAATAAGTTAAAAATATTTGAGACATTTTGTTCCCCAACACATATTGCGTTCAGTAAAGAAATAAAAACAGACATGCATCTGCAGCAATACAAAAACATCTGAAAAATCAAGTTTTCTTTTCTTCCTTCACATTATTTACCAGCCTAGAATCTGATTTTTCCATTAACTGAAAATGAAGTGGCAGCGTTACAAGAAACATGAGACTACTCCCATCTCAGTTTCTCAGGTTTAATCTCGGACTATTTACAATGCCCCTCTCTTTTCATTTTTGTTAGCAACAATCTAACAACAATCAACCAGGCTGGAGGGAAGAAACTGTAATTGTGAGCTAGTGCAGCACTTCACTGTGATCCACAGCGCTAAAAGCAGCCCCTGGCTTTAGTTTGCCCATCTTTCAGCAGCCAAAGTCCATACCATTAATGAAGCAGGAAGCAGCTCCAGAAGGTTTCTGTTTGCTTTGGGGGAGCAGAGCTTGCAGAGACTATGCCCTTCGACAGAACCCATGGCTCTTCACAGCACTTCTCACCCAGAGGAACCACTTACATGACATATTTTCTGCTCCACGAGAACTGTGCCTTCCAGGTCCTGGCACAGACACTTCACGCAATCACAGATGGTGAGGTGCTGCTGTGGAGAGAAGGATGCAGTTTGCTGAGCATCAGCACTGCACTGGTTTTGTCTCTGAGCACACAGAACCTCTCAGAACAGGCTGGTGGCTGATTTTGGCACAGCTACAGGAACCTGCCTTCCTCCATCCCTGGTAACACCAGGTCATGAAACCCGTGCAAGACGCAAACACTGCGAGGCACAGAAAAGGCAGACAGCAGGCACAACGCTCAACTTGTAGGGTCTCCCAGCTACAAAAACACAAAAAAACCCGGCGCTCCAGACAAGCACGACACCAGAACCCAAACAAAGGTGCTCCCAGCCACCCCAGAACCCCGCTAGGAAGGTGCTGAGGACGGGCACTGCGCCTTTCTCCTCAGGGGAGCCGCCGAGCCCCCATGGCCTGCCCTGCCTGCCCTGTGAGGGTGACAGGGAGGCCGCGGAGGGCCCTGAGGCGCGGGGGGCCCCCTGAGGCGGTGTCAGACAGCGCGGCCCCTCAGGGTGCGGTGGGGAGCGGGGCAGGCCATGAGGGGCAGCCGGGGGCCCGCGGCTCGCCCTGCAGGCCCTGCGGCCGCGGGGCGACCCCCAGAGGGGCTTGAGGGAGCAGGGGCGGGGGGCCGGCGCTCGGCGCTTACCGGGGCAGCCGCCGCCTCCTCCTCCTCCTGCTGCTGC
>WBMV01000122.1:654274-1007045 GCA_013396655.1 Campylorhamphus procurvoides
CCCTCCCCTCAGGATGGCCCCTCCCCTCAGGATGGTTCTTCCCTTAGGGTGGCCGCCCCCTCAGCGCGGTCCCGCCCTCAGGATGGCCCCTCCCTCACGATGGTCCCTCACTCAGGACGGCCCCTCCCTCAGCGCGGTCCCGCCCTCAGGGTGACCCTTCCCCTCAGGGTGGTTCTTCCCTCAGGATGGTCCTTCCCTCAGATGGTTCTTCTCTCAGGATGGTCCCTCACTCGGGCAGGGCCCTCTCTCAGAATGGTCCCTCATTCTGAACCATCTCTCAGGATGGTTCTTCCCTCAGAATGATCCCACACTCAGGATGGTCCCTCACTCAGGATGGCTTTTCCCTCAGGTTGGCCCCTCACTCAGGATGGCCCTTCTCTCAGGATGGCCCCTCACTCAGTATGGTTCTTCCCCTCAAGGTGGCCCTTCCCCTCAGGATGGTCCTTCCCTCCCTCCCTCAGGATGGCTCTTCCCTCACGGCGCTCTTTCACTCGGGATGGTCCCTCACTCAGGATGGCTTTTCCCTCAGGTTGGCCTCTCTCTCAGGATGGTTCTTCCCTCAGGGTGGCCCTTCCCCTCAGCGCGGCCCCGCCCTCAGGATGGTTCTTCCCCTCAGGATGGTCCCTCACTCAGGATGACCCTTCTCTCAGGACGGCCTCTCCCTCCCGCCCTCAGACTGGCCCCGCCCTCAGACTGGCCCCGCCCTCAGACTGGCCACGCCCTCAGAATGGCCCCGCCCNGGTGGCCCTTCCCCTCAGCGCGGCCCCGCCCTCAGGATGGTTCTTCCCCTCAGGATGGTCCCTCACTCAGGATGGCTTTTCCCTCAGGTTGGCCTCTCTCTCAGGATGGTTCTTCCCTCAGAATGATCCCACACTCAGGATGGTCCCTCACTCAGGATGACCCTTCTCTCAGGACGGCCTCTCCCTCCCGCCCTCAGACTGGCCCCGCCCTCAGAATGGCCCCACACTCAGGATGGTCTTGCCCTCAGAATGGTCCCTCCGTCACGGCGGTTCTTCACTCAGGATGGTTTTTCTCTCAGGATGGTTCCTCACTCAGGGCAGCGCCTCCCTCAGGATGGCCCTTCCCTCAGGATGGTCCCTCACTCAGGACGGCCCCTCCCTGAGCACAGCCTCGCTTCACGTGAGTCCAGGAATCACAAAGTTACGGAATGAATGAGGTGGGAAAATACCTCAGGGGCCGTGGAGGCCGGGCCGTGGCCCAACACCAGCTCGTCAGCCAGTCCAGTGCCGCGTCCAGGCTGCCCTGCGACACCTCCAGGTTCGCTGGCTCCACCACCTCCTGCGTCCCGGTGTCTAATCCCCTTTCACGGGAAGGAATTCCTCCCGGTGTCCCACCTGAACCTCCCCTGCGGCAGGTTAAGACTGTGCCTTCTGGTTTTTGTTACCCGGGAGCAGTGCTGACCCTCGCCCTACCCCTGCCCTCCTGTCAGGGGGTTGCAGAGCCAGGAGGTCCCCCCTGAGCCTCCTCCTCTCCAGGTGAGCCCCCCAGCTCCCTCAGCCCTCCTGCTGCTCCAGCCCCTTCCCAGCTCCATTGCCCTCTGAGGCCAGCCTCGCCCCAGGGCTGGGTTTTGTATTGTTTTGGGGTTTTTTTGTGTAATAAACACGTATATTTTAAGCTCTGACACTCAGCATGCACACAGGGAGCAAGGGGGCTGTGGGTCTCCCAAACCTGTTCCTTACTGTCCAGGTCTATAATTGCAGCTTTTCATTCAAGCAAGATGTAAATGGTTAAATGTGTGTCATGGTTTAACTGGGGGAGAGTTAATTTTCATCACTTTGTTCAGCACAAATCCAAAACGTAGCCCCATACCAACCACTGTGAAGGAAACCAGAACATTGTGGTAGAGGATAGCTTTGTCTCAGGCTACCAGAACTGCGTGTGCACACAAGCTTTGAGAGGCTGAGCTCCCTTGAAACACAGCAGGCTGAGCTTTGTAGCTCATCAGTGTGCAGGATGTTTGACTTGTCATGAATAACCAGTGACTACAGTCAATAAACCCAAATTGCAGCGTGGGTGCTGTGGTGGGAGGTAAAGCAGAGTTTGTATTTACAAGCATTGGCTGACAAGTGCTATGAACACAGTAATGAGGGAAATGTGCTGATTTGACATATCCTTGTGAAAGTTTTCCCTCTATTAACTCAGATGGTGGGTTAAAGCCTCTCTCCCAACAGCAGGTCGGCTGTTTTAGCAAAAGAAACATTTCAGTGTAAGATTGTGTTGCAGCCTCTCCCTTGAGGTACGTTCCTTCCTAGAATTCATAGAATTCACAGGAATATGGAATTCAGGGGCTGCAGATTGGTGAGGGCAAGTATGAGTTTTACAGGCCCCTTGTTATCTTTGGTGAAGTTTAATTATTAATATAGTAAAACAAAGTAAATGACATTCACATTTAATCAGGACTCCTTTTAAAACTGAAAGGATGTATGCTGTCACACAGTTTGATTTACACTGTGAGAAAATTTTCCTGTTTATGTGTCTTACAATGCCAGTCATTTCATTGAGATGTCCTTCCTGATCCATTTCTGTCACTCTGCCTGTTCTTACCTGGTGGGGATTCCTCTGGAAGGCGGCCACACGGACACAGGGCACTTGTTTAACAGTCAAATGCTCCTTTACACTTAATTAATATTTCTGATGTTTATTTTCTTACAGCACTGCCAGTGTCATTCCTCTAGATTTTCTGATCCCTGATACCTTCAGCAATATGTTGTTTTGTGTTTCCACCTTTGGATCAATTTCCAAGATATTTATCAGTTAAAAAAATGACATTTCCATGGCATTACATCTGTATTAGGGATGTGAAAGATGTCTGCACTTGTTTTGTACAATGTGTTTCTCACGGTAGCCCACAAAGGGCTCAGCTTTCTGCTTTGCAGCAGGAAGCAGTTGTTCAGCTCAGGGAATTAATGAACAAGCTGCTAGCTGACAGAGCATATGCCTCAGATGCTGGTTCTAGAACTTAAAGGTCACTGAAAAAATGCATAGAATTACAGCATTACGTGCTGTAATGTGTGCAGGAGTGATTCAGCTGTCTGCTAGGAAAACTTTCTCCGTGTGGTTATGTTCTGGATTAGATTGCCCCAGAGGGTTACAGCATCTCCATAACTGGCTGCTGCTCACAGTCAGGCAGGTACCGCTGATCCTGCCTCAGGCTGACAGGGCCTCAGGGGAGCACCAGCCTCGGGGCAGCCTGTCCGAGCCTCAGAGGTGCCTGGGAAATGGAAATACACCTGCTCAGGGGGAGCAATGGGCACAGAACATCCATGGCTACCACACACTCCTGTTCTTCTCATCCCGGTCCAGCCTTAGGTTTTGTTCGTTCTCTCTCGTTCCAGGGCTGGAGCATCCTGCAGGAGTGTCCTGGTGATTTGGACAATCCTGCATGCCACAGTTCACCTCCAGCCTGTGGCTGTTGCCCACCCTGGGTCTTCAAGCAGGAACAGCAGGCAGGAGAAGTGGCTGAGAAGTGCCAGGCTGGCAGTCACACGGTAGGAGCGTGGTTGTGTGAGCAGAGCCAGGCCTGGCACAGGTCATGGGCCCTTCCAGGCTCTCCCAGGTCACCCGAATGTGGATGCACCACAAGGGTACACTTTCAGATGGAGAGGGAACCATTTGGCAGAATTCCACATGGAAGCTCTTGGAAAACTATCTTATATTATACAGAGACACCAGTGGTAGGAAGTATTAATAATAGCCGTTGGGTTTTCCCTTCTTTGCCCAGCTCAGGGGTAAGCACGACAATCAGTGTCATTTTAAACACTGCAGTCAGCTGCATTTTATCTGCTTCCAACACTGCCATTGAGTCCTGTCATCTTTATCATCCACACTAAATGCAACTGGCTAGAGCTTTCAAGCAGGTACCTTTTTATTACAGAAATGTTTATATATTAATTTTGGACTATATTAAAACATAAATGTGCTTTAATTAATTACATTAATAATTTAAGTAGTATTTAAATAAGCATTATTTTGATTTAAATAACTGATTTGGTTTCCACACTGATTCCTGCAAACCCCCACTAATTTCACTCAGTGTTTGAAGAACTGGAGGTCAGAGCTAGTTTCTTAGCAAATACTTAACTACAGTTCAATTGCTCTGCATACAAATGTAAAGTTGACAAGGTCTCAGACTGGGCTGGGCTTTGAAGCAGAACTCCTGCAAAAGGATTTGTGCAGATCTGAACATGAACTGGGTTGCTCAGCTACCTCTCTACCTTACAGGTAAACTATTTCCACACATTATAGTTGGTTTAGCCTAATTCAGCAATAACCCTGGACTAACCTCTAGATTTTAAATGATGCAGCTTTTACCTTGTAAAACAAGAAACAGCCTTCATTTTGAAACAGCAGTGTTAAATTCCCTACCTCCAGCAAACTCAGCTGAATGCAATTCACACATTCAGTAATGTAGCCCACTTTTGTTTAAATAAGACCAAAAGAAAGTGACAAACATAGATACAGGAGATTTTATTTAACATTGTGTACAAAGAAAGGCTACAAATGCCTTAAGACTTTTTTCCCCCAAATACAGTTTTTGGATCCCTTTTTCATACCTGCTTTTCTCTGAAAGTTAAAAAAAAAAATCCAGAGTGAAAATTTTCCCTTTTCCTTTTTCCCTTCTCTTTGGGCCTAAACTGAGAGATGTTTAGCAGTACAGTCTCAACACCCTTCAGTATTAATCTATTGGGATTAGGTTTTCTTTCCCCAAAACAGAGCACTATGAGATGCTGAAGCACTAGCAACAGCAGTATAAAATGTCAAAACCTGACTCCCTAACATGGTAGTGTTTAAAACAATGCCAACAGTATTAGCTCTGATGAAACCCCAAATTATCCAAACAATAACAAGTTGTTTGTCTTCTACACCTGATAATTTAGCGCTAATTATATAATTTAATTGTATTTATATTTAAATAAATAGTCTTAACTTCTTTCCTTGGAATTCTTCACGGATTATAAACACTTATAATACTAGAGATAAGAACAAACTACACAACTTACGTAGGCAAGAGAAGGCTGAGTTTTTTGGGGTTTTTTTTTGCTGGACAGACACAGAAAGCACATTTCGGTGTCCTGCTCTGAGATAATTTTTAAGTTTACTGTTTCACTGTGATACTTCTCAGTCATCCAACACAATGATTCATTCCCCTCTTTTTGCTATCTTGGTAATCACTTTTAGTCCTGATATCCCAACTCTTGAAACATCAGTCCCTGCATAGCTAAGTTTTATCCAGGATTCTGCAAGTTTTGCATGTGACTGTGAAACCCGAGACAAGATTTCTCTGAGGCTGTGAGAAGCAGTAAGGAAGGGAGTAGAAGAGGTTGTTGTGGAGAAATTACCTTTTGCTATGGCAGCTTTTGCATTACCATCTATTGTATATGCAATAGGGTGTCAGTTATGGATCAGCTTCCAGCTATTTGTATAATCCCAAGTTAGCAAATTTCTCCCAAAATGGAAGAATTTTGAGCTCATTTGATCACTCAGGTGCAATAAGAACGAACTCTGGGAACTGCCTTCTGGGCCTCCTCCAGCTGCCCCAGGGGAGGTGGGAGCATCCAAGCAGCAGCAGGGCCAACTGCTCTGCTGGGCTCCACCCGCTGTGGCCCTCACTGGGGTCATCCCCAGGGAGCTGCTGGGCCCTCCTTCCAGGCAGGAAGCTGTTTGGTACACAGGCCTGCCCTTTGGAACATCCCCAGGGATATAAAATGCCGTGTGGTATAAATCATTCTGCAGATTAGAGGAACGGCTCCTCTGCAGAATGTCTCAGGTTCTGAGAACATGCTGCCACTGGGGAAAAGGCTGCAGCACTTACACAAGCAAAAGCTTGAGCAGAAAATGCAATTTTCTCTATTCTGATGAACCATTTTTGACAAGAGGATTTGAACATGACTGCAATTAAGACAAAGCAGCAGAGCAAACACTTCTGCTAGGCTTGGGCACTGTAATCATATTAGTTCCCAAATATGCTTGAACAGCTGTAAATAATGGAATCTTATTTAGCTCACAACACAGGCCTACATGAGCCCAAAGCTTGAGCAGTACCGGGTCCATTCTGCACAAGGAGACTGGAAATATTTCAATTATCTCCAGTGCCCTCTCTGGAGCTCTGCTACAAACTGAACCTCCCCTTGTGGGAGTTGCTACAGTACAAAAAGATGTGAAGTGGTTCTTTTGGAAAAGAAGGGGTCTGTTTTACTGCAAGGTGAAACATGGCAGCAGCAAATAAATGATGTCATAAACTGCCATATGGTTCAGTGTTCTTCAGTGGTCTCCAGCAATGTCACTATAAGATGGTAACACAAAGAGAATCAACAGTGAAGGCAAACTAGGTTAGTTCATAATTTTCTACTTCTGGGCAAGACCATTGATGAATATGCTTGAGCTGAAAGGCTGAAATCTAGTGATATGGTCACAGAAGGAGGAGAAATGAGACAACATGTACACTCAGGTTTGCTTTGGTCCTACTGCCCCAACCATCTCATCATTGTAGCATGTTGTGGCATTTTCCCCTTGCAGCCCAGGCACAGACTTTTGCCTTAAAGAACAGTCCACCTGGCTGGTTCTGGGAGCTTTTCACTTCTCTGTGGTGACCCTTCACCTGCAGTAACATCCAGGCTCTATTGCTGTTGCCACAAGTGGAAAAAAGGTAGAGAGCAAGTGGTAAGCCTGGCTTTCCTAGCACTGAATGTGCATGTCCAGTACCAAGAAAGAGGGGCTGCAGCACATCAGAACTGGGTGGCTTCAGTAGCTAAATTCCTGGCACTGCCATATCCACGTTTATTTACTGGCACAATAGCCTTTGCTCAGTTACCTGGGGCATAAGCCACCTTCTGTAACTCAAAATGAGAACTTCTTTCTAGGCCCAGACAATGTGACCTGAGTGATTCCTAATTATGCTTCTCTTTTCCACTAGTGTGACTTTTATTCCCTAAAGATTGTTATGGAAAAGTCTACTAACTGTAAGTGCTTCCTTTATAGCTTTGGTTGGTTTTAAGGGCAATCCATGTATTTAATTCTATTTAATTAGAAAATTCAAAGAATATACATGAACATTCATTTCATTTGAGTTCAGAATGGAGAATTGCAAATAGGAACCCAAGGCTCAGCTATCTCAGTTGCACAGGCCCCGTGTTAAAGGCAAGGAATGGTACCAGGTTTATTTTTCACTAACAGTACAATGACAGTGTTAGTCTAAAAAGAAAAACATCCCTGGACTCCAAGTTTAAGAGGGTACAAACAAGTGACTACAAGAATTTGATTACTTTGATTGTATCTGCTTAGGAATTGACCTTTCAGATTTTTCTTCTTCAGAAACAAAAGCAGAGCCCCCCCCAAAATCCAGCATGAATGTATTGGTCTTCTGTTATTTCAAGTCCCTGTCATCTTGAATTAAAGCAAAAAGAGAAAGGCTAGGGTTTTTCTTAAAACATTTCTCATTTTATACTGAAATTTCCATATGAAGAATGCCACACCTGATAAAAGTTATCCCAGTAGGTGACCAAGCACTGAAACAAAAGGATTACCCAGTGAGGAATCAGAGAGGGTTGGAGTTTTGCCATCAGATTTTAAACATTTTTAAAAGCCACGTTGGTCAGTTTACAGTTTATACATACTTGAAAGGACACGTTAAGGTAAATGAACACATTGTGATGCCTTCCAGTGTTACACAGGTGACAAACTAATCTGGAGATCCACATATGCTTTAAAGAACAGTACATTGGTTTAAATAAACTCAGAGAAAACTAACATGAACAACCATAAACCAGGGTTTTAAACAGGCAAAATGACTAAACTGCAGAAATCGTGCCCCTTCCACGAACGCCCCGTGCAGCTCCAGCCCCACGAGTGGCCGTGTGGGTGCAGGTGGTGCTGGAGCCGAGGAGGGCGCTGGGCACGGCAAGGACAGGCACCACTGCTGGGGTTTGCCCTTAGCCGATACACTGAAAAACAGCAGCATAGAGACAGCCTGAAACAGCTTAGCTACTACCTCAGCTTGTTAACATTGTGCAACAATAAGGAACACCAGCAGCATCGGAATGGACGGGTTTCAGTTTGGTTCCCAACACTCCCCTCCCATACAAAGCACGCACAAACACAGAGCTGGCTCTGAGCTAGGAACTGTCATTTCTTGTCCATCTTGGAAAATGTTTCCCTTTGTTTGCTTAACTTCTAAAAATTTTATTTAAAAACCTATTCAGTGTTAAAAAAATCCATGACAATTTTAAAATAGTTTCTAAATGCCAGGAAACTGATGCTTATTCCTCTCCTTAAACTGGAGAGACACAGACTATCCTAATGACCTGAATTTCCTTAGTTGAAAATTTTCATCTTTCAGACTCCTGTTCCTGAAAGCGACACTTGCAGAAGGGCCTGTCCAATACACTGGAAACTGAAGGAGCAGAAACTCCCAGTGCACAGGTAAAGAGGAACTTTTTGCTAGTTTGCTCTTAAGTTGTTTATATTGTACCTTTTGATACAGAAAATGAAAGAGTTTGGTTTTCTGACACAACTCACAGGGAACATATTAGAGGAGAAAGCAGAAGGCCTTTTCTAAAGCCAAGTTTTGCAATTCCCTTTTTGTTTAAGTAGGATAAGGCTTATTAAAAAATAAAGTAAAAAAAAAAAAACCAAAACAACCCAAACCAAACCACCAAATAAACCCCAAACAAACAAAAAAACCCGACCAACATCCCTGGGAAAAGAACATAAAAGCCTTTTGGAAATACTTAAATTTCTGAAAACATAAGACTATTTGAAAAAACTTAATTGCAAAATTAAAGGAAATTCAAGAAATCAATTCTCGTCTTTCAAATCAGTCCATGAGTTCATCATCAGCAATATGATGCACTATCTTTTCCAGCCCAAAATTACCAGCTTTGGGGAAAACATATTCATACTTAACAGAAATAATTAACGGGTTAAGTTAAATTACTTTCTTTCCCTGATCCACATGCCTGCATGTTAGATAATGTTACATTAGAACTGAGCATTGTAATGAGAGACTGACAGCAACAACCTGTCACAGTAACCAAAGCAAAAGCCATTTTCTCACGGTTACATACTATAGATCAGTAATTTAACATTAAAATTAACTTCCTATATAAATAAAAATAAAAAAGTTGGGCAAAAGTAAATTGGCACAGTCATTGTGGTATTGCTTTCCAGTTTCCACACTGCAAGGAGCAGCCACAGATTCCAAACACCAGAGGAAAAGGTTATGCCCCAGCCACCAGCTGTGGCTTGGTTTTCCCCTTTTCCATGAAGTCAAGAGCAGTGCTGCTGCCCCAGGGCCATCCCCGAGCTGGGAGCGGGCAGGAGTGCAGCCTGGGGGACAAGGGGTGCACCAGGGAAAAGGGACAACACACACACACAAATCTGGAGCGTGCTTTGCTGCTCTGCACCACTTGGCTCAAGGCAATGGTTGGCAGGATTGTGACTAGCTTTTACCTTCCAACAGGCAAAACATGACAATAAAAATTGAAAAAATCAAAATTTTAAGCCTTCAAGTTTCCTTGCCTTCATTCCCTCCCTCCCCCAAAAAGCACCTCCTACTACAGACACATTTTCTGTTTTGCGGGTTCAGAAGTTGGAATGTCGTGGAAATACATACAAGAGAGAAGGAATTTCTAGTTGTACATTACATTACAAAGAGGTTTGCTCCCAGACCTAAGGAGGGAGGGATACTAAGCAATATTAAATTCCTATAAGAATCCTTACAAAGCATGCAAAATATTGATATACTCACAAAATCGAAATTTATATTTGTTCCTTTTTGATTTTGCAACTTCACAGTACAATAATTTCTAATATTATGCAGCAGTCAGAATTACAGTGACTACAAAATCATTTCCCTTTTAATTTTTTTCTTTCTATTTGTTTGAAGCACTCCTTTTCTATTTTTTTTAACTGAGAGGTTGCAGATCATCCATCAGAAAATGTGCAGTTCAGCACAAGAGGGGTTGCTTTCCGTGCCACATTCCCCACAAATGATGTTAACAACCTGACCCTACCAATCTTTCAAAATCTGCCCCTCCCTCCCCTTGTGCTGATTCCTCCCCTTGTGTTCCAGCTGTACTTTCCTTCTTGCCAGGACAGTGATGGCCAGATGGCACTCAGTGGATGCTGCAGAGCTGGGGGGAGTGGGGGCTGAAGGAGTTTGGGGAATGGCATCGCTCCCACCCTGGGGCCATTTGGCACAGCTGCTTCATAGCCAGAATGCTCAGCTCTGGGTACCAGCAATCAGTCTGCACTTCCAATTCCCTGCACAGATACTGCTGCCCTTTCCACCCCTGCAGCCCAGCCCCCCTGGCTTCACCTGATCTAGGGAGGGATACACGAAATTGGGGTTTGGCCAGGCCTTTTGTACTGCTGGATGGAGTTCCACAGAAATTTCTCCCCTGCTCTTAATTAAAACAGGGTTGGAATTTCTGGAGAATCCACAATGCATGCTACTTGCTAGATTGTCCATGAAGTACATTCTGACACATTTTTCAGAGTGTTTGTATTTATCAGAAAAAGACTCTTGTAGAAGCAATGTACAAAGCCTCCAAAATTCAAGTATCAAAAAAAGATGGTCTGATAAAAGTCTGGAGTAAGCAGCCAGCCAAACTGAGCCATTCTTTTTTTCTTTTTGTCCACAAATTCTTCAATTACTTTTGCAGTGATAACATCTTCTTTGGAGTGTTGGGAATTAACAATCTTCCCAGTTAATTTTCATTGAGTTTGGTGGGGTCTAAGGAATTTAGCAATCCTTCCTGGATAATGTTGCCCCTGCTTTTATATGCCAACAAACAACAGAATCACTGACTCTTATCCTCCCTGTCTCTCTTTAATTTGCTGTATTTATCTATAGTGTCACTTCGTTGGATCTGTCTTCCCTAACCCAAAAAACCCATCAGAAGTGCAACACAGCCAAGAACAGGGCATCTCCTTCCCTGGGGTATATAAACATTTGCACCTGAAGGGGTGGGTGAGACAAAAAAACCCCAACCCCAAACACAAAAAAATCCCAGCCCCCAAAGAAACCAACAGTTCTAGTTGTACGTAAAACTGTTGGATTTCTTTAGAACCCTATTTGAATCAAGACTTGAATTTCTGAGGAGGGAATCTTAGATCCCAGACCCTTCCCTTCTCCTTCCTCTTGCAAAGCAATGCTTTTTTTGTGGCCTAGAACAGTACTTGAAAAACAGCAGTTATTAAAGACACAGTTGTGATATATCCTTTAACACTCCCTCACCCAAAAAGGGGTGTCCTATCAAGTGGTCCAGTAGAAATCTTGAAGTTTCTTTATGATAAATTAAATCCATAAAATGAGGACTACCTTCTGTCACATTCCCAACAAGAATAATGGCCACACTCCATGGTGCATTGGTTCAAGTGTCTATTGCTCCTTCTAGTGGAGATTCCACACAGCTCCATCTCCGCTTAGCTCTGGTCCTACCAGCACGAGGAGAGGTTTTTCCCTTTTCTCCTCCAGCTTGTCTCTGGTTCACAAACAGCAGAAGCACTGAGGGCCGAGTTCCCCAGCACAGGAACAGGCCAGTCATGTCTGAGGAAACACCAGTCAGCTTTTTCTCAGGCTGGTAGAGTTATGGCAAGAGCAGTTTTGTGTCCGGTTGGTACCGCAGGCACCTACACCTCTGTGGAAAAGAGAATGCTTTGCCTCTTGCTGTCCGGGGTAGGGATAGTCTCTAGCTGCAGGAAGTACAGGAGAACTTGGACCTGGAAGAGAAAGAGCAAGGTAAGAAAGCCCTGTGGACTCATCCTCATCCTGGGTATTTGAGAGCTGGCAAGACACGCCCACAGCTCTCTCCATGGGAGCATCTAGCAGTTGAGGATTTGTTTTAATACACTTGTAACATCAGCAGAAACAATAAAACTTGCAGGGCTTCAGAGACACCCTTTCCAGCTTCCAGGATGGAACAATGGTGCTGGTGTTCCACTGCCCTGGAAAACTTTCATCTGGAATTTGCCATTATTCAATGGAGAATGTACAAGTCAGCCTGACCCAGTCACACAGGGTCTGGGCTCCAGTCCTCTGCATCGCCTTCAAAGGTAGCAGTGGCCAAAGAAATGTGAATTTAACAAAAGATTTTGTTGTGCATCAGGGAAGGTGGTTTAAGTGTTGAGCAGCATTGCAGAAACCCTGTTGATCCTCTCATCCCAGGGCACCAGCATGGTGCTGGGACACAGCTTCCCAAAAACTCTTCCCTTGCATAAACACGCACACGGGATGCACAAACACAGACATTCCCTCCTGAAGAGCCTGAAGAAACTGTTCTACAAACAGTTTAAAATGTCATGTAAGGACAACAGTTGTTTAATGCTTCTCAAAGGAGCTGCCATGAACACCCAGTGGGGTGGCTGAGCCTGACCTGCCAGGCCTGCACTTTCCCAGCAGTGTCTCCACGAGATGCAAAGGCACATTGAGGATTTTACCTGGGACATGACCTCTAGTGACCAGCTGTCAGTCATTGTGATGGGCTGGGTGGGGTTAGCAGGGATTTTACTGTCCTTCTCCGAAGGTCTGAGCAGTGTTGGTCCAAAGACAGTGGCAAGATTATGCAGGGACATCTTGTTAATGCCTTCCCTCTCAGCAACCCTGCAAAAGGAAACAGTGCACAAGGCACATCTTTATAATACCTGAGTTTTACAGATGAGAAACTGAGGCACAAAGGGTCAAAAACTTGTCCCAGAGCAGGAAAGCCTGCAGCAGAAACATAAGTAAACCCCAGATTTCCTGGATTTTAATCCAGAACCTCAGTCACAGGATGATCTATCATGTCTCCAGGGACAGTCTCTGGTAGGTACAACATACATATGCAAACCAACACATTGGGCAGGTATTAAGCCAGCTTATTGCACTAATATCAAATGCATGGAAATCGTTTTTCACAGTTAAAACCATATTACAAAGATACAGACAAGATCAGAAAGACTTGACTAAACAAGGAACTGACAACTGCAATTAAACAAAGTGCTATCTATTTTAAAAATAGATCATATTGGATTTAGACACCTTTTGAGACAGGGCTCACCAGATCTTAAATATGGCCAAAACTTCATGGCTTTTACAAAAGCCTTTCCCAACCTCTGGATGCAGATGCAGGTGCAGTTTTGGAGTGACACTGCAGCAGGAATTTGCATTTGCACTAGATAAGCCCGGACTCTTTTGTTACTCCTTTCCTCCAGTTCTAATCCTTTTTTAGTATGAGTGGGAATGGAATTCAGGATTTACTGCCTCACTAATTGAGTATGAGACAATAGTTATCTGATGAGCATTTACAGCAGATCAGCAAATGCTTCTTCATCTGTGTGATTCAGCAGGCATTTAGGAAAAGGCTCCTCTTTTTGAAAGAACGATGCTTTACACATTAAATGCCAGTCTCAGGGAACCACATATTACCTTTTTAAATGATCCAAAAGGAAAAGGAATGTCACAAGGTTGGGCTCTGGAAGCGATAGCAACAGATTCAGCATACAGCTTTCCTTTGCAACAGGATCTGAAAGTGCTGCAAGACAGAGAACAGAACATCACCACAGGCACGGAGGATCTGCCTGATTGTGCCACCTCCCAGATCAGCTGACAGGGATGGGTCTGCACGGACTGTGGTTACATCACAGCTGGAAGGAAGGTGAGTTGCACAACAATATCCCACGGCATCTCTTTCCTTTATTTCACAGATGCCTAGAGAATCCTCTTCTCTCAGCAGTTCAAGTGCTTTCAGACCTTCAATCATTTATTTATATGGTTCCCCTGTATCAAGGCAATACGAGGGACACACTGCCCTCCCCTCCCCAGGGAGCTCTCCCTGGATGGCTGGCTGGGCTGGCAGCAGGCACAGCCCCTGCAGGCACAGCCCCGGCAGGCAGGCTGGACTGCTGCTCTGAGCCGGGGCTTTCCCAGCCCGCACCACAGCCTGGCAGTTCCCCCAGTGTGCCACGTGGGAAGGGATGCCATCCCCTGCACTGCCCTCACAGCCCGCTCAGGCTCCTGTCCCACATCACACACTGTGCTCTGTGCTCCTCCTGAAGGGCTGCCACCCTCGAGGGCTCTGCCTGGCACGTACCGATGCCCTCAGCGAAGTTGGGGTACAGCTCGTCAGTGAAGAGGGGCTCGGGCAGCTCGCGGAAGTAAAGCTTCAGTGTGCCTGCGATGGCATTCACGTCCATCTCGCTCATCATCACCGACACGTCCTTGTTATCTGGAGGAGACAGAGACAGGGTGAAGGAGCCGTGGCCTCACATTCCTTCTCTGCCTTGCTTTGGCTCTGTTTATCCTTGGCTTTGCACACATAGCGGAGAGTTTTCCTGTTTACCTTTCCCCGGATTAAATGAGCAACCTTCACAATCGAGAAGTGCTGCACAAATGACTGCAAATGGCTTTACACGAAGTCGAGAGAGCCTCACCCTTCCAGGGCTGGCTGTGCCGTGCCTGGTCTGAACAAGCCCTGCTTGACTGTATTTACATGCATTTCAACTTTTGTTAGTGACAACAGTTGTTATTTCAATTCCCTGCCTCTAACAGCTCCAAGGCTCTCCAACTCCCCACTGAGTGTAGCTAAAGCACACAGGCAATTCAGGGCTCACATTTCACTTCTATTACTGTTAAGAACAACAAACTCACCCCCCTTCCCTAAAACAAACACCAACCAGCAGAGCCAGTGCTGGTTTCATCAAAGTTAGTGTAAACCAGCATTCAACAGAAATGAAAATAGTTGTTTTCCAATCTGTGAAAAACCCTTACTTTCACTAGCGGAGATCCATCAGAGGGTTTGGTAGCTTAGGGGGATTGAAAAGAAAATTCGAGAAGGAAATGTCACTAAATAAGTGAAAGAAAAGTGCAGGGAGGGTGAATCTGGGCATCTGGCACAGGCCTGGTTACTGCTTGTCTGAAAAGGGAGCTGGAGTGTGGCTTGAGCAGTTCTTGCACCATCATGGGGAGGTTGGAAATAGGGCAGAACTTCACTTTTTGTACCTCAGCCATTCAGAGGTGTTGCACCTGCCTGATCTCGGGTGCCTTTGGGACACACAGGCCATTTGAAATGCAGCACCAGTAAGGAGCCCTTTTCTGCTCAAGTTCAAAGAAAGTTTTGCAAAGGTCAAATTTTCTAGTCTTACAGCCTGTGCACATCAGTCTAGTTAAGAGGAGAAGTCAGGAGCCCTGACCACTCAAGCCCAGTTTCATAAACACCCTTTCTAGTCAATCTTAGAATTTTTTTTTTGCTGGCTTCCTTTCACAAAACATTCTTAATTTCAAAGACTCAAAACAGTGAGGGAATTATGACCCCCAATTACTGACGTTTCCCCTGAGAAAGGTGTCTGCCATTTCTAAAGACTGGGCAAGGCAGGTAAACCCACTATCTGATGTCTGCTGGGAAGGATGCATGATTTGGTATGGGCACCCATCCTCCTGCATGTCTGGAGTTATACCACTAGCTGAAGAATATTAATAAAACATTCAGCCAGGGTTAAAATTATTCTCCTTGTGTGAGAATCTCTACTTCTTAATGCTTCTTGGGGAACATAAGATTAAAAATAGCAGAGCCACCTGACAGGAGCTCAGGCAGGTTCTCACAGAGCAAAGGAGAACATCAGACACCAATACTTACTGACATCAAAGGCAGCTTTCAAAGCCTGGATGTCGGTTGCAACCCCCGAGACTCGGTAGATTCCCACCTCCTCCATCCCGCGCCGCTCGATCTCCTCCACGCACTGCCGCACGATGTAAGGCACCTTCGACCTCTCCCTCCTGCACAGAGCCACAGACAAGAGTTCAGCACAGCCCAGGCCTGCAGTGCCTCTTCCCCCAGCCAGCCAGGCTGCCCAAAACCACCCCACCATTTCACTGTGCAAACCTCTGCTGGGAAATGGGCTGGGAGAGAGTCTGAGCAAGCAACCAGGCCTGAGCTAAAAAATCCTTTTAAAACTGGAGGTTTTTGCACTGTCTCAGCCTGGCTTTGGCTGTTCTGCAGAGTCCCTGAGCACTTGAGCTTCTGGCAGGGTCCCAGTGCCCCTAGAGCCTGTGGCTCTGCCCAGGTAATCACAGGATTCCCAAACAATTCTTGGATTCATAGCAACTCTGTTGCTTTCAAATTAATACAATTCCACAGAGAGGAAATACCACACTTCCCAAACCGTGGAACAGAGCAAACAGGTTTCTGCTGGCAAATGATTCACAGCAAAAGATCAGGGGTTAAAATAATACAACAGGATCCAAAGACCTTGAACATTTTGGATTATGGAAAGGAAACATCACTGTTCAGTGGCTCTGGAAATTTGTCACCATGTCACTTCAGAGAAGGCAAGGGCAGGAGGGATTTCCGGAATTCCGAGAAGTGCTAAGCTGTCAGTAAACACCCTGCCCCTCACAGCCTGGCTGCACACTGGGTTTATCCCTGCCCAAATGAAGCTCAGAGCACACACAACACCTCCTGCCTGCAGCCATATCTCAGCTACCACACGAGTAGAGCAGGCTGCACTGCCACAGCCCTCGGGGGGGCACAGGCAGGTGTCCCCCTGGCCAGTGGCCTTTCTGAACCACAGCAGGGAGGAAGGTGACCCGCGAGCTCACTTGGTGACAATGGCGATCTTGACCCCAAAGACGCCGGTCTGCTTGCGGGACGGCATCCTCTTGAGGCTGAACTCCCGGCTGGTGAACTTCACTGACAGCTTCACCTCCACCTGCACAGCACAGAACAGATGGAACTTGGTAAAGGGTTTTGGGTTCCACGCTGCAATGAGAAGCAAGGAAATAAAGCCCACAGGAGGTACAGAGGCAGAGCTAATTTCTGTTTGCTGGACTTACCCCATTCATGGAGATGACTGTGCGCTGCCAATCTTTGTCCTGCAGGGCCTGTGGGTCCAGCTGAAAAACAGAGGTTACCTGTGAGCTGGGAACAGACTCAGAGAGACCAGCCAGCCTGCAAGGCTTCTAGAATTGAGCAGAGCACCATCACTTCTAACAAGTTATTCCTTTTCCACAGGAAAACACACGCTCCAAGGTTCTCTGAGCAGGGCTGATGAGGACTCACACACATGGAAAACCCAGCAACATCTGTGCAGTGTCTGCTCAACAACGAAGGCAACCTCAGTGAGCACAATCAATGCTTGAAAGGCAATGACTTCAGCTTTCACAGAATGAGGGACTGCACTCATGGCTGTGGCACACACACAGCACATGGACAGCCAAAGTCATCCCATCCCACAGGGCCAGGAGTCAGAGAAGGGGAGCAGAGATTTCTGAAATAACTCTGATTTGAAATAGAGGGAACTGTCTCCCTCTGCAGTTTTCTACAGACAGGTGAGGCTGGGTGAGTGTGAAATCACTGCACTGAAATAAAAAGCAAGGCAGGAGAACTTCATAGCTCTTGGCTATGGAGCTAACAGTTTCCAAAGACTGTGATCTACTGAATTCAAAAGCCTCAAGACCCTAACAGTGAGATCAAGGAAGAGAAATACAAAGTGATCCATGCAGAAGTAAGTGATGGCAAACAAACCAAACTTCTGCCAGAATCTGATAGAAGAGAAATGGAGAAAAGCAGCCCCTCAACCTGCCTATTCCTTTCAATTTCTCTTTGAGCACAGAGGAAGGAAGAACACCTGGCCCTGCTACTAGAATTCCTAATTAAACAGAACCAAGTCCCAGTCTCCCATTTTCATGTTCGCCTTATCTCTCTCTGATCTCTGAGATTGTCTGATCTGATCTCTCGAGTGGGCAGTTGTGAGGCTGGGGAGCAGCTGACTGAGCGCTCACCATCACCCAGCAATCCCAGTACTGCCTGGAGAGCCCAAACACCCCCAAATGGCAGAGGGGTGGCACCCAGCTCCAGGGGGACTGGGAGAGAGAGGGAAGAGCTGTCTGCTTTGGGACTGGATCAGCAATTGGAACCAACCAAAGCAAGAATTTGGTGCCGCCTGAGATGGCTTTGTAACACTTGGCTCTTGAACACCGAGGCACAGTAAGACCAGGAGGAGGCAAACACCCCCTTGGTACAGCCCCCTGCTCTGCCAGAGCCCCGTGCAGAGGCAGAGGAGAGAAACGCTGAAAGAAGGGCAGCTGCAGGAGGCTCCGTGAGATCTTAGACACAGCCATGGTCATGCTCCTTCAGCCCACCGACAGAGCAGCCCAGCACTGCTGACAGCTCCCGAGCCCAGTGCCCCACACCCTTCTCACGGCCCAGCCAGCCCACAGAGAGGAGAGTTAGCTGGCTCGCACTGCAGAGCCCCGGCAGCACCAGAACAAGCGAGCCGACCTTGTCCCTGCGCACCCTGCTGCGGACGAGCGAGCCCAGGGGGACGCTGCCGGCACACAGGAACTTCCCTGCCCAGCGGCACCGGCTCCGGCAGCTGCAGCTCCGCCAGAAACGCCCGAACACCCCTTGCAGGGAATAGTCAGTCACCAGCAGCTCCCACATCCTGGTCCGGCAGGCCAATGGGCAGCGGGGCTCGGCTCCGGAGCCTCAGCAAACCCAAAGTGCAGCTCCGGGCCAAGGGGGTCGCTTTTAACTCCGCCAGAACAGGCCCGCCCCGCCGGTGTGGCTGGCCAAGGTTCCCCAGGGCTGGCCAGAATCTAGGCTGCTCTGGCCTCAACTTCCGTGCTGGAAGTTTGGGTTCTTTCAACAACTGCATTCTTTCCCAGAATCCCAGAAGAGGAAACCATTTCTGAAGTGTCTGGTTTCCTATGGAGGGCAACCATGCTCAGTGTTCCGGAAAGCTTGATCTCCATCTGCCTAAAGAGGCAACTGGTTAGGTTGCCAAAATGGCCCTGCTGATGGACACAGCCACAGCTGATCCTCCTGCTTCAAAGCAGTTTTCCATGTGCTTTTAGAAGGGAGTCACTGAGATTGCATTATTTATAGCAGGGAGAGACTGCTTAAGACTGAAGAGGAAAGAGGGTTTTGAATATTTGCCAAAAACATTAGAGTCCAGCAGAATCCAGCTACAGTTTATTTAAGCTAACAGGTATTACTGGTTATGTCTCAGTACTGACCAGGGAACTCCTGCCGCTGCACAAAATCAAAGCAAGTAAATAGCTGTTAAAAAATACAACTCAAACACCAGCCTGCCCTGCCTCAAGAGTGACTTTCACATGGCTGTGAAGGACAAGCAGGAGCAGAGTGCTGGAGCTGAGAGCTCACGGAGGCTTTTCCTCACCAGGTAACTGCTGGAGCTGGGCAAGGACTGTGAGTGTATCCGAGTGTCCCTGCTGCTGCCTTCTCTCTGAATGCTGCTGCGGGGCTGGCGGGAGCCCTGCACTCCCCCTGGAGCCCGGCTGGCACTGAATGGAGCCAGGCAGAACAGGCACCGGGGCTGGCTGACCCCAGCCAACCCTGCATAAACCACGGGCAGTAACAACAGCAATTAAGGAAAAAAAATCCCCCCCAAGGTGCTTTTAAATAACAACACAAAACGATGGAAGCTATTAAAAGAGCAAAGCTTGAATAAGGTCTAAGCAACAGAGGGAGACAGGAAGATCAGGTCTAACAGTCTGATAAGTCACAGTAGGAAATAATCAACAGGAAACCAAGAACGTCATTGAGACTTTGAACAAGCTTCGGTCCTGGACCCAGCTGATGACTGACCTTCTGAGGCCAGCAAGAGCAAGAGAGCAGCTGGAGCAGGAGGCACAGAGCACACTGAGGACAAAGAGCTGGTGAGAGTGATGCTCCAGCACAGAGGCCTGTGACAAATGAGGTCACACTGTCTTCTGGCCTGATTCGGAGACCAGTGACCTGGAAGAAGGAACATGAAGTAGAAGAATGCAATCCACAGCCAGCACAGCAGCGGGAGGCAGCTCTGAGAGCTGTGCCAGCTCAGACAGGGGGGCCCTGTGCAGTGGCTGCCTCTGTGTTTGACAGTGACATTTACTGTCCCTCTACACACTGCCTTCAAGCTGTGGCTTGGTTTGAATGGCAAAAGCACCTGTGCCATCTCCACTGAAGTGGAACCACTGTGTGGTTTCCATGCCTCGTGCAAATAGGACAGACCTGCTAAAATCCTCACAGATTATTGCAGGGGTTTGTTTGCACAGTCCCCACCAAGAGCTCACACTGCACAGGAAAATACAAACCAACCAGTCTGTCTGTCTGCTGCTTCCTCCCTTGTGGGCTGTTCTTTGGTATCTGTGGTGGCAAGCTGCAGCCCTAAATGAATCAAGCCAGTACCTCTCTGTCTCCTGCCCAAAACAGAACAGAACAAAGCACAGGGGGTTCTGAGTGCAGGTCTCTGGCCCCTGTGGCAGCTCAGCACTGAATTCAGGCAGGGCACAGCACCAGAGTGCAGAACAGTGCTGAGGACATGGGGAAAAGCAAACTGCAGTGCTGGTCTGGTGAATGCAAGCCTGGCACTAAGAAGGGTGTCTGTGCTTTGCCTTAGGAAAGCATCACAGAGAGCTTGATGGTAATTTCTGTTAACCAGAGAGAACACAAAAAATACAGAAAGAAAAGACAAAGAAGCCTCAATAGAAATCAAAGAGCAAGGACTGAGGAAACATTAAGGTTACTGTGTTTTTAGTATTCATTCATATTACTTCTTCCCTTTATTAAATCTCCTTGGCAACTTCACACTCTATCAATTTTGAACTGTAACTGATGTGACATACATGCTGTCAGTCTCAGTGGTGCTGGAAACTCCCAGTGCAGCCATAACCCCATTCTTCTCACAGCTCCCCCCTGACAGGTTAATCTGGCCCACCATCACCCCTTAGCCATGACCCATTGCCTCCTTCATTTCCCTCTTGCTTTCATTGCTGGGACTCTGTTCTGCTTGAGCAAGCTGCTTAAATGAACTCGAGGGTGTAAGAGGTTTGAGTTGACACTTGGGAGGTACATGCATGTGACAATCTGGTTTACATGGAAAACAACTCAGTGCCTGAAATAGCCATGGGCACTGCTATGAGACATCCCAGATAATCAAGCAGATAAGTGATTGTTTTGCAAGGCAACAGAGGGATGGTGTCGCACTTCTTGCACTGAATGACTGATCTATAGTCATATCCTCCCTGATTTTCCAGCACTGCTGTGAGGGAGGAGGAAATAGTTTGCCTGAGCTGATGAAGCAGAAAAAAGAAAAACAACAAAGGCACCAGCATTTGTAGGAGGCACCAAGGGGAGGAGCTGGATCCAGGGTGAAAGATCAGCTTACTCAGGCAGTCTGTTCCCAGGGCAGGCCTGCTGACAGATGTGCCCGCTGAGATGCCGTCTCAGGCCACACAAAGGCTGCTCACTCACAACATGGGGATGTGTCTGCCACATGAAGTGCAGAATTCAAAGAGCAAAGGGCCAGCCCAAGTGTCAAAGATGGATTGCAAGGTAACAACAGAAAGAAAAGTACCCCAGGGCGTTGTCAATGAGAGAAGCTGGTGCTCACAGCTGCACTGAGCCTCGTGTTTCCTCATGTAAACTGATGTCCACCCCTTCCTCCCCAGTGATTCCAGTTACACAGTGTAGCCAGGAATGGTATTTCTCATGCCTGAGGTGAACCAAGTTCAGCTCTGCACACCCAGAGCTGCAGAGCCCAGAAGGGCCGCTGAGGAATTCACTGCAATGTTTACAGCATGTTCTACCATTCTAAAACCTCATGGGTTTATTTTTCAGGGAGAACTCCCAGGTTGGCAAGGAATGAAGCAGCTCTTGCTGTTGCTATAAAAACAGGTAAATAAAATATTCCATAGGAAAAGAAAATATGAGCAATGGGAGCTATTAAAATTGCTGCCCATTCCTGGAAACTTGTGACCACATGGACCAATTCCAGTCTTCCTTCCTCCAGTGCCATAACGTAACGGAGAGATTTAATAAACATTTTCACAGCCAAAACAGTCCTTGTCTCCTTGATGCATTGTCTTCATCACCAAAGCTCAGAGAATCTGGTGAGTCAGAATTCCCAGTAGTGGGAAGTTGCATATTTACAATAATATATGGCTTAACAATACACTGCAATTTAGCCAACACAGAAATGCCTCTGCTTTTATCAACAGGAGGATGCAGGCACGACTCTTCGTGTTCCCAGTTTTTAACTAAAGAGAATTCATGAAAAAAACCTCCTCCAACTTCACAGAGTGAAGTTCCTTTAAACAGACAGAGTTTGGCTGAATAATGACAGTGCAACAACAACAAGAAACCAGAAAATCCAGGATAAACAACCAACTCTAAATTAAACAAAATCCAATATAAAAGCACCTGGGAGAATCCTGAAGGAAAATAACCCTAAAACCAGTGCCTGAAGAATGCATTAACACAGCACTAACATAGCCAGCCTTCAGCCACGGGCTGGAATCTGATATTGTTGTTGCATTACTATGGGTTCTTAGGAGAGAAATGGTGTTTACTTTAAAAATAAAACTAAACCAAAAGAAAGATCTTTAATAATTTTTATAAATCCAAAATCTTACCAGACTGTCTTATGACTTCTCTTTGCAGTTA
The DNA here is from genome assembly GCA_013396655.1 of Campylorhamphus procurvoides. Lineage (NCBI taxonomy): Eukaryota > Metazoa > Chordata > Aves > Passeriformes > Dendrocolaptidae > Campylorhamphus > Campylorhamphus procurvoides. The sequence continues at coordinate 676,717 of WBMV01000122.1, forward strand.
CTCAACAGTGTTTAAAGTTTGTGTGATGGGACAGAAATCCCAGAATGAAGAGGATGCTCTGGCAGTTCACCAAATTTCTTTATAAATTGCCAAGGGGATGTACAGAAAGTGGCAGAACTTTTGTATGTGCCTTTTACTATATAACAGAATGCAACTTTTGCACACTAATCAAAAACATTTTCATTGATTTTTTTCATTTTTAAACCTTCCCAGTGTTTAGGTTTCTCTAAAGGAGTTGAGATGCAATTAATATCCAAGTGTCACCACAGAGTATTTTTACTTACTAACTTCACTATAAAATATATTAACAGAATATATGATTGTTGTGCAGAAAAATGCCCACTGCTGTGAGAAGAAGAAAATTGCTAAAAATTTAAAAGATCTTATTTGGGGTTTTAATCACACTATGTAAAATATTTGGAGAATTCAGTGGGTCAGTGATTTCAGGGCTCTCTGTTCTGAGCACACACATCTCCAGGGCATTTCAGGGCTGAAAAGTTGCTCTTTTGTAGTTGTTCATCTCCATGGAAAACAACCTTTGTTAGCAGGAGGGACACACATTTCTGGTCGGCCTGAGACACACACAGGAGACAGTCTGTGCTGGCATTTATTGATCTGTACACGAGTTCCCTTCCAAATCCCACCAGGCACTGGAGACAAAAGCTCTGCCTGGTGACACGTGGCAGCCTCGGGCTGCAGGGAGGGAGGGGGCCCTGATGGAAGTCATTTGGGCAGTGAACGCTGCCAGGGGAAGGGGGAGGTGTGACCCCCCAGCCCCCAGCCCCAGCTGCCTCTGCAGTGCCCCAGAGGCCTGGCCTGTGTCACCATCACTCCAGTGCTGGGAGAAGCTGCCATGCACAGGGGCATGGACAGCCAGACCTGCAGGGAGGGGAACCGGTGAGATGTTTGGGAGTGCCAGAAAGGAAAGGGAAGGTCTGGGCAGGGTCTCTGCTCTGCACCACAGCCACCCCAGCACACAGAATGGCCCCAAAGTGGACACACAGTGCAACACACTGCAACATATGCTGCCCATGTTGTCCTCCATGGATGGCCAGATCTCTCCTACACAGAGCTCCCAGCAGCAGCATCCCCTTGCAATCATCACCTCCCCTACTGTATTACAAATTCACCACATAAAGTGTCCCACATGGATTCTCAGCAGTGGAAATCTCCCTCAGATGCCACCTGCTGTCACAGACACCATGCCCTGGACACGGCAGTTATCAGGACAATAAGCCTGTCCTCCAGGGCCTGGCCAACACATCAATCCCCTACAGACAGCAGCATTTCTGCACAGGATTTACAGAGGGGAGAGGACATTCATTGCTTCCTCCTGTCAAAATGGAGCCGCCTCAGCAGTGCCCAGGGGCAGTTCCTGTGATTGGGCTGAAAGTTTGGAAGGTGAGGGGCAAATGAGAGATCAAAACAAACTTTCTTGAAAAAGCAGCTATTCCATAAGGGTGCTGAAGCAGACACAGGGCACAAAGCAAGAGGGAAAAAGTGCTGCCTCTCTGCCTGTGACTGACACTGTGTACCTCACTATCTGGAGGGAAATCTTCAATGCTTAGACAACCAGCAAAAAAATCCTCCCTGGTGCACTCCAGGATTGAAGAGTCCTGGGATGTTTCGCAGTGAGGGTGGCAGGAATGAGCTCAGCACAGACTCACCTGGATCTGTCCTTTCCCCATTATGCGATCCGTGCTCTCCCCATCCTCTTTGGTGAGCTTGGTTTTGTTGTAGCACTTCTCATAGCACAGGATCCGCAGTGTCTGGGAGCCCTCCAGCTCGATCTCAAACTCCTGCAGGGATCAGGACACGGAAGAGCAATGGATGCATCACAGCAGGACACCAGTCTCATAATAATCAATATACTCTCCTTAAAATTCATCAGAAAGGAGCACTTAAGGACGAAACAAAACCTCCTCCCTAATGGAGCTGGCCTAGAAATAAACTGAAATTGTATTTTGTATAGGTAAGGTGGTCAAATCTGAGATAAGGTCCTTAGTCAGGTTTCCCTGGGTCTCAGCAAAGCATCATTCAAAGACACAAACTCACTCACCTTCTCTGTAATGCACTTGGCTCACCAGCAGGCCTGAGTTGCCTGTAAACAGGCAAATGTCTATAACTCATTCTTCCCTCTCTCAACAAATAAACAAAACCATCTCCTTCAACATATTCACTTGTGTCTTTAAAAAAAAAATCATCAAACATGCATCTGTTTGAAATGCTGGACCAGACTCCTTTGTATCAAATTGTTTGTTTAACTCCAGCTAATCCAAGAGCAAATCTTCTGCAAGCCCTGCAGCCAAACAGACCCCGGCAGAAAAGGGCTTTGTGAGAAGCAGCACAAGCAGCACCAGTGCTGAGCAGGCAGCAAGGAAAGCCAAACCTACCTCGTTCCAGTTGGGCTCTGTGGTGTCTCTGTAAACTCGAGTTTTGGCCTTGTTCACGAAGTAGCCAAAAGAATCCACCTCTAACGTGCAGTACAAATCTGAGGGCAGACAGGGACAGGAACTTAAAAAATGTCTACAGTCTCCTCACTTGCATTAATCACTTCCAGGCAGTGCCTTCAGCTCCATCATCTCTGTATTAGCACTGGTGAGACCATCCCATACAAATCTCATCCTCTGGGATCAGCCCAGCTGTTTTTAGGAAGCTGAAGTGCCAGCACAGCTGTGTCAATGATGTCAGCACAGACAAGCCCTTCACTTCTACCAGAAATCAGGCATCTGCTATTATCCAACATTCCCCAAACCAATCCACACTGAGCTGAGAGTGACACCAGTGAGCAATAAAACGCCCCCAGGTAGATACTGGACCCCACCAACACACCGAGTTCACTAAGAGCAGCATCGGGGCACGATCCCTCAGGGAGCAGGTCAGGGGGCAGAAACTCATTTCTTTACAAAGTGGTTAAATAGGTGGTGTCTGGTGTTTCTGAAGAGCTACAAATGAGCTGCAGACACTGCCCTCTTTGTCAGCTCTGTCCTAGGTTACCAAGGCGGTGTGGGGCAGCAGCTGGGCAGTCAGTGGCTCAGCAGGAGGAGGCACACAGGGCTGTACTCCCTATGCCGCACACACAGCGAGGGTCAGAACAGGATCCCCAGCCACAGGGCCAGGGAAGCTCGGCAGCTGTTCCCAGGTCAGCCCCACCACTGGCTGGGAAGCACAGTTATTGCTACCAGGGTCCTCCTCTCTCTAGTTTGTCACCTCTTTGGATCCTTCTGTCAAATCATTCCATTGAGTTTTAGCACCTCTTTCTTCACTACAAAAATTGCGGATGTCAGAGAACACTTTCTGCTCTTTCATTGTAAAGCAAAGTACAGTTGAAAGAATTCAGGATAAGGGCTGGCTTGTTTCTAGAACAGCTGGGTGATCAGCAAACACTGCTTAAACACCCAAACAGACTAGGCCTAAAAATAAGTGTTGGGTTCTTGATGGTGTTCTGAGAGTTCACAGTAGGAACTCCCAGTTCCCCCAAACCCCTCTCCTCCTCCTCACCATCATCACAGGCGCTGCAGTCCTAAACCAGTCCATGCCCAGCTGCCCCAGCATGACCTATCTAACCCCCATCAGTACCTCTGTGTGTCACAGAGCTGCAACTCACTTGAGCTTTGCTTGAATCCCGTGGCAGAGTGGACAATGACATTCAGGAATCCATAGAGACCTGGGGATTCATCATCTGCACAAAAGACCCAAGCAATTCTGTTACGTTCACAGTGGAGCTGAGAGAGTGATGACACTGACATGACACAGGTTAATGAGCAGAGAGAGGGTAAACTGTCCCCAGGGATGGCAGGAGCACCTAACAGCCATTCTGGCAAGAGAGGAGACTGTCCCAGGGCCACTGTCACCTGCAACACCTTCTGGCAGTGGGGGGCTTGGACAGTGACATTTCTGGGGTCAACAGGACAGCTTGGAAGAAATTCAAAGGTAAAACAAAGTAAAAATATGAAAGTAAAATATAGAGGCTATGTCTACACTAGCAGATTAAACAGGAATTTGGAATGGTCTCTGACACAATTTTGGCCAACTAGTGTTCTTCCAAAGGATCCCCAGGCACAGTTCAAGGCTGTCCCAGATTAGCACTCCACCAGGCACTCCAATACCTTGCACACTGGCTGCATGTAAGGACCATTTAATAGAAAATTAACATACAGCAGAGGATGCTAAGGAAAATTTTGCTAATTTAGATGCAGCCATATAACTTGAATCTTGTATATTTATTGTTGCAGCACGTAACATTGTGATGACAGCCTGTCCTTGTCCCTGCTGTCCTCCCTGTGTATGCCATCACCTACTTCAAACTACACAAGTTGGGTTCACATGGCCTCAGCTTCTGTTTCACAGGAACTCTCAGTCTGTAACTCATCACCAGGCTGCAGCCTGTGGCAGCCAGAAACAGGGGACCTCATAAAGGCAGGCAGGGGGAGAGTTTCATTGCACTGCACCATGGATGGGAAAGCATAAACCAATGCTCTTACCTTCCTTGTTGATAGTGAGGGGGATGTTGTGGACTGTCTGAAGCTTCACACAGGAGTTTGTCAGCATCTGGAGCTCCACTGATGTGAGTGAGAAGCTTTTAAAGCCTGCCAAGGAGATTCAGAGAGGGAGGAGCTCAAACTCAAGGGAGAAGCTGGATGCTCCTCCCTCCTCCTGGGCATACCTGGGGTAGGTGCACCCTGGGCAATGCCCAGCAGAGGTGCTCAGGGCTGTACTGCTGCACTGCTCCTGCAGCCCAGCTCCCCCGAGGGCACATTTAGTTACTCTTTGGAGTAAAAATTCTCAGGATGGTTCACAGGAAACAAGGTGGGAACTTAGTTTCTTGCAAAGCCAAAAAACACTCATGCCAAAGAAGTAACTAAGTTCCCTTGGATTGGAGCCAGGTAAAAGGGTGCAGCTGTTCCCTGTACCTGGAACTGCACTGAGCCCTAATCTCCAGGGTAAACAGGGGAATCTCCATCCATTTACTGGCTGCTCTCCCTACACATTCCCTACATGCTGCTGCAAGGAGAAGGCCCCTAGACAGCCTCAGACATGCAGAGACAGGAGACAGCCGTGCTGTGCTGTGGATTTCAATGTGTATCTCTGATTTCACAGATTTTCCTCATCCTCCAGGCTCCTTCCCCCTAAATCACAGTGTCTGTACCAATGACAGCCAAGGGGCACTCACATTTCTTCTGCTGCTCCCGGATATTCTCCCTCCACTCTGCCCTCTCATAGTCTGATGAAATGAGGAATGTGTAGCTCTGCCCAGGAAAACAGAAGAAAACAGGGTGTGCATTAGTGTCAGAGCTGGCCTGCCTGCTCCCACCCTCCTCCTGAGCAGACTGCTGGACACACTGTCCTTCCACAGCCCTGCCACTCGTCCCTCCACAGCCCTGTCAGGACAGGCAGGGCTCTGGCAAGGTGCCCTCAGCAAAGTGCCAGTGGTGCCAGCATGGTCACTCAGAGCTCACACAGAGCCCCACCCTGCCAACACCAGCTGTGTCCCCAGAGCCATGAGCTCCCCTGGCAGCTCTGGGCTATTCCTCACAGCACCAGGAACCCCAAAAGGCTCCAGCACAGGCCCCAACACTGCTGCAAGCTGAGGAAGCAGTGCCCAGCTCAGGGATTTTCACCGAGTAGTAACACAATCTTGTGAGAATCCCCTGCCACATGCACGGAAAGCCCACAGTGACAGGTTACAGCACTGGCAGAGCAGGGCATAGCCCTGGCAGCTGCAGGGCTGAGGAGGCTGCCCTGAGTGTGCCAAGCCTTGGACCTGCAGAGGAGTTGAGAGGGCAGCTGCTGCAGAGCTGTATCTCGGGTGAAGAGCTGGTTCTCAGGGCTGGTGCTCAGGCAGGGGACTCATTTCTAGGGTTATTTTTTAAATGCCAGTGTTGTACACAAATCAGTGGTAGCCATATGGGATGCCATCATAACCTTTGGTACAGCAACAGTCAGGTGCCTGCTGCTTGCAAAGTGCTTTCAGGACAGACAGCAGAGGCCATGGAGCCCTCCCTGTACAAGAGCAAACACAGTCCCACACACACAAACCCCCAGTCTCTGCACACTGGGGTGACAGGATGTCCTCTCACCTTGCCATTGCGATTGTGCACCCGGAAGGCCATGTTGGGAGACATCAGCAGTAGGAGGGATTCCTGCTCTGAGAGCTTCTTTTTTAACCTCTCAATGACCTTGCTGCCTTTATTGGCCCTCTGGAGGGTGGGGGAGAGACAAACAGAGCACACATTATTGTCCAACATCTGCCCATTTACACTAACAGGTATTTTAGAATCCACAGTCCCTTCCCTCTGTGGATAGGGCAGAAGAAATGCTGTCAGCAAGACCCACAGGGCTCCCAGCTGCTCAGGAAGATGTTCCTGCAGTGTCTCTGCACTCAGGCTCAGCTCTGTCCCCCAATTCCATGTGGCATGGCCACTGTCCCACCTGTACCTGTCCTTTCTGCTCCAGAGGTGGCAGCAGCAGCACTGCCAGGTCCTCCCTAACTAAGGAGACTGTACAGAACTTCTCTAGGGGCCACCCAGAACTCTCCCACACCACCCACTAATGCACTTTCCTCAGAGGTCAGCTGAAACCAAGGGTTTCCCTGGATAAATTCCAGGCCCAAACCCAGCCATGTGTATTGTTTGGCACTGATGCACCACAGCACAGGTGTATCTTAGACACCTGCACCTGGTGAGTAAGAGGCTTCCATGGAGTGTTCTTCTTCCTAATATCTTCCTTTTTCCAGGAAGCCCTCCCTGAAAGCCAGCCAGGGCAGAGAGGCAGAGAGTGGGCAATACTCCTCTCATGGCATGATCAGTGTTACTCATATCCTGCTCTACACACCAGCAGGCTCAAGCCCTTTTACCTTCTCCCGCTGGATGTCGTTCTTGATCTGGGATATCTTGATCTTCATGGCATCCAGCTCCTCATCAGGTACCAGTGGGATATTGGGCACTGCCTCAGACTCATCCACCATTTGGAAACTGAGGTCAGTGAGTGGGATGTACCATTTGCAGTCATATTGCTGGCTTTTTCTGAAAGGCAGAAGGTCCAAACTTTCACTATTACTGGTGTATGGCAACACCCACTCCCCCCTTCCCACAAGTCCTTCCCTGCTATAGTCCATAAAATACAGATATGGGCCCAACTTGACTGTGATTCCCATGTGGAGGAAGTCTGGCAAAAGGCTGCTCTCCAGCAAACAAGGCTAGCAGGGCAATAGTACAGTACACAAAGCCATTTTGATGTCTAGTTCCTTTCATCCTAAGAAACCACAGCCCTCTTCGGCAAACCCTTTCGGTCCCAAATGAAGAGAAGCCCTAAATGAGGCAGGCATGTTGAAAATGGTTCCTTCCTCCCCATTTGTCAAAAATGGCAACAAAATTGTTCTTATAGCTGCACTTTGGGGTTGACACAGTCTGTTTACTGCACTTTTGCCATTTTTCTGTAAAAGTGTTAACAGGCTGTAGCTGCAAGGCCAAAATAATAACCTTAGTCACAAAGGAAAGTGAAGAATGTCACTATAAGGGAAGTAGAAAAATTAATGACATTCGTCCAGAATAGCAGCAGCTACAGCATATCCTATTTTCCTAGGAAGGTTCAGGGCAGAGATGTGGGGAATTAACCTTTCCTGAGGGGTCAGGACTTGGACAAGGCCTCACACAATAAACAGCCCTACCTTGCTGATTATTCCTTGTCTAACTACATCTTGTGGACTATGGGTACTCATGCCTGGGGTATTCACACGCAACTAAATCTGCTGGCTAAACCCAGACTCTGGTACAGCTGAGGGGCAAAGCACACAGTCCAGAAGGAAAAGCTCACCCTCCAATCTGCTTCTTGAGCTTGGCACAGAGGAAGAGATCAGTGAAAAGAAAGACATGACGCAGCTTGCGGGCCCCCTCCACCAGCTCCACCATGAAACTGTCCTTGAGCAGCTGCCGGTGCTGGGGAGAGAGCAGGAGAAATGGTTCAGTGCAATATGAGCTCCACATCTGGCACCGGGGCAATGCATTCCTTAGCCATGAGTCCTACCAGAGCAAATTCAGTCAATTTGTCTGATTCAGAGAAAAGCAAAAGGCCTATTAGATATTCCTTGCTGTAAACTCTGCTCGCTGCTGCTGCCCCTCTCCCAGAGGCAGCAATGGCCACACATCTTCCCCAGTACCTGCTGCTGGGCCAGCCTTCAGGCTTGTCTCCATCACCTGTTCCTGAGCCCGAGTGTGCTTTACTGTGAGTCACTGCCCAGGCTCTGTGTACCCGCGGGCTGGAATTCCCGAATCCCTGAACCCCTGCCAGGAAACCGTCCCCTCCGGAGCCAGCAGAGAGCAGCACACACCGCTTCTCCCCGAGCCACTTCCCAGCCTCTGCATCCAGCTTCAGCCACCCCTCCCGGGGCAGAGCCAAGCCCTCCTCTCCCACTCACGGCAGAGTTTGTCAACATTAACAGCAGCCACTGCTGCTCCTTTATTACAAGTCCTGCTAAGGGACAATTCCTGAAGAACATGTGCATGCATCAAACTTCTCAGCGGACCCTTATCAGCCGGTGCTGTTAATAGGACCATCTGGATATAGCCCCACTCCATGCCCACTGGAATCTTTTTTTATATCATAGAAAGATTCCCCAAACCTAGAAAACTCAAAGAAGCTGCACAACTCTCATGCCTTTTTCCCTGTTTCTAGTTTCCAGTTCCTAAAGAAGAGGCACAGATTAGTAGTCAGAAGCACCACCTTCCTAATTCCCTTGGAGGGGGCACTCCACAGTTCACAGACCAACAGGCTGGGGTGCTGGCACTTACAGAGATGGCTGTGCTGGTGCCACGGGCATGTCAGGAGCTTCATGCCCTGCTCTATGCTCAGGCCTTCCACTCTGCTGTCAGGATCAACTGCACTCAGTGTACATTTGGAAGAGATTCCTCCCAGAAGTCAGGGATATTCAACTTTGGGTAAGTTTTATTCCCACCAGTATGTGTAGCTGTCAGTGTCACCTCACTCCATGCCTAGCACAAGCAGGAACCATCAGCTTCTCCACAGCTCCTCAGGTACACCAAGGAACTTTCCCCTGACCTGTACTATTTCCTTGTTATTCCAGCTAAGAGGATGCTCCTCTGACATCACCAAGTGACACATCCCACACGTGGCACAGACAGTGCTGTGGCTGGAGGCAGGAGAGCTCTGCTAACACTCCAGAGCTGACCAACCCTCCCTGCCAGCCCTCCCCAGCCCCACACTCAGGACATGCCCGTGTGACTCCCTCCTGAGCTGCTCCAGCTCCGTGATCCCCACGCTGGGAACACAAACACAGAGCTCCACGTCCATGAGGCAGCTCAGCTCCCCGTGCTCAGCGTGGCAGCACCAGCAAAGCAGCTGCCCCAAGCAAGGCCAGGACAGCCCCAGCAGAGCTGCTGCTGCCTCAGTGTCTCAGGGGATGCCCCCGGGGTCCCGTTCTCTGCCTGACTTAACAAGCCCTGAGCACACTCCCTGTGGGGCTGTGGGACTGCAAACCCTGCACTGCCCCTCCTTCTGCCCACCATTCCTGCCAGCCTGGCTCTCCAGAGTGAAAACCAACCACAGCAGTGCTGAGCGCAGCAGGTACCATGGTAAGGAACACACAGCAAAGAAATGCCCTTGCAGACACAGTTGTTGTTTGCACAGCCTGTCCCACGGCACCCCAGACTTGCTGACAAGCACCAGGACCTGCATTTCCCTGCCTGCAGCTGCACCACAGCTACCTGTTAAAGCCCACAGAGCAGTGTCAGCAGCTCCTCCGGGTGCTGCCTTCCTTCACACAAAGGTCCTGGAAATGTGTGAGCAGCAGCAAAAGCTGCACCTTTCCCAGAGTTGCAGGAAACAAGGCTGCTCCCTAGCAGACTGTCGCACCATCTCTGGGCAGGACTCTGTGGAGATCTGGCATCCAGCAGTGATTCAGGCTCAGAAAGGCCTGTACATGTGTTAGTGTTTATTTTTAGGTGGGTGTGATCCTCCTGGCTTCTCCTCAGTGGTTTTGGGGCGAATGCCTCTTGTGCATGCCTTCCCCTCCTGCCTGGTGAACAAACCCCAGGTAGGAAACGAGAAACACTGAGCTTTAAAACAAATAAACTGGAGGAGGTATGTTGTCAGTAGCAAGAGCACTCCAGAGCTGCAAAGAGTTTCATTTGGGAGCAATAATAAAAGGGGAAAGATATTTTCTGAGCAAGCTAAAACCCTGATCTCAGGTTTCTAGATCTGATGCATATTAATTACACTGCAAATTAGCTCAGCTCCTCTGGGGCAATGAGAATAACTGCTTGCTGCCAGCTCAACCTCTGCTTATTGTTCGTAGGTGTAAAGATGTTCTCCCAGCTCCCTCATCTCTGCTACCCAGCAGGATTGCCTGGCCTTCAGTCCACCCCTGCCAAGAGCACCTGGCCCCACACCCTGAGCAGAAAGCTCAGCCCATCGATGCCAGAACAGGGCTGTGACTCCCTAGCCCTCACAGCTCCCACCTGGGGCAGAGGTGGCCCTTGGTCACACCGGGTCCCTTTGGGGCTGCACTCCTGGGTACCAAACACCCTGACTGACACAGACACAGTGCAACCCTGAGGCACCAAAAAGTCCCACAAAGAGAGCTGGCTGGGGAGGTGACAAGGCTGTATTTCCTAAGCTTTGCTGGAACAGAAGGAAAGAGATGAAAGGGATACATTCCAGTCAGTTAGTCAGAGGAAAACACTGAGCTTCCCAGACTTTCCATTCTTCCTAACTTCTTGTTCATGAGCTAGCTGGGAAGGTCACACTCCAGCAAGCAGCAGGAGTAACTGCCACAGGAGCAACCAAGCATCTGGGGAGGACAGTACAGGGGAACACGTGCGGATCAGGTCAGGAAATGTCTCCTCACTGCCAGCTTCTCCTGGAACAGGGGACATTTGTTATGGCTGGGCACGACAGGCATGTCCGAGGCTGCTCAGCATCCATGGAGCTGAGGAGGGGCACTTCCAGCAAAGGGCACATCCTCTGTTGCACATTAGTCATCTTGCCGGGAGGTTCAGCAGGTCAGAGGGAAACAATAAAAGGATTTCCCAACTGGCTTACCAGATCCCTGCCAAACCCCACAGCGTGGGAGCAAAGGGCACCTTCCTGGACCTCCTAACATGAGTCAGCCCATCCTCTCCCCCCCGGGGGAGCCAGCAGCCCCCTCAGACAGGACTCGTGCTGGTCAGATGCCTGTGCCACCTCAGCCCCACAGGCCTTCTCTAGCAGTCTGGGAACCAACGCTTTGGTTAACTCCTCTCACCCAGGGCCACCAACTGTTCCTCTGGTGGCCTCCTGCTAAACAGGGTCTCCTGAAACACAAGGTCTTCTGGCTGAGTGATCCTGCTGTACGTGACGCACAATGACCCGCACGTGGGAAACCATCTCTCAAGCTTCTTTCCAGAGTTACTCTGTTTGTTAAGGTTATCAAAGGTGCTCATAGTTTCCTAAAATACCTTGAAATGACACAAACTACAGAAAACCACATAAACATCCAAGAAAACATAAGCCTATGGTGACAGTGGCAGTACAGTGGCAGTGTGACCCCCTTTTTTCCACAGAGAGCCCCCAAGCTGTCAGCTGTCCAGCAAATGAGCTCAGCTCAGCTATTGAAAGACGTCCCAGGAAGCCTGGAGGGAAAACTCCCAATTTTTTATCATAATGGACTGAATTAGGATCATCTTTAGTCCCTCACACAGGGCTTGGACTGACTGTTACCTTCACTGGCTCTTGCAAACCTCCTGTACTGGTGCAATGTAAGTCCCAAGTCTCCTTTCCAGGACCTGCTTTTCTTTGCATGTTTTTCACCTGCTTCTCTGCCCACCCACCTCAGTGCTCTGAACAAAAGAGTACCGCTTCTGGTGCTTGGTTATCCTCTCTGGATTGCCTGTTGCTGTCCTCCTCCTCTTACCTCTGTCACTGAGCATCTCCCCCTCCTCTGCTACCAACCTCACGACTACCTGTGTGCTCATCTACTCATCCTACAGTGTTTTTGTGCTGTTTGCATATGATAAATCCTGCTGCTGTCACAGACTGATTAACTCCAGGAAGCGTGGCCAGCTTGTCTGAGACACATTACAAAAAGTGGAATGTAAAAACCTACTCAACCAGAAGCACAGCTGCACAAAAGGCCATCTCTCCTCGCCTGTGTGCCGAGGAAAGAGCTCATCCGACGTGGTGACAGCAGAGCCCTGCAGTGTGTGCGTGGGAGAGAGCCCCGGCAAGGGCTGCAACATGTGTGAGGCAGAGGGAGCAGGGAAAAGCAGGAGATGGGGATTGGCACATGTCAGTGAGGAAGAGGTGGTTTGGCTTTCTGCAGAGCGTAGGAAGAAAATGATTCCTCGTGTGTGTGTGTGCTGCAAGACCAGCACTGCAGAATAAAGGGATGCTCTGCCCAGGCAGTTAAACTGGCTGCACCCTGAGCATTTTAATAGCCTCTCTTTCTTCTCCCCAAAGCCCCTGTCACCAGGAGCTCTCTGGCTGCAGCTGGAAGACAGAGTGAAGCAGCCAAGATCATTTCGGAGTGCCCTGGTGCCAACATCTGCCCAAGGCCTTCAGGAGCAGTGGGCACCAAGCCCCACACTGCATGGCTGAGCTTCCAGCTTTCCAAAGGCTTCAGTCTGCACTTCTGCTCCCTTGCACATGTGTTCTGTCCTTTCCTTTCTCTGGCACACAGAAGCCTAAGGCAATGATACTCAGTCCCTCGACTGCAGTTTAAGCCACATTCAGAACACGGTAGAGCAGCTTGTGGAGCAGCTCCTTCTCTCCAAGGCAAGGCAAAGGGTGCACAGCAGCATAAGCTGATCTGTGACTGCTCTAGTGGGCTTGGTCCCAGCAAAAGCTGCCTGTCAGCTCTCTTGTGCTGAGGAGACCAAACACCAAGCCAGGCAGCAGTGACCCAGAACTCCAAGAGGTTTTATTTTTAGGCTGCTTCATTCCTCTGTGCCACTGTGGGATCACACAAATACCAGTGTGAACACTTCAGAGAGGGTGGGAATGCACGGCCAGGGCAAGGCAGAGTGGCAGCCACCACCACTCAGTTGGTCTGAGCTGCCCTAGGACAACATTCTGCAAAGAGCACACGAGAGGAGCAGCAGTCAAGAAAGGAAGCACCATCTCCCAAAGGAACTCTGCGATTTTTTTGCAGTTTCACTAATTCCTGCTTTACATAAACAAACTGAATTAGCTGGAAACACAGGCCTTTACTTCTGGCAGGGAGAGATGACACAAGTGCTACAGTCATTTGCAGATGGCCTTAGCTGAAAAGAAACACAAGGTGCAGTACACAGAGCTGCTCTGTTAATCACACTAGAAAAGGTTATTACTCCCCTCCTTCTACACATCATAGTGGCATATCCTTCACCCCAAAGCATTTGCTTTCCTTCTTCCCCAAGGCACCATCCCCAGCAGAACCTTAACCATTGTCCCTATTCAAACTAAGACAAGAGGTGAAGCAGGGTCAGCAGTGAGCAGGTGGGATGTCTTGAGGGGTGGCTGATTCTCCTCCACTCACATCCCAGTCACAAGGTACAGTGCTACTCAGACCCTCTCTCCCTCCATGTATTTGGTTACTCAGAGGCTTAGCAAAGTGCAGATAAACCACAAAAACCAGTAAAAAGTAAACCCACAGAAGCAGAAAGATGGGAAGAAAAGGACAGAGTGAGAGAATCTAGCAGATCAAGCGGAATGGAAAGAGACCCAAAATGCCAGCTAAGCCCTCCTGGCTCCCCTGTGTTGCCAGGCTGGGGCTCTCCTGGCCTCTCTGTGCCACAGCCCTCAGCAGATCACAAAGCAGAGAAGTCTGCTACAGGCAGCAAGGACCAAACTCTCTGTTCACAGGCCCAATCCACCAATACTGCCTTCCCTGCTGGAGCTCCTTCTGTCCCTCTGGTGAAAGGTTTTACTCTCTTTGTTCCCACCATTTTGCACTACCGAAATGCTCATTCAGCCCAGCAAATGAAACTGCACCACAGACACCTTCCCGTTCATCTCCATAGTCCAGAGTTAGAACAAAGCCCCATGAACCCAGCAGAACTGGGGGGCTGCACAGAGAGTTGGCATCACACAGGAAGCCAGCAGGCAGGTCAGGCTGAGCCAGTGCTCCCAAAGCAGGGAATCACCTCTGCAAAGGCACAGAACGCTGTGCTGATGAGCCTGTACTGTCTCCTGACCTGCACTCCCCTCCTCAGCAGCCTGTCACCAGGGAGATTAACAACTGGCTGCTTTCCCCAGTTCAAAGCAATCCTGAAAAAAAAGAGCTGGAGCAAGAGGCTGGCAAAGGAGATTTGATTCCTCCCCACAACGCACTCAAAGGGAAAAAATATTCCACATAAAAGGCAAAGACTGGGGAAAAAAGATAACTGAGATCAGCACCTAAGCAATACATGAGGGGAAAAAGGCTGCTTTACCCTCCTTCCTTTCTACCAAGGAAATTTCAATGGGAGGAAGACAAATAATGAAAAAAGCCATCAAAGCAAGCTGGTGATTCATTAAAATAAAAAATGCATTATGCATTGAGAGCAGTCAATTAGGAGATGCAATCCACACAGTGTCCTGTCACCCCAGGGGAAGCACCAGCAAGGCGAGTGGGAGGAAAGGATAAGTAGAAAAGGAAAGATTTACAGGCATAAACAAAACCCAGCTATGACCCCAAGCTGAGCAGCTTGTAGAGGAAGAACAGCCATCACTAACCCACACAGAGTAGCTGGGGAGCAGATTTGTGACTCTGGGTTACTACAGGAGAGTAGTAGAACACACCTACTCTCTAGACACAGAGGGGTGTCCACAGGGGCATTACAGCTTTGAAAACAGTGGGATATTTCTGCCAAATGACTAACGACAATATTCGCTGTCAGATTCCCAGAGTGGAAGGCAAACTCTGGGAAGCATCAGAGCCAAGTCCTCTTCTTCCCTGGACTCAGTACAAGCTGTGTGCAGTGAGGGAGAGCACAAAGGGTTCCCAGCACACCCTCTCCTCTGGTATGTCCCCTTCTCCCCTCCCTACATCACACCTGGAGTCACTGCAGGACCAGGGAGTGTGAACAGGCAGGCTGAGCCCAATTCTGACACGTCTCCCCTTCGTGCTTTCTAAGATCTGACAAATACACCTCTCCAAAAAGTGATCATCAGGATCATCCTCCTGAGCCTGGCCCTCTGCCTGGGCTCTGGCACCTCATTAGGATTCTGCCTGACACTTTTCAAAGCCTCATCCCTCATTGAGATGCTGACAGACAACCAGAGAACACAAAATGCTCCCTCCCCTGCGAGGGGCATTCTAGCCTGCGATTTCTGCTATGACTCAATCAGCAGCCACTTTAATGAGGCCATCGACTATCACTGAGGCCCTGGTGACTGATGCCTGAGCTTCTGCCTCAGCCTCCAATTGCTCAGCCCCTCCTCTTCTCAGCTGCAGACTTCCTCAGTTGACAAAATGAGACAATGAGCACGACTTGCAGGACAAAGTGCACCGAATTCCCAGTACTGCAGCTTCTAGCAAACCGTTGTCAGCTGAAAATCAGTTTAGCAAGCGTGTTTAGCTGTTAGGGTTTGGGAATAAATCATGAAGGTTCATGGTATCTTAACAATCTCCTGGGCTTTGTAAGAGATGTTTTTGTACAGGGTAATTTGGGTCACTGTTGATCAGCCAGTGTCTCTGGAATGCTGCCACAGCTCCTCTTACATATTTAGAATCTCAGCTGCACCTCTTTTTGTCTAACCTTCTACATCCTTCTCTCTCTCAACACTTCTGCCAGTCCTGGCCTTCCCTGGTCAGGAGGGACTGGACCCCTTCCTAATGAAATTAAGAGGCAGCTGAATCAAGCCCCCTGAGGAATGCAGGACTTCAGCAGTGAGTAGCCCTGTGGCCTCCTTGCACAGAACTGCCTGCAGGTAAAGGGACTGCACATCTCAGAGTCTTCTGGGTGTAGTCAGGCTCCCAGCAGAGCTGAGGTTTGTATTACACTCTTAGGAATCCATCACCTCCCCGTGCATTCCCAGCCCATTCCACTTGTTTTGCTTTCTAGTCATATTTACAGCATTTTTATTTAGAAATAAAGATGCAGAAAATTAGTTTTATGGTAAAAATGAAGATTCTGGAAAACAGCTTCTCCTGTTCTTTCAGGACTTCTGATGTTTCCTCACCTTTTTGTCCTCTCAGGCTTCCTGTTTGGTTTCAGTGTGCAGGTAAAACACAAACCCATTTAGTGCATAGCAATATGCATCATAGAAATGATGTATGACAAATGATCAATACAACACCGAGGACAAAACTCTAATCATACTTTTCCTCTGGGTTTCCAAACTGTTTTCTGAACAGGAAACAGAGGGAGCTGTACCACATCCTTTAGAGAACAAGCACTCTGCACAAGCTGTATCTTAGCAACAAACAGATTAACAGCACAACTTCCTAGTCAGCTCTACAGAAAAGACACAACCAGCATTTAGAAACTGAGAAAATAACCAAAGCAGAGAGACTCACCTCCCCTTTCTTGACAGTCATGGACTGGCGCCGAGGAGTGATCTCCTCGTTGATGCTGGAGAGGAAGTTCTGGGAGATGCGCAGGGCGTCCTGCAGGAGGGGGTGGTCAGGGTGGCTCACTGGGGTGTGCTTGAGCAGATCCTGCCAACAGGAGCACAGAGAGCACAGCCATGAGCAGCACTGCAGAGCACAGGGGTTTGAGTGCCCCTCACTAGGGCTGTACGACAAGATGTTTCAGCTGCTTCTTACAGATCAGAGCAAGGCTTTATCTCTAGAGCATAATAATACTCTGCACTTGTTGGTGACACCACTGAAGAGATAACAGCATCCTACCTACGGACTCCATCTCCTTAGTGCAAAGAGAAGAGGCTCTTATGCAGCACAAGAGGTTTATTTTTGCAGTCCATGGAAAATTTGAAGGTCAGAGAAAATAGGAAAGGGTTCTCAAGTTTGAAAACTACCTTTCAGATACTTACATGCAAGACAAGTGTGCTGCGAGTCACTCGATCCACTGGCTTGTACAATAGGGCTGTGAAAGAAAAGCAGCAGGAACATAAGGGAAGAGGCACCCAAATACAGCCCCCACAGACCACTTGTCCAGAGTACTGAACATGCAGGCACAGGTTTGTAATCCTGTGAGCCACTGGAGACAGCCCTTCTCTACAGTTACTGTGCTGCACAGCCAATAAAACACACACAGACAAGCACCAGGGAGCCCCATGTTGACCAGGCTCTCCAGATGCCCCCAAAGTGCAAACCCCACACAGCAGTCAGTGCTGGGGTTGCACTGGTGCTATCACTGGGTTGCAGATGTTCCCTTGCAATCAGAGCAGCCCTTGGCAGGGCTGGGTTTGCCCAAAGGGACTGATGAGGTTTGAGGCCAGGGAGGTACTGCCCCATCCATGCACGCAGCCTACTAGGAGTGAGCTCTGCTACTTCCCAGGTAGAGCCAGCAGACTCCACAACCTTCCAGCACTCAGAAGAAAAAGGGAGAGTGGAAGTGTGCCAACAGCCCCCACACAGTCCTGACAAACCAGTTTCCTCTGCATGGATCACTCACTTTCCAAGGAATTTTTCGTTGTCTGATCTTTAGATTCCTTTGTGCTTCTGGCCTTTAGATTCTAAAGGAAAAAGAGGAAAGCCCACATTACAGATGGTCAGTCACCTTGAAATATCACATGGGAACACAACAGACTACCTGCTCCTCCAGGGAGGGCCTAAGGGTGAAAGGACAGCCCTATCACAGGTCAAGTCAGTGATGGAAAAATGTGCTTTACTTCTTGGTAAATCCATCATTGCCACATCACAGGCACCCACACATCTCAAATATTAAGCAATTTTCTTAAGAGCACATGTCAATAGAGATGCAGCAAAGCAGGGAACCACCTAGAGGGACGGTGGAATTTTTGTATCACCTGCAGAAGAAAGGCTGTCCCTAAGGACACAGCTGCTGTCACAGCACTTAAGTACAGGATTGGGATTCAGCACCCCCAGGTTGTACTTCCCTAGACCTGTGCTCAGAGCTGGGTGACCACAGCAGCACAGGAACACTGCCTGTGACTCTGCTCTTTGCACATGGACCATGACATGCATTCATGTGCTCAGCCCCAGAATCCCCACCAGGACACAAATACAAAAGTGCCACCACCATCAACCCAAATACAGTAGATCCTGGCATGATTTCAGAATTATCCTTCATTAACAGCAGAACTCAGGGATCATATTTTACCTCTTTATCATAGAAATCTCAAGGGACACACAATATAGAATGTACTCAGGAGTTTTCTCAGAGCACAAAACGCCCCTGGTGTTACTCAGCTCTGATTATTTATCTGTTTGTTTTTAAGGAGACACATATGAAATTCATGTTTTCTTGGCAATTGAGTTCTTCAAGAAATAACCACAACAATTCAAAGAGTCAACAAGACCATGCACTGTGGGAAAAGCTGGTGGCCTGGGAGGCCTGAAGAAGTCTGCAAGGTGCTTTGACACAGGTACTCCTTTGAAAGGGAGGAAATCAGAATAGTATTATAGATTTATGGTTGACACACTTGTCTGTTTAAACAGAGCTACCCTGTCCTCTCCACACCAGTGAAGCTGCAGTCCCACTAAGCCACAGTGCAAGCCATTAAGGATGGCTTTTCCCACCACACTCAGTGTCATCATTAGCAAGGGAAATGTTTCAGAAACTCACAGCTTCCCACCTAGAAATGCATGAAGGTGGCACGGAGCTGAAGAAGTTCAAAGCAATGCCAGCTTCTCCCAGATTGCCTGGGTGGGGACCCTACCTAAAGGCTGTGTCTGTGATAGCCTCCCCCAGCCCAAGGGACAGTGGCTGTAGGAACAGGAGCTGAAGCAGCAGGTCTATGGATGCTCACAGCTCCTGCAGGAGGGCCATGGCAGGGGATCAGTGGGATGCAGACAGCTCGTGTGTCTGAACACCGTGACATTACCTCTGAGATCTCAGCAAACTGAGCATTGGCTTGGCAGCATTTCTCTGCTGTCTCCATAGCAACTTCATAGTTATCCACAAAGGCCCGGTACACTCCCAGCTGGCTGGCCTGCAGGAAGCAAAACAGAATGAAATCAAGGCTGGGCAAGAAGAGAGTTTGGGATGGTCAGCCTTGGTGTCTCATGATCTTCACACCAAAGGATTGCAGGCAATGCTGAGCAGGCCCAGAAAGACATCTCTGACCTGCCAACATTGCCCAACCAGCACTGGTGCCCCCATGCACCCAGTTCCATCCATGCTAACAAGTTTACTTGTAAGGATGTGAAAGCCTGTGAGAATGACACATCCTTATTACTGACATCTATTTTTCCCTTATGGGCTGCCAGATTAGTATCTATTAATATTTTAGCTCATTGATGTAACTGGAGCTGCTGGCTTTTTGCCTCAACATATGAATCAGACAAAAATGATTCAGCCCAACAGCACAAATGTGACCCCAGTAAGCTACTTGTTGGCTTCTGCATGATGCATATACAAAATCAAGCCCAGATATTAGCCCATATCTGCATTAATGAACCCTGTTATAAGGGCAGCAGAGTGCAGAAAACACAGAAGAAAGATCCAGAGCACAGTCTGTTTGGAAGGCACTGGTTGATGGAAAATGGCAGTTTTGCCAGCAGAAGGAAGGTGCAATTGGTCCAGAAGAGGGTAGAACAGGCCTCAGAGTGAAGTAAAAAGTCATTATTATAATGGAGTCTTAGCGCTGATCCTGCTTGCTGCCTTAGAAATTGCAGCCATATTCATGGCAGAGAACATAAGATGCAGCTTGGCAAATCCCTGGGCAGCTTCCAGGCTTGTCTGGAGTGCAGAGCTGGCTTTGTGTTGCACAGGCTGTGTGCAAACACCTCAGCAGCTCCAACAAGTGCCACCAGCAGAGCCCGGGCTGGGTGCTGAGGAAGGGCCACTAAGGAGCAGCCTGGTGCCACAGGGGCTGCCCTCACCTCACTGCTCTGCACCTTGCTGGCCCTGCAAGAGCCAGAGCAGTTACTGCCCCACAGCTCCTGCCCTCACTCCCCAGGGAGCTTTGTGCCAGAGACCACAAAGAGACAAAGCCACTCTCAGGACAACCCTCCCTGCACAGATCTCTTTGGCTGACAGAGGCTGAGAACAGAGAGCTGTTTCCTAGGTCACGTTTTACTGACAGCCTGGGAACCAAGCTCAGTGCTCACACAAGATCACACGGATAGGGCTGAAGCTGAAGACAGCAGGGATGACCCCAGCAGCACAGAGAGAACAAAACCTGCACCTGCACAGAGGCACAGCCCTCTAAAGAAGCTGCTCTCAGAACTGCTGATCATTTGCAGGGCTTCTGTCATTCAGGTTTGGATGATCCCCAGCTAACATGGCAGGGCTTTAAAGTTTCCCCATTCCTGGGTGGCTCTTCCATTCCCTGCTACTCCTGAACAGTCTGTCTAAGCTTTCCTTTTCCTCCTCTAAATGTGCTGTCACAAAGACATCTTTTTCATTAAAAACTGAGCTTCCAATCAAAGCATTAATGCTCACACACCACTTTCATGCTGATTTAATTTTTCTGTTTTTCAATTAAAAAGAACACACTGAAAATTAAACAAGATTTGGAAGAAAAAGCTGACTTTTGAATAACTTTTTTTCTATTCCCGAAACCTATCAGTGAGGATATTTGCTAACTATTTCTTAATTTCTAAAAACAGCTCTGAACAGTTATAAGAAAATCTGTACCATATATTCCCAAAACTAGAAGCATATTTCACTCCCACATGCCTAGCATCTTTTCCTTAGTCTCAACAGGAAAAGGTGCAATAAGAATCAATTTGAAGTTGCAAATAGATCATACTTTGTGCCAGAACACATGAAATTCTAAAACTCTGCATCCACAATCTGTAGCTTCAATCTACTGCGCTGTGTTCTGCGTGATGTGAAGAAAATTAAAGTCCCCAGGGGCATCTGGATAATAACAAGTTTTTCAGTGTTTATCATCAGATTGCATGACATGACCACGAGTAAACAGTCTGCTCCAAAAGATTTGATGTACATCCAGTAGAGATGCCTTTTAATGCCTGATGTTCTTGCTGTCTCTCTCATTCAGTTGCTTCCCAGTGCCTGCCAAGAATTATTAGCTTTGTGTCATCAGCAAAGAGTTTGCAATTCCCACTGATGCTGCCCCAAACCACCCGAAACTGAACGTCCTATGCCAGCTCAAAGGTTCCTGCACCAGAGCAATTTGCTCCTCTGCTTCCACGGCCAAGCCAACCAAACCAACAGTTCTGTCACAAATGCAGAAGTATCAGGGGAACACAAAAGCAGAGTGACAGGAGGGCTCAGCCGCTGCACCTGTGATCACCCAGCAGCAAGGAGTGGTCCTAAACAAGCACCTGAGGGGCAGTGCAGTGAGGAGGAGCTGCCTGACAGCCAGCCCTGCCAGGGGATGCACTCAGATCTTCTCCAATTAATGCCGTGCCATTGCTGCACTGCACGCCCAGTGCAGTCTGTGGGCTTGGAACAGCCTTTGTATCTCTGCCTCAGCAACCAGCAGCAGCTGGGTTTGTCTTCTTAAACCAGCTGCTCAAACTGCATACCATGAACTACTCACCAAGGCACCAGCTTGACCCCTCCTGGCTAAAACATGTTGGCAGTGAACAGCAGATTCCCGTATTTTGATCTTGAGCTGCTGGCATGCACAGAACACATCATCTTGCAGGCCCAGCTCCCCCTGCTCCGTAGGGGATGGGGCTGATGCTGGGCTCCACAGCTGCTAACAATTGATCAGCCCTGGAAAATACACTCCCCAGTCAATAAACCCCTCACTGGAATGTCACTCCTACCCTGAGAATCAGAGGCACCTCCGGAATGCCGAGATTCTTTTCTTTTCTAAAAAGGAAAAAACAGCTCCTTTAATCCTTTGCTCTCTGCACATGCTAGGGGAGAGGCTAAAGGGGCCAAAGAAATCTCCTAGAATGCAAACAATTTGTCATCTGGCTCAGAAACTCAGCAATTTTAATTCAGCCTCAGGAATATGCTCTTTATGTCTTTGTCCTGTTCTACACTCAGAGAATTTTGTTGAGGTTGCTTGGAGGATTCTCAGCTGCATCAGCATAACAGCAAGGGGAATGAAAGGCCAGGATGGTGACAGAAAAGCAAAGCTAAAGGTGATGACCATAAATCAGCACAAGGTACAGCAAAGCAGCACCAAGAGAAGGATGTGAGGGAGTTCAACAGTAATGAGAGACACTTCACTGTTGGTGTTAAGAAGTTCACTTTGTAATGCTGCCATTCTCCCACCTTCCTCTAAAGCAAATGCTTTAACAACACTGCAGAGACCCTGGAGATTCAACATTTCTGTGAAACTCTATTTATTTTAGCACCACAGCTTGCTGGAGTCTTTAATTAAAGACAATGAAAGAGCCCCTTTTGCTGCAGGCCCTTCACTGCAGTGGCAAAATGAGAAGCCTCTCCTCTAATCCAGCCGTGGGCTCTGGTCCCCTCACTCAGTGCAGGGTCACAGACGGAACAGCAGCTCCTGTGAGAGGGATGAGGGGCACCAGAAGCTCTGGGGATGGCAGCTGACTCACCAGCTTCTGGAAGAGGTCCCCCACACGTTGCTGGTGACTCCACTGCTGCACTCGGGGAAAGAGCCCGTCGTAGAACTCCTTGTGGATCTCATAGAGCTCAGGCACTTTGAAGAATATTGTCTCGATCTGCTGATTGGTCAGCACAGGCTGGGAGGTGGTGGCAGCAGCTTTCAAAGGCTTCATGGGCTGAAAGGAGGGAAGAGGGACATCATTATCATGCAAACCATGTACATTCACCCTTCTCACATTGCAACACATCCCTTCATAGAGTTATTTTTCATCCTATTAATAAGTGATATTTGCATTCACCCAACTCTAAAAGCTAGACGTGAACAAGTTCTCTCATGGGGATCAGCCACCCCAGTAGGTGGATTTTCCCAGGGTATTAATGGTGCAATTAAAATCCCTTTGCACTCTATTTCCTTAATCTCTGTCCAACTGTACAGCAACGTGTCTAATAATTAGCACAAGATACTTAAAGACAGAGCTCCTGGTTACTACCACATTAACAACTCCCTGGCTGTGCCATATCCAGCCCTTCCTTTCAGCCTCTTTCTCTGCTGGAGAAGAGGAGGAACAGGAACCCTTCACACCCAGCAACTTGTAACCCCTGTGTATGTGAAGTTCTGGGAACTCTGGATGGAGCAGCAGTGACAATTCCAGTAGCAGTGTTTGAAATGGCATCTGTGCCCAGCACTCACCAGCAGCAGGGCCTCCAGGTGGCTCAGGTACGTTTCCTCACTGGCCAGGATTCCTGACAGGACCCATTTCCTCATCTCCAGGCCTTTCTCCAGGTCTGGCTCACTCTACAAAGTAGTTGGCAATCACAAAAGAGAAAAAAAATATTAAAAAGGGGTTGGGGGGGAGAGAAAGAAAAAACCCAAGAACAAAGCAATATGGAAACAAAGCATTGTAGAAATTTTTATTTACCAGCAACTGATGCCACCTGGATTATTTACAGCTGCTACTTTAGTCACCCATCTTTGGTGCCTCAACCAGGTGGCTCAGGCCCCTTTGTAAAATTCAAACAGACCTTCAAGATTGAGAATTGCTGCTGCCAAACAAATGCTGGGGCCCCTTGCTGTGTGCCACTGCCCCCTCCTCCTGCAAAGCCGTGCTCCCCTGGGCAGCAGGATCTCCCAGGTGTGCAGGGCACAGCCCCTGCCACAGCCTCCCCTGCTCCTGCTCCCACCCACCATAGTCACTCCATTAGTTTTTCAGTGCCAGCTCACACAACCTCTGGTTTTAGTGAGAGGATGGAAGAATCAGCACTGCTTGGAATGCACATGCTGATTTTCTTATTGGGATTCCATGAAGGAGTTCTTAACCAAAACAACTGAAGGAAGAGAGGAAAAACAACCCCCCAAACATAAATACATTCATGGGGAAATGAGGAAGAGTAGCATGAAGAGAAGCAGTAATCCCCTCAGTTGAATTTTAATTATCCCTCCTCTAAAAAGTGTTATCTGAAAAAGCGATTAACCTGATAAAGTGAAACTGAGTGTTTCCAAAAAAATGTGGCCAAGCAATGAAAGTTAGAAATAATGAGAAACACCCCCGTTTCACAAACTCTTATTTCCAGTTCTTTTTATTTCTGTCATTCACAGAAATAGCTTTTTACAATTCTTGCAACCTTTTTATGATGTTAAATGTCTCTGAGAATCAAGTCTGGCTCTGAAAGGGTAGATACTTTGCAAGGGCTTTGGGTAGGTTGTTTGTGGCTCCATCCTACTCCTCTTAATATCCAGAGGAATCTTCAGCTTTTGATTTCAGCAGTGGGAGGATCAGGAAACACAGCAGGATGCTCCACTCTTGACTGAACATAAAGCCCTACAGCTGCCAAGAACAGGCTCCACTTAGCTTAGGGCCCTGTGCTTGAACCCTGCAGATGTATAGATGAGGTTCAGGATGGAGAGGAGGCCTCTGGGCTATAGGTAAAGCCTGCAGGAAAACTATCACGTCCTGAGTGTGACTTGGAGCCTACGCAGCACCCAAAGAAAGAAACAGATCCTCACGCTCCCAGATATTTCTGGATTCACTCTCATCAATAACCATCCTGATTGCTGAGCGCTTTCATTGCATTTCACGAGCCCTTTTCTAGCCTAAAAGACTTCCAGCAACTACTTTATAAAAATTTTGTGAGGTGTCAAATGCCATCACCTCTTCAATAAAAGTGGTAGACAGAATCTGTTCTAAGGAAACGAGTAAAACTTACACACCCGTCAGGTACTACATGGAAACAAGGACTTGTCTTTGCATCCCCCTTTGGTGACATTCAGTAAGAACCACAGCGCCTTTTAAAATCTTGAAAGGGCATCTCAAAGAAGGCAGCATTTGTAATTCTGCAGTTGTGTTCAGCAGACTGCAGAAAAATACCGTGACAAACTACCTGGTAAAAGGGGCTGCAGCAGACTCTGCTCATGTCCCTGTGAGAGCCTGCAGAGCCCAGGCAGGAATGCCCAACAACATCCCTGGGACCATTCCTTATGGTTCCTGTGCCTGGATGTCCTCCTCATGGACCACTTTGTAAGGCATGGCACACAGACCTAATCAAGACAGACAGCCCCAAAACATTTAACAAAGATCCCCTTCATCCAAAGAGGAAGGGATGTAGCAGCCCTGGTGCAAGGAAAACACAATTGCTCTCGGTTTCCAAAGGTTTCTTACAAAAGAAAAGTGCAGCCACACAAAGAAGCATTGAGAACAACTAACAGTGCTCCAAAGTGCCACTGCTGAGGATGAGGTAACTGGTCAATATTGACACAGCACTGTAATTATCTTTAGCAGGTTCTCTTGGAGGAGGTGAGGATTTAAAAACAAGCTGGGTATGTCTGTAACATCTGTAAAGAGCTGCACACAGTGACAAGCCATTGCAGTGATTCAAACTTCCCCAGCACAACAGTGGCACAACAGTTTTCCTTACAGCACTGGGAACAGTTTTCCTCTTCACAAGCAAAAGCTTTACTTTACAAGGCAGTTCTTGCTGGGCTGATGGAGCCAGCCTTTTCTGCCTGAATGTTAATTTCCTCCCGTTCAGAGATGTGCTTTCAGGGAGACAAACATCTCCCAGGACACACTGGAGACCTTCCTTCCTGGCCATTACCGCACTGTGCAAAGTCCTCGGTTTAGTCCCAAACCTTTCTAAATAGGAACATTTTTCCAAGTGTGGTGCTTGCAAAACTCCAGCCAGGGCAGGGCTGGGTACAGCAGTTGCTGAAGGAACCCTGGGGGAGTTTATCCAACAATCACATGGCACATTACAGGATTTCCAATGCAATACCTCACATTTACATACAGCTTCCTCCTATGTGAAAAGATGATCTCCTGCTGTGCCAGGGATCAGTGCACAACTGAGGAGCTGCTGTGTTTGCCCCCGAGAGCCCATGCCCTGACAAGAGCTCCTGCTGAGGGAGCCTTTGCTGCCAGTGTCAGCTGGGGTGGGCAGAGCAGGAAGAACATCTGGAAAACAGCCCGGGTGCTTCTTCAGCCTCAGGGTGCTTTTTAAGTCACACTTGTTATGAAACGTATTCCAAGACTGAGAAATTCACTGGGAGCTGGTGCCAACGCCAGGAGGAAGAGAAGTAAGTTTATTATTTGGCATTACAACACTCCTCACTCACAGAACTGGGAACAGGCTCACCTGCTCCCGCTGAACAGGACAACAGTGAGCAGGCAGAGCCCCTGTGGGGCTGTCCCTGCACCCTCCCCTGCAGCACGCCAGGACACGAGGCACCCCTTGCCAAGGGCATTTGTGCTTGGCCCATCTCTAACACAAAAGGGAAACAAAGAACAGCACTGTGACAGCAACTCCCTGCCTGCTCAGCTCCTGCACTCCAGCCAGAAGGGCAGCTAAGAGGGAACATCCTGGGCAGAGGCATCAAGCTCCTCACCAGTACAGGGCGACCTGCCAAGGCTGAGGACTCCTCTCCCCAACCTGGCAAGAAGGGAGCAGTCTGAAATCTCTGAGCTGCTTGTATTAAATGGGAGGGCTGGTCCCACATCTCCCAGACCACACTAGCTAGGGGAAAATGCATCTCTCACCACAGTGCAGATGGGATGTTCCCAGCAGGAAGTGGGAGCAGCCTGTATTGGCAAACTCTTAACTACTCAGCAGGGAGTGCCAGGTGGTCAGCAGTCCATCCCATGCTTCCTACCCAGCTTGGTTAGCTTGTTTTCCACTGGTACAAGTCTGACTAGTATTTCATGTTCTGACTCTATCCCAGCCTCTTTGATGCCAGCATCCATGTCTAGCCTTTCTCCACTGCCCTTCCATCTTCTGGCTACCTCTCTAGCCCCATGTTTCAGAATCAATCTTACAAGGCTGTACCAGGGCAGCAGCCAGAGCATTCCTGTCTCCCTGCCACGGGAGCTGTGAGGGCCCAACACCCCACCAGATCTGGAGAAGCGAGCAAGAAATCAGTGCTTTGCTCCCATTCCTTATGAACTACATTAAAGAAAAGAAAAAAAGGAAACAAAAAGGAAGGTGAAAAGCAAGCTAAAGGAAGTTCCACAGGTATCTCACACCTATAGGATTCTGGTGTTCCCTCCTCAACTGGGTGGTGCCTTTTGCTGTTCCAAAGCCTCAAAAACCAAAAGATTGAGTCACAGGCATAAGTGCAATCTCACGACCTGCCTGCTGGGAGCTCCGGAGATATCAGAGCACACACACACTGGCCCCGAGCCGTGCCTGCTTTCAATGTGTTTACAGCCTGTCAGCCCCAGTGCTTCAGTTTCCTCAGCAGGCTGGCATTGTGTGTTGTGCTCAGTTACTGCATGGCCAACATTCACCAGCTCCAAGGATCACACAGATCCAGCTCTTCCTGACTGGGTTGAACTCAGGGCTTTCTGGGTTTTGTTTAAATTAACAGCAATAACTGTTTTCTTGCAAATGGTAGAAGAGCACAGATGAAGGCTCTCCAAACCACATCAGATTTTGCAAAGAGGTTGCTGCTGGCACAGCTCTGAAAAGAGAATCAGGGATGATTCAAAGTGGGTGTATAAAAAGCACTTTAACTCTTCCTTTGGTACAGTGTGTTCATACAGTGTGTTCATACAGTGTGCAATGAATGTGCTCAAAGGAGAGGCTTCCCGTAAGGACAGCTCTGAATCTCACACAGAAGCTGAAAGCCTACGAAGGAGAAAAGCTATTCACTCCAATTTTTCAAGTGTAAATATATTTGAAAGCTTCTGCTAAATAGGCTGGAGGTGTCTGATTGTCTTGGTGATATTAAACAGGGCAAATTCTGTCATCAAGCCAATCCTACTCCATGCAGGGAGGGGAAGGAGCAGGGAGAGGAGCCAACATTATTTATAACATCAGTACTGGTGTGCCAGCTCTCCTCAGGAAGGGCTGTACATCCAGGCAGAGCCCTTAAGGAGCAAAGAATTGGTGAATAAAAAGAAAAAACTGCATCTGTTGGGGGTGGTGAGGGGAAAGCAACAGTAAGACAAAACAAACAAACAAAACCAAACACTGAGAAAGGAGAAGGATTTGGAAATGCTGGAGAGGGAAGGACAAACTAGCAACAGCAGGACCGAGCAGAGCAGTAACCCCATTTACTGCTGTAGCTTCAGAGGTCAGCTCCTCTGGATCCCCCTGGGACCAAGCTAGGAGCAAAATCCACAACCTGCTCTGCCACAGCCCTGCTCTCCACTGAGCTGGCACACAACAAGGACAAAAGGATCAGATCTGAGCAAGGGCAATGGCTGCCAGTGCTGCACCAACCACGGGCTGCACAGCACAAAAGGGAAGACAAACTCGACCTGGAAATCTCTAAGGACCAGCCAGTTCCTCCTGCAAATAGAATGGACAGTAGAAGCTGGTTGCTCAGCTTTAGCACTCCTGCCTCCCCTGGTGTGATAGATGCAAGAATTGGAGAGACCTGTTTTGGCAAAAATTTATCTTCACTGAAAAGTGACTCCTCTCCTGGGGGATGGAGGGAGCTTTGCCTTTCCCCTGCTGTCCTGCACCTGCACCCACCTCCACAGAGCCCACACACATCTTCGAGTCTGGCTCTGCTGCTGAGCAGATCTTGAAAGGCCCTTGTTATTTCTATTCCTCTCACAGCTGCAATCTCTCCTCAGGAAGAGCACCAGAAGGATCATGGAGAATGGAGCTTCCCATCCTCTTCATCCTCCAGGCTACAAGCTCCCCCTCCAAAATCCCTGGCAGTTACTCTTCTTGACTGAAGAGTGCCAGGCATGACCTTTCCAGCTGTCCCAACACTTTCCTGTGTCCTAAGAGTTCTGAAGCAAAGCTTTCCCTCTGTCCTCCTCTAACTCTATCCAGGTATCTTCTCCACTTTTCACCCTGGCTGTATGGGGAAGGCAGACATGTTCCTCCTCCTTCTGGGAGTGAATTATCACTACCTTTTACCAACACTGCCTCTCACCTGCTGAAGGTACTGGCACTGTCTGATTTGGGCTGACATTTTCCAAGAGAGGTTTCCAGAATTTCTGGAAAGTTCAATCACAAAAGTTCAACTGTTAAAGAAAGGAAGGTTTGGGAAAAATCAAACCACTTCTCAAGTTAAATAAACAAACAACTTAAGCATCAGTAGAACCTATTTCTCCTTTTTTGCTTCTCCCTGTAGGTTTGCTTCAGAGCAAGTCAAAGTTTGGCAAAAGCATTGGCTTTATGCCAGGACACACATCAGCAGCCCAGCAGGAGACTCTGGAAGAGCCAGAAGAAGGGGTACAACCTCTCTTGCTCAATGCAAACATTTGTTAAGGCCTCCTTACCACAAAAATGACAAGCCAGGGGATGCTGAGATCCACCCTACAGATGGTCCTCTTGCCTCTGCCCTCTCTGGGTCACACACAAAGCCAGTGCTGGTGGCACCTCCTTGGACAGCCACAGTTGTGCCATGGACACACACCCAGTGGGATGTGAATACACAGGAGGTGCTGAAGTTTGAGGGCAGCATCTTTCCAACTGCTTACACAATGGAGGTGGTGGGAGGGATTAGAAAACACTCCCCAGATAACCAGGGGCAGAACACCACTTTTCCTATAACCTGTCTACCTTGATTACCTGTGGTGAGTGAACATACCATCCTCTTATCTCACAGGAACACTGCAAAGATAATTGAGACCTGTGTAGCATTCCAGCTGTATTTGGAGTTAGTGGTCATGCCAATTAGAAATGAATACTCTGGAACTCAGAGCAGAGTTTGCAGTGTCCTGTAAATAAGGTGCACCCACAGCTCTAGAGATGGGATGTCAAATCCCGTGAGTGTCACTGACTTTGTTCACTGCACAGGAAAGATAGGATGATGAGTAATTCGCTGTTTTCATAAAGGTTCAAGACAAGGCTACGGCATAAGGCAAGGCTGGATAACCAGAGTGATTTCTTAACTTCTCAATGACTTCACGATCTTAATATTTTGTCAAAGTGGTGCATGTTGTGTTCTTACAGAAAGTTAACTTCATTTCCAGAATCTGGTCATGTGGATAATCTAAAATTTTCAGAAGTAACTGCAGGCACCTAAGGCAAAAGTGAAAGGGCAAGGAGACAACTATAAAAGCAAACACATGTAAACAAAACATGTTTCCTGCTAATCAAGTTTAGTGAAAAAGAAAACAGAAGAAACGTCCATGCTGGTATTTGTGGTCCAACACACTGCACGTGCTTGGCTCAGCACAGGGTGTTTGACACTTAATTCTGTTACTGATGTCTTTTCCAGTACAGCTGAAAGCAGAACTCCAGCAAAAGCCCTCTAACAAAGGTGACAAAGTTGAACATGCTTGGGAAATAGTGCAACTCTCTGTGAATTAGTCTCTTCCTCCTTGTCTTGCACTGCCCTTCATCAGTGGCATTATCAGTTGTGGACTAACCACAGGATCAACCAAAGCAGCTGAGGTTCACAATTAAGAGTCTAATCTGCAGCAGGACACCTCTTTCTTTTGGAAACCATGAAACATCTTTTTATAGTCAGAAAGAAGAAAGTAGCCATTTATATCAAAACTTATTTTTGAAAAGGCAGCCTTCTAGCATTATTAAAGTAACTTTGAAATTAACTGCTGTTAAATGCTTATGAGGCAACATGCAAAGAGACAAAGAACAAGATTAAATGGTAGGCAGTGTTTCTTCCAGGCCTCATCACAGGCCCTGTGACAACTGGTTCTTTGAAGATAACTCCCAGCCATGTGGAGTCACATGGTGCTTTCCCTTCATCCTGAGAAACATAACCTGGAAATCTCAAGCCATATTAAAATGTTCTTGGAGCTTTTTTGCATTTACTTGTGATAACTTTTTCACTCAAAAGCCTCTTGCATATCACAAGAATTCTCATCTTGAGAGCTAAAAAAGCATCTCAAAATTAGCAGACTAAAGCATAAACAGCTAACTAGATCCCACACTTCACAGTCAAACAAAATTAAGCAAACATGAACAATGTATGTGCTTGATAATGCTTTGAGAGATCTTGACAATGCATTTTTATAAATGAGAAAGAACAAGAACACTGTCTCAAGAAGGATTCTTAATCTAGAATTTCACCCTGGAAAAAGCATATGAAATGACAGTAACCCCTAGAGCAGTGGAAGAGTGTCATAATGAACACTGAGCACGAATGGCTTGTGGAACTTGGCAGACTCTTGACTGTTGATGCAAGATAAATAAAACTGTCTGATAAAGGTGATGGTGTTGATTTACATGTACAGCAATATCCATAAAATATCCATCATTTTCTTCCATGACATCTCAATTAACTGAACAGAACAATCTAAAGCAACAGAAGTTAAACTCCTTAGATGACAGATTTCCAAGTGTTGTTTACAATGTGGGAACTCAAGGCTGTTTGGCCACACTTTCTCAGAAATACAGTAGGAAGGCACTAACAGTTGGCTTTGTGGTATTAAGCATTTTTATGAATGACTTGAGGAAACTAAAAGTTTGCAAATAACAAAGATATTCATGGAAACAGCAGCTCAGGATTCAAGTGCTCTGGAATCTATTGCAAAATGATAAAAAGAAACTAAGGCTGAAAGTCAAAGAGAACAATTCAAGCTGAAACGAAGACATTGTTGACTGTGGAGACAGCAAAATCAATACTTATTTACCAGGGCACATTGCAGACTCACTACCAAGACTATTGCAAAAATAAAAATAGAGATTTTCCTTAAGTTCCAAGCTGTACACCTGCTACTGAACCCGAAGGAAGAACAAAGTGAGGTAGCCTGAAGGGCCAGGTTAAACCACAGGTCAGGTTCAGAAGGGACTGCCTGGCCTTTTATCTACCACTGTACAGACAGCTATTTAGTGAACAGTCAAACCCATCACAAGCAGTGGCCATTGCCCACCCAAAGCCACCACTGCAGAGCTGGCACTTTTAATTCCTCTTACTCCATTTTCACAGGCTGAAGGAAATGTGTCTTGTATTCTTAGTGCTTTATCAAAACCTTTAACCTGCCTGAAAATAACCTTTAATTTCCTCATGAAAGGCAATGACAACCCACATGCAGAGATCCATGAACATGTTTGGTTCCACAGTCTCCTGTCCAAAATACCTGTTACTCAGAGACCCTCCCCACTGCACCCACCACCAATTGTCTCCACTAGAACCCCCCCAGGCAGGAAAGGACTCACTGATTTTGTGGATTCCAGGGAGCCTGAGGACAGAGTGTCCCTGCTGCCCCGACTCTTGGAGCTGAGGTGGGGCGAGGACGATGGCGAGTCATCGATGTAGGGCATCATGTCATGGTGTCTCCTCTGCTCCTCGGCGCGGTCGGCATCGTACGCGTAGCCGGGCGGGGTCCCCCCGAACGGGGCATCTGCAAAACACACACAGCCCTGTCTGCTCACACTGCACACACAGCCTGGCCCGCCAGCCACTGCCCCCAGCTCCCACCACGACGTGCCAGTGAACCCAGAGCCACTGACACTCAAATATAGCCATGAAAATTTCATTTCACTCATTCCACTTCCCAAGTTCCAAGGTCCTTTCTAACGTTAGTGGTGGGTAATTACAGCTCTTTCCCTCACGTTTCCCTTCAAAAGCATTAGCATCAAAATAAATCCCTCTGCAGGCTCCACAGAAGTTGTGCAGTCTGGGTTTGGGAATGTAGAGAGTTGTGATAACAGACCCTGGGTTTTCTGTAGGTTTTTCTGTAGAACACAAACAGATGATGCCCCTGCCAGTTTAGGAAGCTCAGATAATACACAGCTCAGAGCACAAACACAGCTCTCTCCAGGCCTCTCAGGAACAACAGGACTAGGAAAGAAAGGTCTTACACATCAAGTGAACCACCCCAGTGCCAAAACCAAAATCCTGAGGCCCTCTTCTATTGGCTGCCCTCCTCCTCAATTCTTGAGCCTAACTCCTTAAACAAATGAACAAACCACCACCTTTCTCCCTCCTACCCATCCCATTTCCCCTCCCCACCAAAAAAACAACAAAAAAAAAAGCCAACAACCCATCCAAAACTCAAACAACAAAGGGCGGTGGTATGAAGGGTCAAATTAACCACTATTGCATGAGACATCAATGAACTTCTGCAGGAAAAATTGGTGGTAAAATTGGTTCTGGTATCTTTAGTAGTTGCATAGAGAGACTGCTCCTCCAACAGCTGTAATGGGACCCACACTGAGCAGCTCCCTCTGCCGTGGGTTCAAAGGTCTTTGACCTCTCTGCACAGAGAAACACACACAGAGGACCAAACTTGGTCTCTGCACAGTGGCACCACACCAGCAGTGCTGTGGGGCTGGGAAGCACCTTCACCTCTCAGTGCCCAGAGGTGTCCTGTGTGTGACAGGAACAGCCACGCATGGGCCACCAACCCCAGAATGGCAGAGTTCCTCCTCTCCTTTGAGCTGCAAGGCACACATTGCCACTCTTCTCCCCAAACTGAAAGATAACTGAGGGAATCGCGGGATCCACCTTTACAGGAGCTGCTGAGCCTTACGGAAGACAAAGCCACAAAGAAAAATAAAAATAATTACACTTCAACACAAGCAGAACCAATTTTTTACTTGTTTGCACAAATATCCAGGTTCTGTGAAAATAATAAGCAGCTGCTGCCAAGCATACTAATAATCCTGTTATACATCACTAAGGCAGGGTGGAGGAGGAACATTTTAAAGCCCACTTTCCTCCCTCACAGTAAACTCAGTTAAAGCATGACTCATTCCAGTAAAGGATGTGAACTTTATGTGGAACAGAATAAAACTTGATCCATGTGGCTTTTTCAGGAGGGAGCGCTGGCCCAGGGAATTTACGCAAACAATATACTGAAACCCCAACAATAAACTCTCTGTAGAAATGAGCCTCTGTCTCAGCTCATACCAAATACCACCCAGCTAAAGAACAGCCCGAGACGAGGCCCTTGGGCTGCTGAAGGACCATGGCAATATTATTTTAACAAGCTCAGTGAGTTTTATGTCACCCACCTGCTCGTGCTCAAGCTCCCAGAGCTCCTCAAAAGACCTGTGAGACTGTGCAAGGCCACAGAACCAAGGGTGGGGGAAGTGGGACATGGTCTCGGGATGTTACAGGTTTCCAGAGCTCCACAACCATTTAGAAGACACCCTCTAAGCTGATGTGGTAACCAGAGGCTTGAAAAGCAGTTGTTGAGATAAGGATGCTCAGTCAAAACAAAAGAGATTTTTAGATATCCCAAAGTTGGATGATTTCTACAACACCTGCAAGCCAAACAAACCTCATGCTGGAATTCTCAGGAGCTCCTTGGCCAAAAGGATGCAGAACAGAAGGATGCCTCAGCTCCCACCTTGTACTGCCCAAACAGGCAAGGAAACACTGAAAAGGAAGAGTAAAAATAGCCTCTTCACACACAAGTGGATGGCCTTCTGTTTGGCCAGAAGGTTAAAACACTGTTTAGACTCCAGAAACCAAAATTATAACGAGGAAGGAAGATGGGTGCCTCCCTTCATCTCTGCACTAATTACGCCTATTAAAATAATAGCAATAAATAGTAATAATAAAAAGCCCAAACAAACAAAACCCCACACCACACACCAGAGGAAAAAAGAACCCAAACCCACAAAATCTTAACACCAGATCACTTGAGTGGAACAGTCCAGATACCCATTTTCCACTCAGGTGTCCCTTGTGCAACTTTCTAACCCAAGATGCCTGTGAGACATTACAGACAATTTAACCCTGCCATTATCCATGGAGGAACATCAGTTCTGGGCACTTATGGAGGCTTCGTGCCTACTCAAGGAAGAGGGGTTTTTTCCCCCTTCAGAAGGTTCTTCAAACTATTCTTATCCGAACCAGTTGCTCCGGCACACACGCAGTGCCAAGACCAAGTCACTGTGCAGAAATTAAGGCAGAAATATTTCTCTCATTCCCAATGCTTACTTGCAAAATTTATGGCTTGCTCCACGCCTGTTAATGGGGGAGTAAATGCAGAGTAAAATACATTAGCAGAAAGGGTTGCAGTGAATCACAGTATTTCCATTTTTCTCACTTTCTCCTGCTAAAAAACAGCTTCACACTTCTACCTCCCCTAACATGCTGTGTCTCCTACTGCATGTGGACACCTTCACCTGAAACTGGAGGGAAGGGCACGTGAAGGACTTGAGCTCAGAAGAGATTTATTCCTGGCTTTGCTACAAGATTCATCCTCCCTTTGAATCACTTCATCTCCCTGTCCATAAAAATGAAAATAACACATCTCAGCAAGGAATGACTATCAGTGTCACAGACTGCCATGAGATCTATGCATAAAGCTCCACACAGAATGTAAAACTTTATTTCTGTATCCTCCAGGGATCCTTCACACATTAAAAAGCTTAGAAGTAGTTATAATCCCTCTTCTTTCTATTATTGCTGCATAGAGCACTGAAATCCACCTATGGAGATTTTAATTCTCTCAAAGGCAGAAAGACCTTCTTGCTTTTATTCTGCCACTTCTTCCACCAGAAGCAAAGTATTGCCCCAGCCAGATCCAGTCCCCAGCCTTAACTCCAGGCACAGAGGTAGCCTCGTATCTCTGTGATTAAAGAGCCCACTGTTGCCAGGGAAACTGGGTTAGTGAGAGCTCCTGAGCCCAGCACAAAGCTCACAGCCTGCTCAGGCTCCACCTGGGAGCAAAAGGACTGCAGCAAAGAGAAGACAGCCAGGAGCTCACCTGCTCTCACACCTCCAGCTGCTCTAGGACTAGATGGCAAGTGGGGACAGCAGATGGGCTCAAGCAAGAGGACCTGGTTTCTTAGCCAGTGCCTCGGAGAGGTGGGCATTAACAGGGTTCTTATTCTCCTCTTAGGGCCAGCCAGGCTCAGAGGAACCATCAGTAACTGAGCCATCACGGCCAGAGAAAGATGGAACAGCAACAACAGACAATTGCTGACAAGGGACAACTAAGGAAAAGGGCAGGCAAACAAGGATGGTGGGCTCAAACACCAGAGGGAGATACCGAGGACACTGCTCCACGTGTGTCATGCTTCTCATCTCACCAGCAGCCCCCCCTTCTCCTCCTGTAAGAGATCCCATCCCATGGGGAAGAGCAGCAGCTGTGACTTAAGAGAAAGGAGCCCTCTTGGCACCCAAGTGGAACTATTTCTACCACTGGCCCTCCGGTGTTCTCTTAGAGAGCTGCTCTCCTGCCCCAGCACATCTTCAGGTGCACTGAACTACCTGGGGGTGTGATTCTGCCAGAAACCTCAAGCATTTATTTCCACCTTTGGTCCTTACACCAGTGGCCTCTCTGGCCTTGCTCTGCTCCAGCTTTTACTGGTCTGTTCCACCATCTCCCTCCTCAGGTACTGCTTCCATCCTCTCACCTCTTTTCTCATTTCTGTCCCCATTTAATTTTCTTTTGGTTTTCTCAAGGCTGTTGTGCCTCCCCTCTTCTGAAATGCCTTTCTCCATCACTGCCTCAAATTTCACCTGCCTGAGGGGTAAGGCAGCATCTAACAAATTCAGTTCCTCAGGAACTCACTGGCACTCAGAGAGCAGGGCAACACTGCTCCCTTGTCCTGTTGCCTACACCCTTCCTGCTGGGTGCCACGTTCATTCTTTGGAAATATGAAATCATAGATCTAACTGGAAAGCAGGAAGGGTAAAAGAAATTAACTTCTAAGTCAAAAGAAAGATTATCTGCATCTAATCCAAGGCCACACAATGGTTCAAACGCACGTGTCGTACTTTCACAGCAGCACCACATCCATAGCTGCTTGAGAGGCTTAGCAGCAGCCTGCCGAGGAGATTCCAAGTGAGCCGTGCTCCAGCTAATCCCGCTAAAAGAGCAGTGAAGCCACAGCAGCTCAGACCTGCCTAAGTAAATACCTCGAACCCTGGAGGGGGAAGGGAGGTGCACATCCTGCCACAGCCCCCATTACTGGGGCTTCACTGTCAGTGGTACCAAGGCTAGCACAAGAGTGGAATGTCTACACTCACTCCAAAAACATCCCCACAGCTGCAGAGCGGAGCTAAGGCAGTTTGCACCCTCTGTGTTTCTGTGCCAGGGAATGTGTGAGGCCATGGTTTGACAATGCATTGTGCTGGCAGCAAGAGGGGTTTAAGGTTTCCCCCACCAAGCCATAAACCACTGCATGACCCTTCACCCTCTTATCCCCCCTTAGCTCTGCAACCCCACAGATGCCTGTGGTCCAGATAAAGAACTCAGCCAGCTCAAAGAAAAATATCTTTGACGCTTCCCTTCTAAGCTGGATCAGCTCCCTGATCTAGTTCATGGCTCAGAAATCCAAACTGGAAGGATACATGCATGGTGGATCAGGGGTGGGTACACTTAAAAGCCTCTGCTGCAATTGAAGACATCATATTAACACAACACTGCTTCATTGTCCTTTAGGCTGAAGCTCAGGCAGTTCCTGGGATTTACACATGGCTGGTTTAGGGAGAAGTTGCGGGAATACAACACCACTTCTATTTTGTATTTTTTTGTAACCTTTAAGTTACTAATGTGCCTTACCACCCTTAGCTCCAGCTTTTACATACCACTGTTTGCTTGGTGATAAACAACATGTAATTATAGCTCTTAGTGCTGGCCAGGTTACTGGGAGAAGGATCAGGGATTCAGGCTGAGCACAGGCAGGAGGACACCAGTGTGGATGGGCTGTGAGTTGCCCAGGGAATACAGCACCACTCTCTGAACGACATAATAGCTGAACTATGGAAAGCTAAGCATCTTGCTTCTTTCCTTGACTTATTCTGAATTGCCACCGCCTAAACCAGGCAGCAGTGTACTCAACACTTTTGCACAAAAGTGAGATCCCTTAACAATGACTATGGTCAGAAGCCTGTCCCACAGGTCACAAAAATCAGGTATCTAAAGGGGAAGAAAACAGGCACCCCATCATTTCCCACAGGAAATGTGCACAGAGGATGATCCCCCAGGCTGAACAAGCTGACTGGGAGCATGGGCTGCAAGGTGGAATTGCAGTGAAATAGGTCCCAGAGGCACCCACAGGGAGCACCCCTGAGCACACAGACCCTGGGCAGGGGGACACAAGCACTTTCACACAGTCAGCCAGGCTGCAGTGGAAAAAGGGAGTGCCGTGAATGCAAACCTTCAGGAGATTTTCCTGAAATCACCATATCCATTTCCAGCTGCCATCCTTTGCTCTCCCATTCCAATAGCTCATCTCTCTGAAGCACATGAAGTAGCTGCAGACACAAGTACCTGCCACATGTAAATTCTACACCGTGCTTTGCTGTCTTTTAAGGAGGGCTAAGGTTTGTGCATGTGAGTGCCGTGTGTGCAAGCACAGATCGAGCAGTGGACCTTATGTTGGAGATGGAAGGAGGAGAAAGCAATGTACCTTGCATACGGAAGCAGCAAGACAGCTGGTGGTTGTCTCCACCCTCCCTCCCCCGGGGGATCTCAGGCCAGAGATGTTAACCAGACTCCAAGAAACTTCTGTCTCTACCACAGATGAGCTTTATCCTCATAGCAGACAGCGCCCTTAAGTCTTTAGGAGATGAATTAACTGCAGTCCACTTTTAATCTTTTAGGTGTGTCAAACCCAGATCATTAAACATCTAAAAAAGGAGATCAGAGTTCTTTAATCTGCCCATATATTCCATGAAGAGTTCATGCAGAGTCTGGAGGACAGGTCTGATGTGTTTGGAGCAGCCTGTTACTGACACACTGCTACATTTTGCTCCCACTGGCATATTCCTGGGGACAGATTTAACATTCACACAGACCCAGTACCCACACAGAGCAAAGTTCCACAGCCCAGCCACGATAGGAAAGCTGGGACTACTGAGCCTCTTCTCCACCTCAGGGAAACATAAGGCACCCTCCTCCAGGACAGAAGGAGCTGCTCACTAAGGCCACTCAGAGAGTCCTTAGGAGAGAAAAATTCAGGAAGCTAACCTGATTATCCAGGAGAGTCCAGACAAGGCTGCACTGTAGCATGCAAATTCCAAAGATCTCCTTCTGCCAGCCAGCACAGCTTCCCCACTGCTCATCTCTGCTCCAGACAACTCTGGTTAACAGCCCCAGAGTGCTACATGCTGAGAGTGCAGCCCAAGCTGTCACCCACAGCTCACACCCAGCCAGACTCTGACTGCCTGCCTAACACAGCAAGGGAAGGGTAGCCGAGGTGTAAATTCCCATCTCTCTAAGACATCTGACACTTGGACCAGTTTCAATCCAACTGAAATACTGGGAGGGAAGCACAACCACTGCACACCACAAACTAGACAGGGCAGTCCAGCTGATAGCAACAGCTGTGATTAGGAGAACAGGTTACATGTTTAGAAAATGTGGCCTTTCAAATACAGGGTGTCTCCACAGCAGTTTGTAAATTTTAGGATAGAAAATTACACCCGGAGTCACTGCAGAAGGCAAGACTTGAACAGTTCTCTGTGAGAGCTGACAATACCAGTGTCCTCCAGGGCACTCACAAGGTTCAATCATCATCACTCAGGGCCCCAGTGAGCAAACACACACCTACAGGAATGATCCATGTTCCCAGAATGACTGGCTGCAAATACGTTGCCAACGGGTGAGGACAGAAATTTTGGTCAGGTCTGAATGACACAGGTACCATGCTGAAGTCCCGGAGCCAGTCAAGGCCCAAAGCAGGGAAAGTCCTGTTTCCCTTTTTCTTTTTTACTGTTCCTCCTCACTGTTCACCACTGGGCACAACATAACACCCCATAACACGGATGAATATCTCATATTCCAGCCTTGCAGAGAGCAGCAGGTCAATCTCTCTCCATCCAGGGTCTGTGTCTCTCGACTCCCCTCCTGTTCTATGTTTTCCCAGGCAGGCTGGAAAGGTTTCCATGCTCAGTTCATGCTGGCAGCCAGGCCACTGGATGTCCTTGGCAAAGGAAACCCCAAAGCAAACTGGAACACCTTTGCAGTTTTACTTTGCCCTCCTTACTCAGGACTGTGCACCAAGTTTAGCTTCTTATTTACTGCAAGTCTAAGAGGCAGAAGGTAAATTTGAGGCCTGGTTGTTCACAGCTGAAGACTTTTCAGCATAAAAATTCACAGACAGGAAGATACATTCAGAAGTACTTGTGGGTTTGGACCTAAAACACCAGGAGCTTTAGGACTGACTAGACCAGAAGTACCAGCTGACTGAAATGCAGAAAAAGTTTCCATGAAAAATAAGGTAAAAACATTCAAACCAAACAAGTGAACAACAGTGAACCACACACAACTGAAAGGGGAAGAACCTGGAAGTTAATTCCCCAACAAAAGCAGGGACTGCATTATGAGAGCTCAAGTTGCAGGCTGTCTCCCCTCTGTAGGTTCCTGTCCCTGTCTCTCCCCACTGTCCCCTAAATCATGTTTGCAGGGAGCACAGCAAACCACAGCAGGAGCTGGCTAAGCTAAAAATAACTGGAAACGGTGTTATTTTATAACCCAGAGCAGTTCCCTATTCCATTGCACTGATCCTCTCCACACAATGCAGCAGCATAAGAGCACAGAGGTGGGATGGAGGAAACGTGGCTGTTCAGGTCAGCACTCCTGCTGTGCTCAAACTACAGCCTGCACTTCATTTCTGACAAAAAACCAACCTGGTAACAAAGGCCAAAAAGAAACTGCCTGTACTGACTCCACTGGGAGGGCTGCTTCCCTCATACCCAGTGTGGCTCTACCATCTGCCAGGTGAATGAAGAGAATTCCAACCACGACCAGCATATATTTACTATTTTGTTCTTCACAGTTGTCTCAGAGTTTTGCAGCCACTCCAAACAAGGTTTGGCTGCAGGAATCTCCGGAGAAGTATAAAATTAACAGAAACAAAATGGAGCAATTGCCACCCCGTGAAGTGTTACAAACCCTCACGGTGTATATATACCTTTTCCTGTATGTAACTAGAGTAGACAAACAGTCCTGGCATGCAGAGAGGAAAGAGGCTGTTAAAACAAAAGCTGAACTGAACTGACAGTTCTGTGAGAAGGGAAGGGAGGGCCAGCCCTAGGCAGTGGGGGGTATTAAAGTCTATTAAAAACCCCCAGTAAACATGTTTGATAAGAGCACTGTTCTGTTTCTAGATCTTCAGGCTCTTTCAGGAGGAGCTGCATTGGTTGGTTTTTGTCAGCACTGTTTGGTTTGCTCACCAGTGCAGCTAGGACACTGAGAAGCTCATAAAGGCAGCTGCCCTTTTCCTGTTTACACTGTAAATCTCACCATTGACATCTTACTTGTAACACTGTGAAAAATAAGCTATTGATTTACAATCTCGGCCTAGAAGAAGCAGCCCAAGCTAAATGCCTTGGTAGGCAGATGGCTCTGCCTACACCACTGACAACCTTTGCTGAACACAGCTGCTGCCCAAGCTCAGAGCCTTCCTGTCATCTGGCTCCAGAAGGAAAAACAACAGTTCTGTGTCATTCGTAATCATGGCAAGGTAGTTAGAGAAACTTTTTACATCAAAGGTGCTGGAGGTAGAACACAGCTCCTTACCAGCATTAATAAACACCATCTACTCCCCAACTTGTTTTCCCTTGAAACTGCTAGTTAGGAGGAGGTGTCACACGGCTGTTTAGGGTTAGTAAGTTCTCACCTGACACACCATACCACCTTTCTTCACAAACTGCAGGCTTCTTTGTAGAATCTGCTTTTAGAACTGGAACTCGTCCTCTAATTATTACGATTATGAAGAGTAAAATTAGAAAAACACGATTCCACAACAAGCAGACAGTGGTGCCAGCATTCTCTGAGAAGCTGAAAAGCAGATGAGAGGGAAGACCTCTCTTTCTGAGCTCATGGTGTAGCTCATCAGACACCAGCAATGCTGGTTTCCACTCCAGCATCATTGACGGATTCACTGCTGTTCAGATTTTATTACAACATGGGCTAAGAGGGAGCTTATTTTGGTAACACAGATGTGTTGCACCACCACTTCGTTAAGCCCTGACATCCCACAGCATGAATGAGCCAACAAGTGATTTTGAAGCCTTGCCAAGGGGAAGCACTAAAATGTCAATGAATTTCAGCCAAAGGAAAACAGGATCACCCCAGTCCCACGCAGGACAAAACAACCTGTGCAGATGTTGGTGCCCCCCAACAGCTTTGTCCTGCACCCAGACTTGTACACACAGCAGAGCTCCTGCTCAGACAGCAGCTCTCAAAGCAAACCATCAGTGTTCTCATGCCCAGCAAGGCACACAGAGATTCTCACAGTAGCTCTGCACCAGGGGGAGGAACTGAGCTCTTGTGGCTCCCCAGTATGCTGAGGGGAGCTGGGGATACACAGGGACACACAGAGCCAGACAGGATCAGAACTGACACTCACACACACTCACACTTCCAGGGCACTCAGAAGCAGCAATTCCGAGCAGCTGGTGCAGGAGGAGAGGGCAAAGCAGAAGGACTTACCTGTGGAAAGCGCTCTCTCCGCTGCAGGCCCTGGAGAAGCCTTTGCACTAGTGCTGT
Source organism: Campylorhamphus procurvoides (assembly GCA_013396655.1). NCBI lineage: Eukaryota > Metazoa > Chordata > Aves > Passeriformes > Dendrocolaptidae > Campylorhamphus > Campylorhamphus procurvoides. The sequence continues at coordinate 719,084 of WBMV01000122.1, forward strand.
TACACTGCAGGGGGTGTAACTGTGCATTGCCAGCAGTCAGGGCCCATTCCCAGGCAGGACAAAAAACAAACAGATTTTCAGGGGAGTGTGTCCCCAGACCCCACACCTCCCTGCACGACACCTCCTCTTTCCCTCGTGGGGAAGGAAGCTTCTCAGGGAAGCTCTGTGGACACAAAGAGTTAAACCCCACAAAATACATACAGCAAATACCTGTCCATAAACACACATACACATAGATATCTACACGCTCCCCAAAGCAGAAGACTGATCAGTTTTCCCAGCTCTCTGGGAACAGGATTTGGTCTGCCAAAATAAGGCCGAACCCAGGGAAGGCCAGCAGACTCCTCCTGAGCAGTCTGCACAGCAGGATAAGATTTTAAAAGATTAAGCAGTGCAGCACAGACACATCCAGAGCACACACAGCCAATGAAGACGTTTGCTGCTGTTAACACTTTCATTTCCAATTCCATTGCTTAATGAAAACAGGTAAAGAGTCTGAGCAGCTAATCCACAGCACAACACGGGCCAGAAGCAGAGATTCCCATAGGAGCTACTTTACAGCAAGAAAACTTTAAAACCAATACAGCAGCAAAAAGAAACACTTTTTCCATGTGGTTTTAGAATTATTTTCTCGTTTTATTTCCAGTGACATGCCCCTCCCAAAAGAGCCAGACAGCCATTTCCCAAGATGAAGCACTGAAATTCCAGAAGGAGTGCTAATCACAGCGGTCTGACACTGGCACTTAAGGCCTGCTTCTGATTTCAAGCCTGAAAAAAAAATCAATTATTTACCAGAATTACGACCTACTTAGCAGATAATAGCTGGGGATCTCCTCCCTCCCCCCTGTACCAGCAACATTTTACTGCAGAACAAAGCATTAAAAAGGAAAGTATGTGGGAGTAGCTGGAACAGGGGCTGTTTTGCAGGAGCTCTCAACCCCCAGCAGCACCCAGGCAGCTCCCAGGGGACAGGGGGTGATGGGAACCGGCTGCTCGGAGCCCTTGGGAGCAGCCAAAGCCAGGAACTGCCCTGCACGGCTGGGACTGGCACCTGAACCTGCCTGCAGCACGTTCTGCATGAACTGACACTGAAACCCCTACTTGGACAGGAAAAGGAATCTACAAATCCAAGACACACAAAGAGAAGCTCTAAGGAGGGCCACCTACAACTACCAAGAGAGAACCCTCTAATTTTTGACACAAAATCTAAAGTCTTCAAGACGCTGAGCTTCCAAAAGCCCTCTAAGTCAGGCAAGAGATAAGAGAACTTTGTGCCCAAATGCATTACATGTATGGTCTTGGCATCTTAACCAGACACCTTAGAGAGACTACAGACCTAAATGACTCTTTGGCCTCACTCAAAGTTAAGAGAGATGGGGAAATACAAATTCACAGCAATTTATATTGCACTGGAAGCTGCTTTCACCCCACCTACCCCCAAAGAACTGATTTAGAAATGATGTCAACCTAAACTCCTTATACAGTCCCCAAGCATGTCCAGAAGCAAACAAAAATCTTAGATGGGATAAACTGCTTACTGGAAGGGGATCAATCACTCGTCAACAGAAGAAATCCTCAGAGTTATGCTCCCCTATCAGATGGAGAGGAGCCAGGCTATGGTTTCTGACTTGACCTGACCATTTTGGAATGGAAGATGAGCCAGGCACAGACAGTCTCTCTGAACAGAGAATTGCCCACACAGCTGATCTCTGTGCCAGTGAGGGAGCACACACCCAGAAGGATGGCTGTGCTCCTCCAGGCAGCCCAGCTGCCTCCCATCTTCATTCCTTTCACAGGACATGTATTTATTTGTTTTAATCTCTTGTCTTTCATATTGTGTTTGTAGGCAGTCAAATATTTTGAGTGAAAACTTCACAGGAAAACCTAACCCCCTCCAAACGGAACACACGTACAGTCAGAAGCAAGCAAAACACAACAGGGGAAAATAAAGGAACACTTGTACATCAGCACTATATTTAGATACTGCTTCACTAGGACTTTTACAGAAACTTGGAAGAGTTGTTGTGTTGATGCTTGGTCCAGCCCTAAACAGCTCCAAGCGCTTTGCCACAGCCCTGAAATAGAAGCTGTGACGTTTCAGTCGGAGCTGCACAGAGAAGACACTGTTCAGGAGCACGGTCAGTGTTTGCTCCAAACCTCTGCACGCCACTGCCCTTCCTGCATTAATGCTGCCCTTTCATTGGCAGCAGCAATGTCAAACAACAGCTACACTGTCTCACAGGCACACACTTCGAGAGGTTTGAGATGACTGAAGAATTAATGGGATAAGACAAGATTCCGGTCAATATTACTACAGCAGAGGGACAGAAACACTACTTCTAAGTTGCTAAATGGGACTAGCCAGCTGATTATTTCAAGCAGGGTATCCACTCATATGAAGTGGAAAGGTGGATCCTGCCCCAAGAGCAGGGTTTGACCGGAATGGAAGACAGACTCCCCAAAAAACCCCCTTAACCTGGGATCTGTTTTGCCTCCTCAGAGTGGAGCACTGCAGATTTTATATAGCTCATAAAATGCACCCACCCAGTACAGTGGGCACATATTTTATTACAAAGCTCTATGTGGCAATGGAAACCCTGTTCAGGACATCAACAACCACCACCTTCAAGAAGCTCCTTTTTTGTCCCAAATACTCATTTCTCTTTTTAAAAACAAAACCATCAAAAATAAAACCAGAAGGGGTGCACCTTGGGAACGTAAATTAACAGGGAAATACTCATACAGGACATAGGGAATTTCTGGGACCACACTGGTCCCTCACAAGCCCAAGTAATTAATGAGAATAAGTCTTAGACTTAAGATATTTGAGTAAATTTTAGCCTAGATCCTTGGCCAAGAAGCTTTCAATCAAATAAGTATAGCCTATAAAACCAGCAGGTGTTAAAGACGCCACAGAGAATGACACCAAGTTGTAATGGAAGAAACACAGTTCACACAAAGAGATGACAAATATCCTCGGGCACTTTCTTCCTCTTAATAATCACAACCGTTTAAGTTGTTAGTTTCACATCAGCAACCCAGGGCTTGGGGACCACAAGTGGCTTCACTCAGCAGGAGCTACAGGAAGCCAAACATGCCTCTCTGTCTATTCTGTCCCAAAATAGAAATGGGCTGGACCTCAGTACCGAGTGAACACTTCGTAAAGGGAAAGCTGCCTTTAACAGCAGCCTGGTAGAGATGAGAAATGATGGAATGGCCTCATTTTTGTTTATGGATTTGTTTTGTAACAGATGGGAACGAGAAGAGGAAAAAAACAAGTACAGCTCATTCCTTTTGCATATTACTCCTGAATGCAACAGCCAAGAAAAAAACGTGAAGTTCCATAAGCACCTGCACTGATGATCTGTGTGCATTAATGAATCTAAACACAAAGTTTTCATGAAGATAAAGGCCAAATTCAGAGAGCAAGGTGAGGTCTCCCAGGGACTAAAGGACTCAATCCTCAGCTTTATGTCAAGCAGACACTTCTTGTCTTTGATTAGCATGTCCCCCTCCAAGAGGAGTACCACGATCCATGCTCTGTTCAAGGACAGGTTCTCCAGCACCTGAGCCTGACAAATGGGAGGGGAATAAGAAGAGTGCAAACAAAGCACAGCTGGCCCTTATCACAGGGTGGCAGTATAATGACCTGGACATCAAATAGACTGGATGTTCACCAAAGGACTTGGTTGCTTAGTCACTACCTCTGTTCTCTCCTAGTCACTACAGGACCTACAACTGCCAGGTCCCTCTCCCAAAGCCTGGAGATTCAGTCTTCAACTGAACCTGAAGTTACCCTGAAGTCATGCACACACTGTTCTGCCTCACAGAGGGACAAAGGGTCACAGGAGCAAAGGCAGCGAGTCTCAGGACTCACACAAGGGACTATTTTAATAGAGTACCATAGAGCATTCCTGCTGCTGTTGTGTCTTGGTTAGGAGGATTTGAGCCTAACATGTGATCCTCCTTCCCTGGCTGCCTCCCTCTCCTCCCAGGGAAGGATGAGCAGGGACTGGTGGGTCCCCAGCAAAGAGCAGCCACTATTCCTTTCCTGTGACTGCTTCTTGGAAACCAAGTTCCCCGTGGGACCTGGCAAAAAGCCAAGGGTGAAATGCAAAATTTAGTAACAGCAGTCTGGGAGCACAGACTTTTCTAAAGGGATTACTGGCTATCAGCCACTCTCAGAGGGGGCTCTTTACATGAGGCTGGCCCTTGTCCTGGCAGGAGGTGTCTGCGGATGGCACAGACATGAGGTAGCAGAGACACAACAACCCCAAAACGCAGTCACTGCTACGGGGGGCCTTGTCAAAGGACAGCATTAACCCCACAGCTGCTAAGAGTGCACCACACAGTGCCCAGCCCCAGAGCCCTCACACACAGCAGCTCAGGGCCCACTCCTCTGCTCCAGGGCAGGCAAATGCCACAGGAGGAGCCAGTGTTTCCCACAGACCATCACACCCCTTGGCATCCCCAGAACTGGTCTCACAAGGACATTAGTGACCAATGGTGTTTCTCACCAGGGGCATGTAAACAACCAGCAGGCAGCAGTGGCACATGGAAGCACAGCAGTCACCAGGAATGTGGAGGGATGGGCACTAGCAGGCATTAAGGAGGAGTGTGTGTTCAAGAGACAGGGATCTAAAATGCATCTCTCACCAAAAACTTGGAGAGACCACATTGCAAAAGGAGCTCCCCTCTGGCTATACAATTTCTTATTCAACCCCAGACTCACCTTTCAGGCATATGAACAGTCCAGAATTAAAATGTCCCTCCCTCTGTGTATTTTCTCTCCAATCCACCCTCTAGATAGCACAGGTTTGCCTTTCCCCACTGCTTCCAACCAGAATGTAAAGCTGCTTCACGCCTCCCAAAAACCTGAGACTTCTCTTGCTTAGCCCACAAGGCCTGCCAAGAAACTGGAAAAGTTTTTGTATGTGGATATTCCTATTTCACTATCCTTGTTTTACAAACATGCTGGGAAGAATGCTACACCCTACAGCTGCACAGACGCCAGGAAACCTGGCCTGCAGCACTGAGCAGCTTGGTAAGACACTTGGAAGAGGACACTTCAGTCAAGATTCCCACCTCCTGCAAACTCTGTTAGTAATCCCCTTTTCCTGCTGAATGCTGCCCATGCATTACAGATACCCCAAGAATGCAGCATGGGTCGTGCAGAGCCCTCCACATCTGGAGGCCTCCAAGCAAAGGGAGGCCAAGGCCACGAAGCTTCAGGCACCACACAATGAGCTCAGCCAACTCTGTGGTTCAGTGCCCAGCCTCAGAACACCACATGCTCCTTTTGAATCTACCAAAGCCAGCTCAATTAATAGGCCCAAAAGTTGTGTATAAAATGTATATTATTTAAGGGAAGCAAGGAGGGGGAGAAGCCATGAATAGAAGCCTTTATGTCAGGAGTTACTCCCTATCTAGTTGTTGGGTATTTTAAATCTCTCCCTCTCCACTGTCCATGATTATTGAGTTGGATAAAAGGGAAGGAGGGAACCACCTTGGACAAGCCCCTTCTGCTGAGTTTCTTTAAATGGTAACAACAGGTCTAGTCAACCCTATTTCCCTGTTCCCAGTGCTAGTCTTTCCCTCTGTTCTCCTGCCAGATACAAGAAGTATTACACACAATGGCAACCAATGCCAAACCTTCTTCCATTCTTTAAGCAGCAGAGCCCAGGAGAGTGGTCCTACAGAGCAAGGCTCTCCACCAGTGATGCAGAGCTCACATGTGGGGAAAAAAAGTGGTATTTCTTGGGATGTCATTCCTTGCAAGAGATGGAGCACAGAACATCCTGCAGCACTGTCCAGAAGAAATGGAAGAAAAGACTGAAAAAAAGGCTTTAAATAGAAGTTTAAAAGCAGTTGTTTCAAATGGAAGCCCATCAAACAACTTTTTACTGCTCAAGCAAATAAATCCCAGTAATTTCTGAATGTTCCTTCCGTCTTCCATCCAAAGGGTCAGGAATTTCTAGCTAGAGAGATTTTTCCTGCATTAAAGGAACTGAAACCTTTTTCTGCCTTACATGGGGAACACATTTAATGTCAGCTGTGTAACAGATTATATGTGCATGTGGGTTAATGCCTCTCCTGGCAATAGTTAACAAATGATCCCAGTAACATCAGAATTACTGCAAAATTCCACCACAAAGGATAAAACTAACTTACAGGGCAACAGCTTTGCACTGAGTGAGCTAGAGCTGCAAAGCAGAAGGCCTAAAGCCTAATTTAGGTCTGCTTCTGTCTGCAATGGTAGGAACAAAAATTTCAGCTGAGAAAAAGAAGACCAGAAGAGCTGGTGACAAACAGAGGATCCAATCCAAAGAGAGCGGATGGCAAAGAGAAGGTGGCTGCTCTGAGAATGACAGCTGGAGAAAGGAAGCCCTGGCACGCAGGAAATCTGAGGCACAAAGCACTTTCCACGCCTCCAGGGCTGCTGGAAGTCAGGAGTTTTCCAATACCTTAAATTCAATTGCTTATAACATGAGAGCGCTCTGAATGCAACGAGACTGCTGTGGGAACTGGGAAAACCCATCCCTGCTTCCAGTGTCACCTGGGCAGCTCATTATTCAGGACAAGTGGCACAATGAACTTGTCCTTCTCTGGATCCTGCATATGAACAAAGTCTGACTAAAATAAAAAGCCAGTGATTCACAGCAATCACTGGAAAAGTGTCTAGGAAACTCTTGCAAGGCTTGAGAGCGTGGCACCATGGTTACTGAGACAATACACCAAATGCTGCTCTATACCTAATCCCTTCGTGTTTAACCATCTGGGACAGCAATTTCTTTCATGCAACAGGGAAAAGCCTCAGTATTTTAGAAATGTGGCTGTTTGTCCAACATCCCAGATTTTCCATGGTTTTTCATCCTTCTAAAATGTACAGATGTGCTAAATTTCCTATTTTATTCATAACTATCAGGACATGTGACAGAAAGACAGCTAAGGAGATCAGGGTATTTTGTTCTGCAAGTGAACAGTCTGACTCTCAGATGAGCCAGATTAGTATTCAGCAATGCCTGGACTTTCTCAATTTTTATATGGAGATAATATCTACCTCTACTTGGAACTTTAAAGTGTAGGTTAGGAAAAAAGCATATTTGGAGATCTTTGGACAAAAGTCAGTTATTACAGGTAACATTAACTCAATTTTTCTTAAGCAAGCCACCTCCACTTCTCATAGCAGGGAGGGTTTGGTGAGTGAATCAGGATGATCTGCATAGCTAAGGGCCAAATTATTCAATTGCAGAGAAGGGAAATTCCAAAGCATCACTCAGAAACAGCTTTCTGAGACAACGAAGAGTAGACACCTTTCAATTCCTGTAGAAAAAAGCAAAGCACATGGCCACACACAGCTGCAGAACTTCACAATTACATCAACCAAGACCCCCAAAATCTTGCACATATCCCCCTCAGCACCACACTGCAATGCCCTGTTTTGCAGTCAAGCTCTTCTGGACACTGTACTTGACTCCTCTTTTACCACCAATCCTTTAGTTAAAGCCTCTGCAAGGGCATGGAGAAAAAAGTGCATCAATCCCAAATTCCTACTGTTTATGGGTTTTACTCCTACCCTTCCCTTCAGCCGTGATTTGATGGATGCCAGTCCCAGCAGCTGGTCTTCGGACAAGCTTATACAGTAATTGACTTGACATCTTCTTGAACACTTCTGCATTATTGCTTTGAGAGCTTCCAGCTAGGCAGGTCATTGTGGAAGGGCACCCCTCTCACACATCCTCCACTGCTCTGCAAACCATGCCCTGGAATACAGACTCTGTCATGGCACTGACTGAGGAAGGGTAACCAAGGCTGAGCCAGCTCCTGCACATGCCCCACCACCACCCGTCTGCTCACACCTGCAGACCCAGCTCCACATTGAGCTGGAACCCACCACACCTCTCCAGAATGCCATTTCAATGAACAAATAAAAACCAATCTGTGGAGGGATGCTGTTCTGGCCCCCAGCAAACACAACCTGCACTGCCCTGGGAGCTCTGTGTGCAGTGGGGAGGGAGCTGGGCACTGCCCCCCCTCAGCACACCACACACACAGCTAGAGCCACTTGACACCAATCTCAATTACTTGGTGTCTTTTTTTTGTTTGCTCCAATCAATCATCCCCTTTAAGTCAAATTCTTGGTTTTCCTGTTGTTGGGAACTGGGATTCATTGCTTCAGCCTGGCTTCCTCCAGGACACATGGGGGATGAGAGATAAGCTCCCCCTTTCAGTCAGTGCTGACCACAGATAAGCAGAGGGGCTTTATTATTTTCCACCTGGCTCTACCAACAGAACACAAGCAAGGATAATCTGAAAACCTGACAGGTTGAGGAGTGGAAGAAGCAAATGCTTCTTCAGCAAGTCTCAGTTTGTTAACAAGGTTTAAGCAACAGGGCACGTTATTTTAGGCTCAGGAAGTAACCAAATCTTATCACTCCGCAGGAAAGAAAATTAGTTCTCCTCCCTAGGAAAACGGAGGGCAAATAGCTGATGTGCATAACCATTCTTTGGGGAGCAGCACAGACTGGCAAAGCTTTCCAAGGCAGCCTTTAGCCACATTAACTCCCTCTAATACAGTGGAATCTGAAGAGCACAGTCTAACAGCTGAGGAAGCTTTGCCACCTCATCCTTTGCAGGGAGGCACAGGTAGCAACACTTAAGAGTGTCAAAGAGATGACTGAGCAGAAACAAGAGCAGAAGGACTTAAAAATATACTGTAGTTCTAATGCTTCAACAAATACCAGAAAATTCCAAAGTCCTGCCTCTTACTTTGTCCCAATATACAATGGTATGATTTAAGAAGGAGGTGTGAAATCTTACTTGGAGCACCTCAGCTGCACATGCTGCTGCTGCTGCCCAGGCAGAGAAACTGCTCCAAACAGGCACTGCAAACTCTGGATTTCTTAGCACCTCAAGCTATGATGGAACAGATGCACTTTTCATAGTGCTTTTGTTTTATACCTTGTACCCACATCACCTTTATATCTTGTACCCATATCACCCTGCACATCTCGCTAGAGAAAAACTTGTCCCCTGGAATAAAGAAAGACAGGCAGCATTTGGAGAAATACAGAAGCAGATTAAATGAATTCCTAAACCCATTGCAACAACTGTGCTTCTCATTTGTGCTCATGTGCTGCATTTTCCAGTGTTTTTTAGTTGTTGTCACATTCCTAAAGACAGCTATCAGCATGGCAATTGCCATTACAAATCCGGAGTTGTGTCATTAGACTACAGATGAAATAAGGTCTTAGAAATGAGATGCAAGAAAACAAGTCTGTACCATCAAACATTTGGAAACTCTTAGTCAAACAGCTGAGACAATGTTTCTGCACTGGAAGAACGTGCTCTGTTCACCAAAAGGCTGCTGAGTTCTTTATGTAGATTTTCCCTGTGCTTCCACTTCCAAGCTGGTTTCTTCTGCTAAATCAAATCCTGTGTGGGCACTTGTCAGCCCTGATCTTCAGCAGTTACTTTACATTTCAGAGGTATTTCTAAACTGAACTCCCGAGGTGATCCCTACACACAATGCACTGAAATATTTACTGTGGGCTTCAAAATTTACAGGCCTGCTCTCTCCCTCAGAGTCTGGGCTTTTTCCCCAATGAAAAGTTTGAGATATCTGTGGGTCAGAACAAAGAAATATGAAACAAATCGTTAGCAAAAAAGATTCTTTATAATTCATTTGGGAAAGCTCTTTTCACTCAAGCCGGTGGGACTATATTTCATAGCATTGTTAGAAGAAACACCAAAAAGTCAAATACGCCAGTGCTTTAGAGAATGTGCTACTTAAGAGACAAGAAAGCAATTTGCAAAATAATCCAAATTAAAACACAACAAAACCATTCCTTCAGAAACACAAACACACAAAGCAAGATGCTCTCAGTATCTACAAGCAGGCACAGCTGGGATCTGCAGATCATTTGATCCATTGCGATTCTTTATAATGTTTCTGTCAAAATAAGGCACTTAGATAAGCAAATCCAAACATTTTGTTTAGTCAATGCCCCCCAACAGTGTGCTACAAGACTGCCTGTCAATTTAGAAAAAAAGGACAGTGTTTTATTTAAAAGAGAAAGAAGAAACCCTCCTAATTAAAAGAAGCAGGAAAGTACCCTTCAGTGAGGAAAAGGAGTAACCCTGGGGCACGTCATTGAAAAGGGGTTTGGATTTGCCAAGTTCCGCAGTGTGCTCAGGGGCTGCACAGGCAGCACACTCTGTGCAGCACACACAGATCCGGAAGGCCACACCACACACACCCCAGTGGGTAACCTACCCCTTGCAATTAAATATTGTGGGAAATGAGGGCCTGCACCAAGCTCTGCAGGAGCCCTGGCCTCCTCACACTGGCTCTGGAAGAGGAGCTCTGCACAGGCTCTGCCCTGAGGAAGGGTAACTTTCACCTTGGTGACATTTCCAGAGCTAGTTGTGGCAGGGACGCGATACTCCAGGTGAGCAATGCACTCCACACTAGTCTTGCACACTTAGAAAGCAGGAAAAAGTTATGCAGTGCCAAAAGCTGACAGGGTGAGAGCTCTTATGATGACTAAACAAACACGTCTACATCACGTGCATACAGGCAGTACCGGATGCCAAAATCTTGGCATGTCAACAAATGAGATTGTGTATCTTCTGAAACTCACACTTCACACACTGCACAAACGTGAGAAGAAAAGGCCTTACTGCTGAACCATAAAATATTCTGCACAAAATACCAAAAAGCCCCACAGAAAACACCCGCACGCTCTGCTGGACATTTAAAGCCTTTAATACTGTGTGCAAGCAAACAACAGCATCAGGACTACACCTTTTATAGCCCACGGGAAGGACTGTGTCTGTCTTGCTGTCAGAGCACTTTAAAGACACATTTCCTGGGGAAGGAGCCTCTCAACGTTGCTACAGCAGAACAAATGAGAGCAGACTGCAACAGCTACCCAGAAGAACACAGATAAGGACATTATGCATGCACAAAAACGGTGTCAGCCAGCAACTTGTACATGCATTTGTCTGCAATTATGGCTTATTACGGCTGCAGTCATAACACAGTTATTCAACAAATTCGGAAGAATTAGCCCCCTGGAGAGTATGAAGTAGTTTTTCACCAGCAGTGTGAGGATTACTGCAGTGATAAAAACCTCTCTCACCTCCCAGTGACAGCAAGGACATCAAAGGAAGGGACAATGAACAAGCCATGAGGCTGTTTAAATAGACAGCTATGGAGCACAGCACAGCAGAGAGATGGTTCTGGAAACAATTACCCCTGAGGCAACAGGGGAAAAGAATAGATGCCAGTTCCAATGAAGAACCTGCCTGCTGACGGGTCCACAGTCACAGACTACAGATCCCTACAGGAAAAAGAGGCAACACTACAGGCTTTATATGCTGCTGCTCTGACAAGTGGAATTAAGGAATTAGGTTGGTATTTCTGCAGCCTCAGTTCTGAGCACAGCAGAACTGCATTCCCAGAGAGGAGTGGACACCAAAAGGCAGGAAAGAGCATCTCCTGGCACAAGAGGACACAGCTTGGCAGGGCAGTTGGAGAGCACTGTGGGAACACTGCTCTGCTGTACCAGCACAAGGAGCCCGGCCTCCTGCTCAGAGATAAATTATCACTTTGGAAAGCCTCAGTAACGAGTCATTTATTAAATCACCCTTGTCTCACACCAGTTTTCAGCTTCAGTCTAAAGTCTGACCTTGATTACCACTGGACTGGCAAATGCTACAGAAAAGTAAACCAAAAGATACAGATTTTCCATGAGGCTCTTCCATTAAGTCTCCTGTGTAAGCCTGGTTTAGCAGCTAAAAGAGGACACTGTGTCCCAAGCACAGGGTATCCCTAGTTACCCATCATCACAAGGGAACATACTGATTCAGTTGTAACAATTTAGCTTTAAAACCCGATGGAATCAGCCTGCCATGTATGGTGTCATACTCTGCAGACCAACTTCTTTTTAGCAAGAAGGATCTGTTATGTTTACATGCACTAATTGACATGAGACATTGAACAGGATTTCAGAGCTGGTACCACAAGGCTTTTCTAAATGACTGAGTTTCACCCACACAGTGCTTCAAGTGTGCCAGGCAGAGCTTTGAAGAACCTTTTTTATGAAGATTTCATAGGTGTACGTGAAACATTCGGATTTTCAAGGCTGTAGTACATTCCCAGATACTTCAAACTCACGCAGAAAAAAAACATAATCCCCAAAACAAATTTATTGGCACTTTCTGACCAGTATTTCAGCACTTTAATAATTAGGAATGTAAAGTGTGCTTGAGCTCTGGGTGTGGTTACTACTAGACTGAAAGAAAGAAACAAGCCAATGCAAGAACCACCTGATGTTTTGCCAGGAAGATTGAAACAAGGATAAATTAAAAGGAGAAACTCTGGTAACACATACTAAGTGTCATCCTCAGTGTCACTGTCTTCAGCTGTGCAAAAGTTACAGCACTGACTGCACCTCCGGAGAGACAGACAATTCAGTTCCTGTTGACCACTAATTTCTTGGCAGATGATTCATGAAACTTACCACCAAAAAAATCCAAACCAAACAAAAAAAACCCCACCCCCTAAAAAAAACCCAAACAAACCCAAGAAAATTTTGGGTTTGTTTCATCTTCAGAGCTTTCAGCAAGTGTCTATCCACGCAGTAATTTTCTCAAGCTTTATAAATCCAACTATATGCATATAAAAAAGTGACAGTTTTCCATTTAAAACACAAGCAGTAAATTCTCTGTCACTTTACACTGTCCTCAGGTCACTGCTTTGTACCTGGAGATGGCACAAACACAAGGACTACAGACAGACAGTCTGTTAGCAGAGATGAATACTCCTTTACCCCAGCCTTTACACCAAAGACTTCTTCGCATCCCTATCACAATCAAAAATAGTTCTGTCTTCTACTCTCCTCCCTATTTCCCACCACCCTCCACCTCCCCTATCTAAGCAAATATGGAAGGACAAAGTCTGCCTGTACACTAAGTTACAACAGATTCCAAACTGATCCAAATGGGTGTTAATCAGAGCTGAACAAATATGTGTATTTCTAGGGTAGATTTCCTATGAAAGGCTCAGAACTCCCCTCACTAATCTCTTCGAAGGTGATGAATATTTACAAGTGACAGAGTACCACTGAGACAATGCACAATGCACGGAACTTTCTCTTTGCAAATCAGACTCCAAATTCCTCCCGTTAAAAAGAGAAATAACCCTTGTTCCAGACGTGCACAGCAGTCTTGACAAAGCCACTTGGGCTCTAAAATCAATCCACAGTTCTTTAACAAACAAATCTGTGTAGCTGGCAGAGGAAATCCCATCTTGCTACACTGGGCAGGAAAGGGCTGAAGATCCTTCAGAGCGTGTACGTGGAGAATCCCTCCCTGTCACTCCTCACTGCAGCCCATAAAACTCAGCAATCCCCGCAGTGCCCAAGGGAACAGCAGCGGAGTGCTCATGGCCCTGGCCAGGGCTCCCTCCCCTTCCCAGCACCTGTAGCACAGCCTAAGTCCCTAAAGCACTGCTGAGCCCTCAGCTGTCCCACACAGCCAGCACACAGGGTGCTTTTGTGCCTGTGCCCCTGGGCAGCTGCACGGAGGGCTGTGGGGCTGGGAGGAGGGTGTTCTCCCCACCACACACAGCAACACGGCAGAAAAGGACTCGAGAAAACACGGGGACAGCAGACCAGGCCCATGGCCTCACATCCTCTCCTTTCTCTCAGGTTTGCAGTTATTTATTCTGAGGGCTAAGGTTTAATGTTGGGGAAATTCCAAGCTCACCTAAGGCTGGAGAATTTAAAAGAGACCCCGTGAAGCACAGTACAACCTTACCTGCCTGCAGCCTTTCTGGGATAAGGAGAGGAGAAAAGCCTGCCTGATAAAGCATTTTAGTCAGCCACAGTACCCCACAGGCTTCAGCGAGATGCAGGTGACAATCGACTAGAGCAGACCCAAAGTGCCACTGAGTGCTGGCATGTGGCCAGGGGCCTCAGTCCTGCCCCACAGCCAGCACCAGATGCCACCCTGGGGCATGTGACAGCTCCCATACCACGGGCAACAGGTGGGTCGGAGCAAGTGGCAAGTGAAAAAGCCACAGAAGGGGCGCAGCAGCCGAGCAGGTGGAAGCTCCCAGCAAACCCCAGCTGGAACCCATTGCAGCCAGGGGGAGGGTGGTGTCCCCCAGAGGCAATCTGAGCAGCAGGAAAAGCTACAGCTCTCCCTGGAGCCAAGTCATCCAAGTTCAGTCCTTAAAGCATGAGATAAATAAAGAGCACAACTGTCAGAGTAATCGTAGGAGGGACAGTGGGAGAGCCAATGGAACATGCCTAGATAACATTTACCACGTTCAGTGGCAGTACACAAAATGTGTGCTCCCTTTTTAAAATTTTTCTGCGCCTTCCTCTGGGTCTCAGTGTTCCTCCAGCTAAACAAGCACTATTCCTCTAAAACTCAAGTAAGCAGTGAGACTTAAATGTAGGTATCCATCATTTTCAAGCAGAGTAGGGAGTTTCACTCGACAGCATAGCTCAGGTAATGAACATCAGCTCAGCTCTGACAGCACCTTCTGGGTTTTAATGCTGTCCCAGCTGGCCTAGCAGCTGTTTCTGTGTGTACCCTTGCAAACCTGAGAGGCAGGCCAGGCAGTATGGGTTGGAGCACTAAACTCCTGGATTAACAGGGGTTACCTGAGGCAAATGCACAAGCAGCAGCACTCTGAGGAAGTTATGAATGGAAGCAGAGCTACATAGAAGCCAGAGTGCAAGTGCCACCCAAATGGTATTTCTTAAACTCTTTCAACATTTACAAATATACCAGTAGTGGCTGAAATAGGACGAAACTCCCTAAAAATATGCACAGGTAAATTTCTCTAACACTGACTTAATTACAGTTAAATTAGCACTGCTATAGATCCACACCCCACTAACAGAAGTCCTAAGAAAACAGGAAATACACAGGCAAGTACTTTTTTTCACCTAGCCTTCTTGTACCTCTTTATGAAGCCCAGAGTTTGCAGCATCCAAATAGTAACTGCTGGAGTGCAATAAAATTGGGAAGTTCCCACCCCCCTGACATAGTCGGAAACAATAGGCAAGGTCCAGAGGCAGCCAAGTGAGAAGCTAATCTGAGGCAACACAGCTCCTGCTGAGCAGGCTCTCACTGCTCTGAACGGCAGACACCGCTCTTGCAGTCAGCTCTCCTCCACCCCTTTTGCTCCCAATGACTACACAGCACCACAGAACCAGGGCTCACCTCTCACAGCCAGGGAACCAAGGGCCTCTGCAGCCCATAACACTGTGTGAACACAAATGACATCCCATCCAAACCTTGCACAGCTGGGGAGAAGGGACAATAACCCTGCAGATAAAAGCAATTTCCCAGTGCAGAAACAAAGTTCTCCCTCCCACTGCATTAGGAAGGGCAGATATCCTACCAACACCAGCTGAAAACAGGAGTCTAGTTCTCTCTAGCAAACAGATTCAGAGCATCAGCAGCTTCAGATTTTAAAGGTCTCCTAAAGAGGTACAACAAGCAGAGTACCCAGTATAGGAGCACTGGAAATAATAATAATATGGGTATAAACAGACAATCAAGACTGTGAAAACCTGGGCAAGGTTGCTGCAAGGAAGATACTGAAAGTTTCCAGGCTTCACTAATATACCAGTCACAAGACAGTTGCATTCTCTGCTAAGTACACCAGCCTCTCTCCCTGATCTTGAGGAGAATGTTAACAAGACTATCTGGAAGGCTCCAAAATTTAGGGGAGTACTGTTCTGGCAGACTTAATAACCAGTAAGTCCATCTGCAACACAAATGACCTTTACTGTAAATCCACCTTTCCAAGCAATTAAAACACAAACAAGCCAACAAAACCCACTAAACCAAACATCACCCCATCCTCCAAAAAACCCCAACATGCAGACCTGCCTTGGGAGAAGTGTAAATAAGAAAAGCTGGTTAGTCCAGCAGTCAATCCTGTAGCACAGGAAAACGGGAATTTTTTCAATTCCTGTCTCCTTTATAGTAGCCAGCTAAAGGCTGGGTTGATTCTAGAACTAAAAACAAAAGCTCAGGGTCAACATCCCAGGCTTGTCATCTGCAGATGATCTTCGACACTTGATTTGGGATTAGCAGAGCCTCAGTTACCCTGGATTTACATATTACTGACAGTTTGACATATTTCTGAAACACCTGCAGATCCTAAGAGCAGACATGTCCACATCATTACAACAGTGCAAGAAAAGTCCAGTTTTAATAGTGAGTGTCCTTCCTCTTTTCGCAGAAAGTCTTAGACTGACTTTTCTTCTCCCCACTCCCTAGTCAGGTATAGGATCCTTACATGTCTTTTTTAAGCCAACCTCCAGTACAGCACACTGTAATGTAAAATGACAAGTTATCATTTTAAAAGTAAATAACTGACCCTGCTCACAAGTTTCAGGCAGGCTTTCATATCATTAAAACTTTATATCAATATACTTAAAACCCAAGATTTTCTCAAGACAGCACTCCCATCATCTTAAACACTCTTCCTTTCCCCATGCCTGCTTCTCTGAAAAACATTCACCCACCCAATTTTTCCTTATCAGGAACCTTCTACATTCCAAAGGGCTGTGCTCAAGGTTGTAATGTTCTTTTCCAGGCATTCTGCTGACTATTTCACTGCCAAACACAGGCCTTTGCAGGATGCACTTGTTTGCAAGAACTCAAAGGCTGAGCCACTACAACAGGGCTGCTCAGCACTGCTGATGGGCAGAGGCAGACTGCTGTTTACTTCAACCAGAGAAAAAGTGTGTCACTTGGGGTATTTTTAAAGCCAAGAATTAATAAGTGACATTTGCCTTCACACAGTCCTTTGATCCCAAAGCAAAGCAAGCTAAAGGGACACATACAGTAGCAGAGCTGCCCCTGGAGTGAGCCACTGGGCAAGGTGGAGAAGAGAACAGGGTAAAGAGCATCAGTTTGCCCTTGTCTGAGGGTTCTGAGTGCTTGCAGAGCACGCAGCCTTTCCCAGTATTATGTGAGGGCCAGCTGTAGACAGCACAATGTTAAAGAGCCTAAGTGGTGTGCTCTCCTAGCTCTCCCCTACAAACAGCAACCCCTCCCCACTGCCTCCGGCACTGCCTGACATCTCACAGGCACACTTGGAATGCAGAGCGAGATAGACTCTGACAGCAGCAGGTTCCACTTGGAGCCATCTTCAAGGACATGTTAAACGATGCAGTTAAATCCACTTAAATACCCAACAGAGTGTCAGAATAAACCTGTTAAAAGGATTATTCTACATATTAGTTGATTTCTACAACAGTTGTATTTGTTGCAAAAGCCCTTTAAAGGAACCCGAGCTGGGAAATCACCGTAGGGTTGGGGCAGTGTGTGCAGCCAAGGTTCACAGCACTGAGCAGAAACCAGCTATTTTAAAAGGTTCAGCAGAAGAGAACCAGGCCCATCTCTGCAGAATTGCTCAAACTGCCTCAGATAGCAGTCCTATTTCAGGAATACTGGGAGTGCTCTGGGCTCAGTGAGTCAGCAGGGTGTGGCATTTTTTTTTCCATGTTTGTGGACTGAACAGGAACAGAAAAAGCAAAAGAAGCTGGAAACCAGAAATCTAGCACCTGGCTGCTATACAGGCAGGAATTCAGCAGGGTTAAGTGAGAAGAGTTCACAAATCTCTGCAGAGCCAGCAGACACAGGTAAAAATAGAAGTCTTATCTGGGAGTCAAGTAAGCATCCTAAATAAAAGTGAACAGAGCAACTGTAAAGATGTTTCCATGCTAGAAGCTACGTGTATTTTCTTCTGATGACCCTTGCCTTGTTCAAGACTGAGCATTTTGAGCAAATCACACTATTTGACACAAATCTTAGTTCCACTATTAGGTCAGGACACGACATTTTATATTTCAAAGCAAACAAATCTAAAAAGGCCTGGCAATAACCTCTACAACGCCCCTTTCCCAAAAACACTCATCAAGGGAAAATACTGACATAGCCTGTCATTATGAGATGTGATATTGCAGATGTCTCATTACAGTAATTACATCATAACAAATTACATGAAATCTCAGCCCATGAACACTCACACACACACTCGGAGAAACCAAATGCAAGTTCCTGAAGGCAATCCACTCACCTCTAAAAGCTGTGCTGACCTGACATCCACACTGTCCTCCTTCCAGGTGATTTATGACCTCACCAACCTTCTGGCAGAAGCTGGGTGCCCTTTTAAGTTTTAGTCAAAAGGAATAATGGTATCTCCTTTTCCATTTTCTCCTGGTCATAAGCAGTCGCTGTATTTGCTGATGTAATAATTAGAACCACAAAATACTTGCAGAGGCAACCGGAAGGGGAGTCAGTCACAAGGAATAGGATGACATCCGCCCTGCCTCGCAAATACTGACTGTAAAACTATTTTTCCCAATTTCCAGTCCCGGTGTTCTACTTATTCTACAAAACAATTTCAAATATCTGCAAGCCCTTAGGTTGCCTTTTGCCATCCCCCCAACAGCAGACACAAAGCATCAGCCTAGGGAAGGGGTGCTCTGCTCACAGGACACCCCAAACCCCTTTCTGAGATCCCCAAGCAGCTGCATAATCACAAGTGCAATTGCTGGAGTTAAGTGTGAGTTCTCAGCATTAACATCCCGTTGTTATTTGAATTCACAGCCTCGCAGTCCCAGTGGACTGGGGGTTCAAGTGAGCATTGTCTTCTGGGGCGTTATCCTCTCTGCCCCCAAACACCACCCGATCAGGTGCTGCTCCAGCACAAACCCTGGCGGGAGGATGGATGGGAGCCCTGGGTAGAGGGGGTTCTGTGATTTCTGTTTGATTGATTTTGGCTCAGAAAAAACCCAAAGCAACCCCCAAAAATGCCACAGACACTTTCCCTGATGCAGCTCTCAGCATGAACCTACAAAGGAACAGTTGCTGGCAGGACTGACAGGGCAGCATGCCACAGCACGAGGCTTTATCACCAGAGACAGCTCAAATCAAGACTTAGCCTCAAGGGGCATAATATGAAAATACTGGAAGACATATACAAATACATGTAGTGAGCCAAGGCAGCCCTTGCTTCAAATTTTAAACAAATAAAATAAAAAAAAAATGGGAAACATGTCTGCAGAACCAACCAAGCCAAGGCAGGGAAATGCAACCCAGATTCTGAACTTGGTTACTGAGAGGGGAAACTGAATGAGATAATATGAGCGCAGAATTAAGAAGAAATAAACAGTGGAAGCAAGTGTATGAATTGTAGAAATCGGTGACAGGGCAAGTCCTCCAAGAACACAACTGAGGGGTTTTTGTTGTGTTTTGTTTTTTTCTTTTTTTACAGTATTTTCCTCTAAAAGTTACACATGGTTATAAACTAATTTTCAAACATATCTGCAGAGGAAGTTAATCAATTTACTAATTAAAAGAAGCGTGATCCGGGAGAAATGCACCCAATTCAATTCCAGGACACTGGAGCTCACCAAAATTCAGCTAAAACCCTAAGCATCAGCATCTCAAAAGACTGAGCATACTTCCTCATTAAAACCCTTGGAAATTTATTTATGCAAATCACTACATTAAGATAAAAGCTTGTTAGAAACCCAAGGCTGTTTTTCTTTTAAAGTTCACTTCTTGTTCTTTACATGTGTTTGGAAAAAAACTTGCAAATGACTTGTTTCCTTACAAAGAAAAAAACACAACCACAAAGCAACCAACCATTAAGTGCTATTAAACAAGACTGTTTTGTGCATCAGCCCTACATGGCAAGTGCCCATTAATGGGAAAACCAGTTTCAGCAGCAGAATGTTTTCTTAACCAGTCGTTGATCTACTTAAAAGGAGAAGTTTGTTACGAAGTTTAGGTAGAACTTTCTCAGATTGCTTGTACCTCTGCATCAGTGCATACACTGAAACCAGTCTGAAACACCTACAGAGAGAATAAAAGACTTCAGTTAAAAATTCTTCTTGTGCACGCAATACATCCAGAACACACTTACATAACAGATAATCAAGTCTTCTTCGTTGCTTTAAGTGGAAATACTGAGGTTTCACACAAGCACAGGAATGGAGGACAGGCACTAGCTGGGAAGATGTGTAACCCTTTATCTGCAGGATAAATACTCCTGCATTTACATATCAAGCCCCAAACAAAGCAGGGCTTAGCTCACATTAGCGTGTATTTCAGTTTGAACAGACGGTGAGACCACAACAAATTATGTATAGGTCAGTGCTCAAGGCTGAGTAAACTGGGGGTAGTCAAGGTCAGGGCTAGGACACGTTTGCTGCACACACATGACAGGTCAGTCATATTGGAACAGCAAAGGTCACACCTCGTGTGACACAACTTCTGCTGGTTACACACAGCACCTTCTGCTGTTGTCTCCGATGCTCTGAAACCATAACAGACACTTGTTTCTCTTCATGCATACTTATAAACCCCAAGCTAACCAAAATTCATTTTCAAAAAGTCCTGTCTCGGAGCACTGGGCAAACTGGGAAGACATAGCTACTGTTTTGATGTAAACCCTGTTTTTTCCTTTTGTGCTGCCATTTCCCCCTTGAACAAGGCAGATGCAGGGCAGCACTGAGGGAATTACTGAATAAGGTAACATGCTTTCCAAAGTATGCTACTGTTTCCCCAGCACCTGTGCAGGAGGCACAGCAGGTGCACATGGACAGCTAACACAGTTCTCCAGGGGTAAGAGAAACTTTAAACCAGAATTCTGGTTTTGAACTGCCTGCCCAGCACAGCTCAGAGCCAGCTCTGAGCCACATCAGTACTGCTGAAATTCACCTGCATCAACTGCATGCACATCACTGCTAAAACATCATTAACCTAGGCCTGTGAAACGCCCACCGGCTCTTCTGAAGTCAGAGATCAAGCCCACACTTCAAAATCAAGCTGTCTTGGGAAATTCTGGTTCAGGTAGTTACCTTACCACGTGGATTTTACTGGAGATGTCCCTTCAGTGCCCCCCTCCCCTGGATGTACTTAAGGGGTTCCCTGTGAAGCTGGATTTGGTGCACCTGCCTGTCCTCCACACCACAGGTGTAGGCACCTGCTTCTTCCAGGCACAGCTGGTTCTTTATCAACCTCAGGCATTTCCTCCTCTGCTGGGGTCAGCACTACCTCACCCAGTCACCTCCCTGGTGGACGGTGGACCTTTTCAGCACAACTCAGAATTTGTCAGTGGTGGGAGACACTGAACACCAACAGGAGTATAAAGTTAAAATCAAGTGCCATGGAGCTCTCAAGCTAACAGTGGGGGCTGCATTGTGATACTATCAACCATCTCCTAAAACTCTGCGGAGATGAGTTACCAGGACGTGTCCCTCACTCTGAAATGGAGGCTGCAACAGGACCTCTGTGTCCTACATCTTCTGGGGATACATGCCCCCCACCTTAACACTGTCTCCTCCCAGGAATTAAAGACACTGCAACTCTGTTCCCAGGTGCTGCCCACTCCTATCCCAGCAAGGTGGATGGGCGTTATAATGGATGGAGATGCAAGATTATCTTCTCTTCCCTAGTCCTGATGTAGGGAGGGATCAGCACCAACCTGCAGTCTCTGCTAGAGTTTCATGGTAAGCTCCAAACCATTATTTGACTATCAGTTTACTAACAAAGTTATTTCACTCAGTGCATACAGAAGTTTCAGAATCAATATGGATTAGGAAGGGTCAAACTAACTATAAACCCTATGTAAATATTTCTATACAAAGCAGCATGGTTTCTCAACAACTGCAGAAGGAAAGGCTTATGGGTTTGTGAAACTGCTCAGCTGTGCTTAGGAGAACCTTCAAGAAGTTCTGCAAGTCAGACTGAGGAAGTGCCTCCCCAAAGCCTAAATGGCTGCAGTGACAGGTCTGCATTCTCTGAGTTATGTGTTTGAACATCACTTAAGAACACAGACAAGTGGAAAATAATTGTCTTCTGTATGCCCTCATATGAATTCATAAGATATGAGAGAGCTTCTCCTCTCACACAAAGCAGAAGCCAGGCCTCATCTGAATGGCAAGAGCACCAGACCATGCAAACAATCTTAAAATAGCACTCGGCCTCTCCTCACTGTCATTCAGTACAGATCAATGCAAGAAGGCAGTCATGCCTGTAGCTCGATACTCCACCTCAAACGCCAAAGGAAATAGGGAATTTTCTTGATGCCTATGATCAGAAAAGAGCATGGGGACCTCTTGGCCCTTTTGCCAGAAAAAACTGAACTGTTGCAATTCAGACTTCACTCATCAACTTTCTATTAAAGAAAAACATGAAAAGTGAAACAAGGAACAGTCTGTAAGATGTGCTGCTCCTCATTGCAGGCACTGATGTGGTGCTGAATGCCCATCACCTACACCACAATTTGCTTTAGATGGGAGAACTGCAACAACAGTTTACAACTGGACGTTCTCTGCTGGCTAATCCACAAATTCAAGTAAGCAATTAGTACAGCTGGCAAAGACAAATACATTCATCCAAATACCACAATTTCCTCAAAGACAAGTTGTCAGATTGAGGCATTATTGTATTTCCTTAGAGTGATGTCAGGTTTCATCCCTGTCACACTGAGAGGGTCAACAACCACCTCAGGAGAACATAAAGCAAAAGTGTCCTACCCAGGGAAGGGAACTCCCACACTCGTTCAACCTAAAAGGATTCAAACAAAGGGGACAGTGCAGATGAGCTGAAGGGCAAGGACAGGGGAAAACACACACAAGTCCCCCAACAGTGATAACTCACTTTCTCAGCACATTATTTTCTGAAGCTTCATGTGGTAATGTCCCTTCTGACCACTATGAAAAGCTTTCCGGAGCAGATAGAGGTGAGCAGGAAGCAGAGAGGAAGGTAAGGCAGTGAGCTGTGAACTGAGGCAGCTGCATGTTAACAGGCATAGGAACATGCTTTCTGTGCCTTGGCTCATCCTAAGCACCATAATCTAATCGCTTTTGGGCAGCCCTGAGCACAGCCAGGCTCACAGGCCTTCACTGCCTTCCTGGGCAAAGTCATAGCGTGCCATGGAACTGCAGACTGCAGCAAATCCCTGCCGTGTCTGTGTGTGACACCTCCCCAGTGACAACAGACCAATCACAGTCCCTTTTTAGCAGCTCAGACACATTTGCAGCCTGATGCTCCAGGGAATGAGGTATTTTTCTTCAGAACAGATTATTCTAGGAAGCTGCTGGCCCATTTTAAAAGGACACATGGACGTGACTGTAGGCAACTGAGGGTTCTGATGGTTTTTTGTGGCTTTTTGTGTGTTGGGTTTTTTTAAAACTGTCCTAACAACCAGAGTGTGCTCCAGCCTCGCCCACACTGTGGGTTCCAAACGGGCACTCCTTCCCCAGCTTTGCAGCCAAGGGAGTATGTGACTGCTGATAACATAATAACTGGCACACATCCCATCGGAGAAGTAACTGCATTTCAGTGCTGAGCGTAGGATACTCTAAAGTTCTTAAGAAGAAGTAAACACAGCCAGTGAGCCAAGGCTACACAGTGCACTTCTCCACACATCGAGGAGCTGCCTCGAGCCCCAACACACGAGCTGCTCTCCACTGAGGAGCTCCTGCAAAAGCTCACTGCTTACATTCCCAGTCTTGCTGTGTGAGACACAGCACCCTGCTAGAGCTGCTACTGTGCTGTTGTCACAGACCAATCTGCAAGTAATTTGGGGCTTTTGGATACTTCAGGACCTGTGCAGAAGCTCCAAAAGAGAATGGGGGGGTTGGGGTTCTTTTTTTATAAATAAATTATTTTTAAAAGAAGAAAAGCTGTGGTGAATTTATTCTCCTAGAAAAGAATCCTTATCCTCCACAAAATGAAGTTAAACAGATTAATAAAAAGCCACCCAGAAGTAACACAGATTGGTGAAATGACTGCAAATAGGAAAACAAAAGAAGATAATTGTGCAAAGGGCCTGTAACACCAGCAGGCACAACTCAGTAGTGTAAACCAACACGCTGAACTTGACCAATTCACTCTTCCTGGGGACAATCCCTGTGGATTCTCACACACATCCTCCTCCTCGTGTGTTCCTGTAGCCCTGATCAACTTGCCCTCCTCCAGCTGCCACACCACTTGGGCAGAGCTTTCTCTAAAGCAGGGATTCCAATTACATTTGCAATAATCTCATTACTACATCAGCCATAACCTGGTTAAGGAAGGGTCTAGGAGATACCATTTTGGCAGTTGGGAAGCAGACAAAAGGGAGAGTTGCTTTGTTGTTTTAGTAACTGGAAGATTTGCAAACTGCACCCTGGTTTTGTGCCAGAAGCACACCATGCTGTCCTACGCAGCACAATTTGACTGCTTAAAACACAAAGAGCACAATTTGACAAAAAGCTTAGAGAAGTTATGCATTTGTAAAACTGTCTCAGCAGTAAGACAGACCAGCGCTCAAGGATTTACTTACACATTATGGTTACTTTCACATCACATGTAATTTAAAGATATGATCAGGAAAGCAATCCACTTTGTCATCAGCGAGCTGGCCAAAACCTGCTTTGTAACCCAAGACACTTAAATTGTTGTTTTGGAAGTGCTTCATTCACATGCAGCTCACCCAAACCAATCCATGCCAGCATTTCCCTTGTCACCTGCAGTCTATCCCTTTATGTATCTGCCATTGAACCTGCACCAAACACCATTTCTTTTCCTACATGTGCCAGCAAAAGATTACTAAAGTCAATGACATTCCACCAGGGAAAAAACAGGATCAGGCTCTTATTATTCCTTCCAAGCTTATCTGGCTGGGCAGAACAAATCAAAGAGTAGACAGTCAAAAAAATCCAAACTGCTGGTCGTGGTTTCTCTGGAGGAAAGCAAGCTCCAGATAAGCTGTGCCTCCAATCAGCCGCTGCTTTCCATGGCCAGCAATATGCTTCCCTATGGTAATTGAAATGGAGCAATTCTCAAACAGCTTGCCAAGTCTCACCTCATTAACCTTTATGGACTGACCTCCAAAATTCCTTGAAGCTGAAATACAGGTCCCCCTTGTCGCTGCATGATAACTGTTTACCCCTAAGAGGCTGGGCAGAGAGGGAGGGCATTAGAGAGCAAACTGCTAAACATGCTAGAACTGGAAGAACTCTTTCCAGGCTATTACTGGGACCCAAACCTTCACAAGCTTCTGTCTCCTTTGCTGGCCCATCATTCAGACAGCCCGCAGAGCCAAATTTGGATTACAAATGACACTCCCCGCCCCCAACACCTCTTCTAAGAGTCAGTATCATTAGCTCTAGTATGCTGCCCAGTATTCAAATAAGCATTCCCACACTTGAAGGTTTATGAAACCTTATTTTTCCTCTGTCCCAAAACTGTTATTCAGGATGCCTACTTGCCATTCCACTCAACTCTGTTTATTACTTTTGCTCAGGCCTCCACAAAACTTAGTGGTAGCAGTGAAAAGCAAGCTGTCAATGAAGGAGTGACTGAACACAGTACTTCGCACTTTATCCAAGTACCCAAACCAGAGGTATTAGACAAATGTAAGCACTTAGGAAAGATGGTAGAGCAATTAGTCCCACAAATTAGCAAGCTCCTACCTTTCTTTGTCAGCATCTTGTGTGGCATTCACTGCAAAGCTTTAGGGCTCTAGCCCCTGGCTCTGGGAAATCACCAGGCTGCAATCACCCAGGTCCAGTGGTTTTGGCATATAGCATACAGGATTCTAGTGTGTGGCCATCACAGTATGGGTATCCCTGTGGCTCTGTTGCAGCTTATTCCATAGCAAAGTCAGTCTCACTTCAATCTCTCTGTCAGGGACCTAAAAAGTGAGCTTCACACAGACACAGGAGGTGACACCAGCATCCCCAGGGCTTCCCAGTACCAAGCAACTCTCCGGGTTGGTTTGCACTCTCATTTCAAAGGCAGGTGCTTTGAGATTGCAGACTGTGAGCACTGGGGTAGGAAAAACTCCATGACTTGGGATGAATCTAAGAAAAGCTAAAATAAAATCTATCTCTATGCCATTACTTACGGTAGGCCTGAGGTAAACAATAGCAAATGTTTGTGGAAAAAGGGATGAAATCAACAGGACTTCAGAGGCCACTATAGTCACTGGAGACATAAAGTAGAAGCTCTGTGGATTCCATTAAATTCAGCTAGGAGGAAAGAGAAATTTGGCAGAGAAAGAAAAGGATCTCTTCACTCCCCCTGACTAAGAAGCAGGGAGTGGTAGCACAAGCATCTTGATAATCTCAAAAATCTCAAAAGCTACTAAATCACTGAAAAGCAAGGCAGGGTTGGGGGTTGCATTTAAAGAGCATCTTGGCATCAGTACTCCTAGGAAATCCACCAATCATCACAGGAAAGGATTAAAACATGTTTAAAAAGTAACAGCAAAATGAACTACACAAGTGTCAGAGAAAATTTAAACCTCATTATTGAACCAAAGTAAAGATGGAAAGCAAGGCCTGCAGCCAGCAGCCCTTAAAATTAACAAGCAATCTGCACATTATGGAAGCTCCTTCATTTCAGTTCCTCAGAAGGAAGAATCACTCCTCAGTGGACTGAAGTCGGCCTCAGCTGCTCAGAGGAAATGCTGTGCTCCTAAACAGCAGTAACAGCACTGGCATGTTGCCTCAGAAATCTTTGCACCAGCACAACACACTTCTCAAACTGTACTGTCAAGCTAAACTCCACAGAATACAAAAGAAACTTCTCCAAGATCTCAGAAGACGCAAGTAACTGAGGAACAGACCCTTGCAGAAACAGGTACAGAACAAGGTCCTTCCATGACGACACACTGCGTGCTTTTTTGGGGCCTTTGCAAAGAAGTAGTGACAAGATTTACCTTAAAAGCAAGAAATTCAGATGCTTGCCTCTCTGGTCAGGCATTTAAGGCATACAGAACCTGAAGAACCTACAGCTCTAAGTGAGCAGAAGCTTTAAAATGGCATTCTGCTCAGCTGAGATAACAGCAAT
The DNA here is from genome assembly GCA_013396655.1 of Campylorhamphus procurvoides. Taxonomy (NCBI): domain Eukaryota; kingdom Metazoa; phylum Chordata; class Aves; order Passeriformes; family Dendrocolaptidae; genus Campylorhamphus; species Campylorhamphus procurvoides. The sequence continues at coordinate 745,979 of WBMV01000122.1, forward strand.
TCTGAGTTTTGCAGTTCACATGCATAAATTTCACGACTCTTTTCTTTGTCTACATTAAACTCACTAAAAATATAGAGAATGTTCCATGCTCTCCAGAAAGGGACATTCAGCACTCCCACGCTCAGTAGCAGCTAAAATAAGTAAAACATCACTGCTGGTGGAATGAAGACACATATCCCAAACTGACCCCGCACGGAGCGCTCTGGTTCCTGGGGGCTGCCTACAGAAGAGCCTGCCAGGACTCTGCAGAACACATCAGGTCTCCTCCTGTGAACCCAAGGACTACTGGGGCACCTGGAGGGAAGCAGCTGTGTAGGTAAATATTACTTATGGGGACTCCAGGTAAGTTTCCACATTGTTCTGAGATCGATAAAGTCATTTCACACACAGAGCTGAGAGAGCATGCAGTGATTTTATGGAGCAAGCTGTGAAGCCAAGCAACCCCAGCGTGCTCCTTCCTCAGTACCCTGCCACTAGTTAGAAAGTGACCCAGCTGAGGCCATTGTGAGGCCTCCTCTCTCCAGAACAGCACCATGCAACTGTCCCTTGACTAAGCAGAAAGGCACCGGTGGCTTTGCTTGTGTCTGTGTCTGCAACTAATGTTTAACAGCAGGCAGGATTTTTAAAATATTGTTCTTCCTTCACAATCAGAATAAAGATATTCAAGCTTAATGCAAAGTTAAGATGTGATTTTTTTCTATTCCCACTACAGGAAATTAGTGATGCATAATTAATTCTAATATAAATATCTTTGCCCAGGCTCTATTAAGTACATTTAATAGATAGTACAGCTATTACCAAAACTCAACCCTGCAGCTCTGATTCTGGTCCTTGGAAAAAACTGAAAGCCTTCTATCTTGGTCTGATTTCAAGTTTTTGATGACTCTTCACCAAGAGCCCAGATTCAAATTTTGACTTGGACCCCAGTCCCTCGAGAGTTAGGTCTTTTTTATAATACAAAATTCGGAAAACATCACTTGACAGTGAACTCCTGAAATAATTTGGACAGAAGAGCAGGTGTCTGCTGGCCAAGCTGAAGGTGCACTGGGTTGGCAGATCCAGACACAGATTTCACATTGCACCTGTGCACAGCACATTCAACACTATTACAGGAAGAGCCATCAAAGGCAAAGCCAGGAAGCACACACAAGTCTGGATGCACTGAGAAATCAAACACTGCTGAACAAACCCCACTTGATGCTAATTAACATTAAGGCTGGCCAGAACCTCCTGCCATTCAAACTTGCACTCTCTGTTCAAGCAAAACTTCAGGGAACCTGGCAGAAGCAGTGACTGAACCATAGGTGTGGGAAAAGCTGTCTGGATCTGTGATCTGCTTTTGTGTCATGTGGTGATGGAGAACAGACCTCATCAGAGCATGGTAGCTGGGAATGGGAGCCAGCCAGCTAATCACACAGTGGTCTCTCATGCCTTTTGTTTGTTTTATGAAAGAGAGGTTCTGCCAGCTGGTTTCAGATCAAAATTCTTCCTAATCAGGAAAGAAATAAAATTCATATAAAATGATGCTCAGTAGGAATTAATCAGAAACACAGTTCTCCTGAAGGCATGAGCCTTTTTGGTTAAGGAAGAAGCTGCCACCAGCTAATGTGCAAGACAGCACTGATTAGCCATCTGGTGAAAGTTCCTGCTAAGCTTGCCATGTCACCCTCTTTGCTGAGGAAAGCAGAAGGTGGATCAGTTACATTCTGTCCTTGCCTGCAATGTGTGGTCATCCTCAGGAACAAGACACAAAGCTTTCCAGCACACCCAGGAATTGTGTTTCAACTTTTCAGCAGCCCTTTTTTAACACTGCATCCTGGCTAAATTATTTAAAATAAAAATTATCTATTGCCTTTCTCAAAGTGGAATTTACCCTCAAGCTTTATCAACCTTTGTTATTTTCTGCCCCTTTGTTTCTTTCTGCAAAAATTGAAACTGCCAGGAGGCTTCCCAGTCATCTAAAGAGCATCAGTAAACAAGGGCAGAGACAGATGGCTGCAGCTCAGTTCAAAGGAGCACAAGCTCCAGCCTCTCCCCTGCACTGCAAGTGCTACCCCTCAGACACAGACAGGCAGCAAAGCCAGCAAGAATGCCAGAGATAACAGGGCCGTACATCCCATCTGGTAAGGAAGAAGCCACCACAAGGACAGACTGCAGAGCTTCCACATACACTGAACATCCAATACCATCGTCCAGCCTTGCAATAACACAATGAGATATGAGGATGGTGGTGGGGCAGGGAAGAGTTCCCCCTCAGTTGTTGCTTCCAAAAGTACAGGGAGAGAAGAACCAGTCATCTCCTTCCAGCAAAGTTACTCTTCTGAGAGCTAATACAGCAAACTCACACAACCTGAGAAAGAACCTGACAGGCCTCTCAATTCACCTGCTACTTCAGGAAATTGGTTCCATTGCAAAAATGAGAGACTCAAAGAGACAAAACCCACAAGAGAATTCACAGATTTAGAGTTACAGAAGTCTGTCAAAACAAACATCCTTATTTTCTTTTTATTCCTGGATTTGCCTTTCATTTACTGCATAAATGATTACTGGTGTTAGCACAAGATACTATTTACATTACATGCCTTGCTAAATAGATTCAGATGTCCACATATATTCAATAAATCTATCTGAATTAACATAGTTCCTTGCATGCCTCTTCCAACAACTATAAATTCCCTGTGATTCCACAGACACACCTGCATGCCTGAATGGCTTACACAGGAACTGGTTCAAACACTGCCCATTCTTCCCCAAAGGAAAATTTTGATTCTGCTGAAATTAAATTAGCATTTTTCCCGCAGGGCTTCCTGATATTCCAAGTTCTTCTTTCACTTAGTGATAGCAGAAAGCTTCACGAACAGGGTTGCACAATCATCACCTCCAATCAGCTGTAATTGAAGGCTGACACGAGACAGAACGAGAAATGAGCACTCCAATTAATACAGACAGGAAAAAACAAGATTGTGGGAGCAGCAGCATTATGGGGAAAGCTCCAGCAAAACCCTCAGGTTGTAGTATGTTGGCACACTACCACCTCTGAGGCAGAGTGCAACTGCTCCTTAGTACAGAGCATGAGGGAGGGAATGATCTGGTGGTGAATTTACCACAGCTGGTGAATACCTGGTAAAGTTCAGGCCCCTTTTTACCTCAGCTGAAACTTTAAGAACTGATTAACATGGGACTCCATTTATTCTCTCCAGAGAGGCCTGAATGGATCCTTCTGGGAATCCAGGCTGACTTCCCATAATGCAACGACATACACTTCTGTAGGACCTCCCTAAAACAGCAGAACTACAAAATAAACACAGCCTTCTCACATGAAACAGTTGCCCCCTCACAGCAACTCATGCAGGGTCTCCCATTCACTTTCAAAGACTCAACAAAAAGCTGGCACCCACCTGTATCCCCATGGAAACAGCTGTCCTGGTGACATCTCCCAGAGGGCAAATCTCCATCACTTGGCCAGATCTGTCCCGTCTTTCGTACCCCCACAATAGTAGCCTCAGACACAATGACCTGCTGCTGCCTGTGCCGTTTCTGAGACTGGGGGGTTGGTGGGCTGCTGCTGTCGAAGGACTGCTGGGAGTTCTGGGAAGGAGAACGGCTCTTATCCCGATACATGCGGTACGTGGTGGGGCTGGGGGACACGTGGCTGGACTGTCCTGAGGAGAAGTCTTCCTCACTCGAGGTGAGGTTCTCATTAGAGCTACAATCAGGAGTGTATCCCCCTCCGATATCTTCAAAACTCCTGGGGGAATAAGATCTCCTGGGCCACGTGAGATGTTTTTCCTGGTCAGTTGTGCCCTGATTTCGCAGAATAGGTCCTTTTCCTTCTCCTTCCCCCATCATTCCACCAACATAGATACTCTGATACGGCTGAAAGTCCATGGGCTGCCAAGGTGAGCGGTTGTTGCCATTGGCATTAATCAGGTTATCTTTGAGAAACTTGGGGTTCAGTTCAGCATCCTCATACTCCCCATCATAGGCAAAGCTGCTCTCCGAGGACCTTCCCCTGTAAGCAGGTCTCTGGAACTCATTGAAGCTTGGTACCATGTTAGAAGGCAAAGAGTGCAAAGACTTTTTGCGTTCCATTTGCATGGCTTGGCTGCCAAGGGAGCTTATTTTATCAGAAACATCTTTATCGTTGACCTTTACTAGACCCTTTTCATGATGATACTCCATGTTCACATAAAATGGCTTTTCAACAACATCCTTGTTATCTCCAGAAGAATGAGAATTAACCTTTTTCATTCTCTCAAAATTGGACCGTAGGGCTGCCACGCTGGTGCTGTTCCCTCTCTCCTTAGGCTCAAACGATCCCTCCTTCTCAGCAGATCCCACCAGCCTGCGAGTGGAAGCTGATCTATGTTTTGAAGGAGAGCCATCTGTATCACAGCGATTCTCCATGTCTTCCACAACTCTCTTCAGTTTCTCTTCCCCATAGTACTTAGCCCTGTCCTGCTCTCCTTCCCCGTGGTGGGGGCTGTCCAAGGGTGACAGGTCTGACCCATCACTCTGGGTAGAGAGCTTTCGCACAGAGGGTATCCTGGGTTTGAACTTTTCCTCCCCGTGGTGTGACTTGCTTTTTTCATATTCCTCTTGGTCAGCAGACTGCTGATGCAGGTCCTGGATCTGCTGCTCTGCACCCCCTTCAGGCAACTGAGAAACACGTTTAAAACCCCATCTCTGTCTATCATAGCTTTTCTTCTCCTTTGCCAGAAGAGTCTGCAGGTAAATCATGCGGAACCTCTCCTTGTTGACCTCCATCTCCAGTCTCCGGATAGATGCTTTGCACATCTCCAGCTCCTGTTCAATGTCTCCCACAGACTTCAGCTCCATTTTAGGAGGCTCAGAGTCTGCAAACTGTGCTTTCCAAGCCTCCACAAACCCCACAGGGTCCACCATTTTGCATACGGGAGTAAGTGGAGAATACGAGGAGGAGGCTGGAGAGAGAGAGAGGTGGAGAGAAAAAACCAACCGGATCTCACATGTAGAAGCAGAAGCAGCTCCGGCAGGGTCAGCTCCGCGCGTCTCGTTCACGGTCCATGCAGGGGCACGGGGAGGCAGGCGGCAATCCTCTCTCGCAGAGCTCTGCTCCCCGTCTCCTTCAGCCTTTGCCTGCCCCAGCCCCGCGCACCCTCGCTACTCTCTCCCCGGCATGACTGATCCTTTGCTCGCGAACAACAATGCTCCCACCCCGGCGAGCCCCGAGCCCTTCCCAGCGGGCGGACAAAGGCGCGGGCTCGGGGCGGGGGAGGGAAGGTAAATATCGCCCCCCACGCACCCACCCACCTCCTGTCGCCGCGGTCCTGGGCTCGGCGCAGCCACGCTCCGTCCTCCTCCGCTCCCGCTGCCTCGGCAGCCCGTGTGTTGTGCTTTCTCTTTCTCTCTCCTCCCTTCCCCTGCCCCTGCCCCTGNGCAGCGGGGCCCGGCCGTGCCGCGGGGAGGGGGTCGGGGATGGGGTCGGCACTGCCGCTTCCCCCGCGCTGCCCCACAGACAAAGGAGGGCATGTGCGAAGTGGCGCCTGCAGCCGCGGGCCGGGGCATCGGCACACCACAGCGACGTGGCGATGCCGGAGCCTAGGCAAGAAGGTACCATATACAGTGTGCATAGAGAGGGATCCATTCTCGTCCATACGGCCGTGCCCTCATATATTATGTATAAACACCAGCACGTCTCCGTGCTCTCTCTTGTGCTCACAGCAAGGCTCTCCCCCAGGCACTGATGCAGCTCACCTTCAAAGGTCACGTTTTTCTCCTCTCATTTAAGTGCTGCTTAGTAGCAGGCTCGTTATTACCTGAATCCTACCTTCCTTGCCAGTAAATGACAAGCTGGATTTCGGAGATGGGCAACTGGTACTGCAGAATAACTGTGATATCAGCAATAAGGCCTGCTTTGTTCTGCATTAGACTCACTTTTGCCCTGTATATTATCCTAGCCCAAATAACTCAAGAGTCCCACGCCCCAGCACTGGGTGAAGGGTGGCAAATGATTTAAACAAAAGTCTGGCTGCCAAGTACTACTTCTGAAATCACAGAACATGATCCTGCTTAAGCCCTGTGTCCCTTGTGTGTATTAATTCAACCTCTGAAAAAATGGTACCAAATACACCTGAAGTTTCATCTTGCCTGTTGGATGACAGGAAAAGGTGAGATATGTACACCCATGTCACCCATAAACCTGCTTCTTTCATGTCTGCAGTGAGGTGTGTGTTTTCTGGTACATGTTGTTAGAATAGTGGGATATAGCCCCAAATAAAATCCCCTAAGAATGAAAAGCACAACTCCACAGGAGTAGCTCTCTTACCTTTGAGATATGTGCTGTTTCAAAATCCATTAAACAGTTTTCCTCATCACGCATTTTTATATGCCAACCAAAATATTTTCAGGTATTTTCAGACATACTGCAAATGGCTAGTCATTCAGGTTTGCATAGTTCATCCCTCTTGGTTTTTGTTTCCTGGCTTTAACCTCTTTTCCTGCACTTGTTTCCTCAGTTTTTAACATGTAACAGGCATTGGCTGACCTACCTAGAAAACAGATTATAATCTAAATCATAATAAAATCTGTATGTTCAATAAATAACTCTATAAATCTTTCAAGAAATCTCAATCTGTCATGGAAATAAAATAAATTGCCTTTTCCCCACTGATACTATTATTTGCTTAATGTCAGTTTGACCACTGAAATTCTGACATGCAATTTATTTCTAGAATATGAAGCTTAAGACTGTACTGACATATCTCTGTATGTTACATCCTAGGGATGTGTTCTGAGTTCACACAGTGCTTTTACCAAGGTCTCAGCAATCTTGTTTTTTTATATCTAGAGTGTTTTATATTTGGGTCCACATTGGCACCCTTTCTGGAGGGAGTAAGAATTCCTGTGATTCAGATGAGGGATTTCTTTGTGCACACTTAAGTGAGTAACACTGTTAAACAACTACACCCTCTTTACCTACTGAGGTACCACAACATCAGAAATTCCTCCAGGAACTGAAGGGCACTCTGAATTTTTGCAGATATTTCTGCATTCAACAGAGTACTGTTCTAATAGGACATAACATTTCATTAAGACTATGGTGGCAGACACATACCTGTGATGTGAGACTGAGAATCCTGCGAAAAGAGGCTAACTTAGGGCCAGAGTGCCCGGCACATCCCCTCTGCTGGCCTGCGAGGGATCGCGCAGCGCTGCCGAGCCAGCACGGATCTCATCCTGCAGTGACCGCCGGGCTCCCTCTTGCGGGAGAGGAGTCGCCTGGCTTGGGGAAAGCTCTCGAGCTGTCACTTAAGAACTGTCCTTCAGCGGGATCCCACGCGGGAGAACCGGAGGGTTTGGAGGAAGACAAAAATAACTTAAACTGAGATTTTACAATGAGAATCAAAACGTGATTTCTGATTAATCTGTGGCTGAAACGAAGCAATTGGATTTTTGTAAACACAAAGCAGCACTCTGGGAAAGTTTGACAAGGCTGGCAAGTCTCAAGAGGTCTCATGCAGTATAAATCATTCTATGGACCCAGAAAAAAAAGNTCCTCCTCCCGCTGGCGGCTATTGTGCGGCGCTCGGGGCGGCTGCGGGCCGCGCTCGGGCGCTCCCCGGCCGTGCCCGGCGGTGCCGCGNCAAAACTACAGGAGACTGAGCAACTCTCTCCACTACCAAATACAGATTCTCCTCCAACTTGCCAAATACTTCACTTTAACTCTCATGCTCAGAGGATGTGACCCAGGGAGGGGTTCAGGGCATTCACTCACCAGGGCACTATATCAGAACAGCCTCTACTGATGGAAACCTGAACAGGCACAGAGGGGACAGAGGGATTGGTGAAGAAAGGACTCCAATCACTCCACAAGGCAAACCTGAGCTGGGACCCAAAAGGATTCAGCAAGATCTGAATCACATGACCTATATGAACATAAATCATCATATCCAGAGCATCCAGCAACCACTCAAAAGGCGAAACAACACGATTAAACATTAAAAGGCTTTTATAAGTAAGAAATTAACTTTGTCTGACAGTTGACTTTCTTAAATAGCTTTTGATCCATTGCCATTGGTTTTGCTCAGCACAAATGCATCCTTATATAACCATTAACACATTAGCTTCTACTTATTAAGGCAAGAAACAGCCTGACAGTTAGTTCTTCTTTGGGCAAAGTGATTATTCCAATTCCTCTTTATCTTTGCTTTGGACCAATTCCAAATGTCACTTCTCCAATTTCTCACCTGAAAATTCCACAAGGAAGCTGGGACTGTGACTGGTGCCACGATCNAATATTTTCAGGTATTTTCAGACATACTGCAAATGGCTAGTCATTCAGGTTTGCATAGTTCATCCCTCTTGGTTTTTGTTTCCTGGCTTTAACCTCTTTTCCTGCACTTGTTTCCTCAGTTTTTAACATGTAACAGGCATTGGCTGACCTACCTAGAAAACAGATTATAATCTAAATCATAATAAAATCTGTATGTTCAATAAATAACTCTATAAATCTTTCAAGAAATCTCAATCTGTCATGGAAATAAAATAAATTGCCTTTTCCCCACTGATACTATTATTTGCTTAATGTCAGTTTGACCACTGAAATTCTGACATGCAATTTATTTCTAGAATATGAAGCTTAAGACTGTACTGACATATCTCTGTATGTTACATCCTAGGGATGTGTTCTGAGTTCACACAGTGCTTTTACCAAGGTCTCAGCAATCTTGTTTTTTTATATCTAGAGTGTTTTATATTTGGGTCCACATTGGCACCCTTTCTGGAGGGAGTAAGAATTCCTGTGATTCAGATGAGGGATTTCTTTGTGCACACTTAAGTGAGTAACACTGTTAAACAACTACACCCTCTTTACCTACTGAGGTACCACAACATCAGAAATTCCTCCAGGAACTGAAGGGCACTCTGAATTTTTGCAGATATTTCTGCATTCAACAGAGTACTGTTCTAATAGGACATAACATTTCATTAAGACTATGGTGGCAGACACATACCTGTGATGTGAGACTGAGAATCCTGCGAAAAGAGGCTAACTTAGGGCCAGAGTGCCCGGCACATCCCCTCTGCTGGCCTGCGAGGGATCGCGCAGCGCTGCCGAGCCAGCACGGATCTCATCCTGCAGTGACCGCCGGGCTCCCTCTTGCGGGAGAGGAGTCGCCTGGCTTGGGGAAAGCTCTCGAGCTGTCACTTAAGAACTGTCCTTCAGCGGGATCCCACGCGGGAGAACCGGAGGGTTTGGAGGAAGACAAAAATAACTTAAACTGAGATTTTACAATGAGAATCAAAACGTGATTTCTGATTAATCTGTGGCTGAAACGAAGCAATTGGATTTTTGTAAACACAAAGCAGCACTCTGGGAAAGTTTGACAAGGCTGGCAAGTCTCAAGAGGTCTCATGCAGTATAAATCATTCTATGGACCCAGAAAAAAAAGGAATCCTCCTTCTTCGAGTTCAGAGAATGGCAATTTCTCACTGTGAGAACAACCTTATGGCCAAAACTACAGGAGACTGAGCAACTCTCTCCACTACCAAATACAGATTCTCCTCCAACTTGCCAAATACTTCACTTTAACTCTCATGCTCAGAGGATGTGACCCAGGGAGGGGTTCAGGGCATTCACTCACCAGGGCACTATATCAGAACAGCCTCTACTGATGGAAACCTGAACAGGCACAGAGGGGACAGAGGGATTGGTGAAGAAAGGACTCCAATCACTCCACAAGGCAAACCTGAGCTGGGACCCAAAAGGATTCAGCAAGATCTGAATCACATGACCTATATGAACATAAATCATCATATCCAGAGCATCCAGCAACCACTCAAAAGGCGAAACAACACGATTAAACATTAAAAGGCTTTTATAAGTAAGAAATTAACTTTGTCTGACAGTTGACTTTCTTAAATAGCTTTTGATCCATTGCCATTGGTTTTGCTCAGCACAAATGCATCCTTATATAACCATTAACACATTAGCTTCTACTTATTAAGGCAAGAAACAGCCTGACAGTTAGTTCTTCTTTGGGCAAAGTGATTATTCCAATTCCTCTTTATCTTTGCTTTGGACCAATTCCAAATGTCACTTCTCCAATTTCTCACCTGAAAATTCCACAAGGAAGCTGGGACTGTGACTGGTGCCACGATCACTGTGGGGATTTCAGCAGGTATAGAAATCATCATTTAGCCTACCTATGGTTACAGTTCATAGAGTTTTTTCAACACTGTTTTCTGTAATATTAAGGTTCCTTCAAAGCCAGTTAATTTGCTGATAGAATGAATTACCATACATAGATAAAATACTGACCAGATAGAACTCACAAATTTGTATTTATTTTCTATAGTTGCCTTTGTGCTTTCCTAAGCAACTCACTATCTGTAACACGATCCAAGATTCATTTTAGATGATCAATTATTAATACTGAGTTCTTTGCAGGGGAAATCTCAGTGGTACTAAAAAACACCCTTAAAACCAGCCAACCAAGTGAAAAAACCCTCTCAAACAAACAAAAAAACCCCCATCAAACAAACAAAAAATACACCAACCACAAAAAAACCTCAGTTTGAAAGCATCCATCACATATAATAGAGTCAGGCCATTGTCAAGTGATAGTTAATGACTAACAGAGTAGTGCATTCCTATTTGAAGTTTTTGGAGCTCCAGATGATCCTAAACAGTAATGACATCAAGCAATGTACTGAATCACTAGAAAAAAAACCTGTCCCAGTTGATTTTCCAAGTAACATGATTGTGTTGTTGAAGAGATTGCATCTCTGTGATTCTGTACAAATAATTGAGCTCAGCAACAAAAGAAGCCCTTGGGAGATACATTTCTTGGGAGGGGGAAAGGAATTCTGATGTTTTCTTAGATTTGTTCCCCAGTCATTTTGCACTGTAAACACTGAGACCCAGCCCCAGGCCCAGCCACCATGACCTGCTGCATCAGAGGAACCACCTTTTCTACTCCCATTCACACTCAGCAAACAGTAGGACGTGGCCACGCTGCCCACTCAGCCCAGCACACAGTACAAGGAGAGAATGTGCTCGTCATCCTTGGGAACTGCACTAATACAGAGAACACCATAAGGGCAAAATATGACACACTGGCATAAATAGCCCCTTACATACCCTCACAGATTCATTTTTTCCACCAAATGCCGCATTTGTGTCATTGCCAACCGTCAGCACAACTGCCAAATGAAGACTGGCCAATAAAAAGACAGTTCTTAGATCTCTATTCACCACATTCCATGAAGCAGCTGTAACTTACATTGTAAGAAAATAAAAGTAGTAAAGTTTAAGGCATCTTTTCTCCACTTTTTCCTATGCCTTATCAAACAAAGTGTGGAAGATGTCAGGGAATCTGGAATGGTTTCAGTTTGATGCATTGCTTTATGAACAAATGTCCGTATTTCTGAGCAGCTCAAATCTGAAAGGTCCTGTTATAATTGCTTTTCCATACTGTTGTTTCTGCAATGATTAAATGAGTATCTTAAGGAACTGTCACCTGTAACTGTTCATTGGTTTTCTTCTTTCTCTTAAAATTATTGCAGTATGAAATTTAGAATACTATCTGCTTTTCTTTATGGCAGAATAGCACGAAGTGCTGGATATAAATCTTAGAAATATGGATTTCTATGCTGCTGACAGATTTCTAGAGGAGGGTTTCTGTTGTCCCACCTTGATTCCTTTGTTAATTCTATGATTTGAGTGCTTACAGGAATTTTGAAGGGCCATACATTTGAATACTTTACTGCAAGCAAAAGATTTATAGCCTCCCATTCATCTTTAGAGAAATATCACTAGCCAGATACTCACAACTCAATATTAGAATTCAATGAGCTATTGGAAAAATTAGAGGGAAATAAAACGAGTGTGTTTCCCTTCCACTTCTTTGTACTTCTGCAGTTTTAACCTAATTAGCATAATCAAGCATACTAATGCAATTTCACAAATAGTGGCCAAGTATTTGTTACAGTAATTTCTGGCAATGCCATTTGTCAGCAGCAGTGACTTTTCAAAGGGCATGTCTTTGGGCATCAGTCACTGCTGCCCAAGGAGCAAAAGAGCTGCTTGACTTCAGTATGGAATCCAGCCTTACTGGTTCTGAGTTCCCAGCACAGACAGGGATGATCAGGTTCCTGACTGAGACACAAAAGGTTCCAAAATCTTATTACACTGTTGCAAACAAAAAGCCCCAGTTGGTCAGAGCACGGTGCTAATAACACCCAGGCTGTGGGTTCAGTCCACATATAGGCCGTTCACTTCAGAGCTGGATCTGATGATCCTTGTGGGTCCCTTCCAACTCAATCCCTTCTGTGAAATCTGTGAATTACTCTCAGACACAAAGCAGAACTGCAGTGCAGACAATATTCATAAAGATCAATGCAGAGAAGGAATCTCCATTTGTTGGAAGACAAAAATGAGATTTCGTGTGTTCCATATTATGCACTCGTGAGACCATTCTGTCTTACTCAAGTGAGTGGAAAAGAATAGCATTCTTATCTGGTAACATTTTTAAAGTATTAGACCGATGGGATAAAACAACAAAGTTCCCACCTGGACTTCTCCTAGGCCTGGAAATACTTGAACACTGGGCTCTGATTCTCAAGTGGAAAATGAAAAACAGTACAGATTTTTCCTGGATGGAGAAACCACAGTGGAAACTATGCAGTCTGCATTTGTGTACTTCCATACCTGATACTTAAAAAGATTTATTTTGGAGTAGTTTTAAAATACTTTGAATCTATAACAGCAAATCAGAGTTATTTTATACTATTATTTTACAAGGCAAAAACATATGGATAGCACCCTTTACTCTGAACTTCCACTTGTTTCCTGCCCCCACAAGAATGCAACTTCACTATCTGACTTCTAGAAAATTATCAAAGAACAACACCTTAAAATGACATAATTTTTGACTACAAGCACTTCTGGCAGACAGGTGAGCACATGGCACTGGCAATGTCTTCTTGCATTAACACAAGGATGTTATGTTTTGACTACACAGAGAGAGGTTTATGTAACAATTGTACCACCCTGCACAAGTGAGCCTGCAGCAGCAAGGGAACTCTCAAAAGGAAAGACAAGTTTTGCCTCCCTCCTTTCCCAGATTAAAGCTCTCTGGTTCTGGTTTGAGAGCTTGCATTGCTGCAGGTGCTCTGTGCTGTGCTGCAGACAAACACAATGCTTGCAGGAACAGTTGACAATTAGCAGCAACTCAGGCTGACTTGAGCATTGCCTTCTGGGATTTCCATAACGTTCTTCTCCAGCTCTGTGGAAACAAGAAAGTTATAAAATCAATTCACAAGAAATGATGCTATGCAACACTAAGGGTAACAAAAACTGGATGCAGGCCCAGCCACTCCTGTAGGGGAGAACCTGGGTAGACAATGACATGAAAAAGCTCGCAGGTGTTGGAAACTGCCTTTAATGCTTGAAAAACCTCTCCAAGCCTTCAGACTGTAAACAAGGAAAATGCACTCAAAAAGCAAAACTCCACAAACTGATGAGATTTCCTGCCCCAATTTGGGCCGTGTGCCCAGGAGTGTTTTCCAGCTCCTTTATCATAGACTGTTCAAAGGCCAAGGCAGCAACTCGGGAAAAAAATTCTTTGACGTTTTCCCCTAGGAAACAAAACAGAAATGTGTTTTAACAACTGCATATCAACAGATGATCAAGCACAACAAGCACATCTGTGAACAGCTCACTGCTCAATACTGGCACAGAAGAGGCCTCTCCAACAATCTGTCTCCCATTCTGATCACTGCAGAGAGAATTTCTCTTTTTCTTACTCTGGAATACTGTACCCTATGCAGCACCTTTATTTTTAGTCAGCAACAGAGAGAATTCAGTTTGTGGTATAATCTTTTTCCATTGCAAATGTTGAATAGTGGTTAATGTGCATTTATGTAACTATCTATGAATTAAACATGCTCAGACACTGCAAAGCAGCTCAGTTACCTCTCTCTGCAAACATGACAGTGCAAGCACAAATAAAAATGCTCAAATAAGATTTGAGCATTAATAAACCCAAAGTTTGTAATAGCAACAAATGCAACAACAAAAAAACCCTGGGGATGGGGAGGGATACTAAGTTCCTCCCAGCTCAACATCAGCCCTTGTGGTTCCACTCTTTTGACATCCCTTGCAGTGATTTACCTGTTTTGGCTGAGACTGACCAATACTCTGCCTGCATCTCATTGGCAAAGCGGATGGCATCCAGCTCTGTCCTTGCACACACGGCATCTGACTGGGAAACCACATGGAATAACTTCAACATAACCAGTGCACCTGGGCTTTGTATTTGTTCTCTGTCATCAATCATGTAAGAATGCTGCTACTTGCTTTCAGTTTCTGAGTACAGTTCTCTGTGCATTCTCTTACAATGGAGAACCCCTGCAAAACTGAGAAGAAATCTAAGATTTTGGAAATGATAATGTGGCATCGAAAAGTTGAGTGAATCCAGTTGGGAAGACACAGGGTCCACACTGAAGTAATACCTAGAACCCACCATTCTTTGCTTTATTCTTGTCTCCCTTTCAGCTGAAAGCACTGCATTCTAAAATCAGAAGCTAGCTTACAGGAAGGTATTCTATCTTAGACAAGGCTTCAGATCTGTGTCCTCAGAGGTCTGGCATATTTAGCTTTTACTGAAACTCAGAAAAAGCAGCAGGAACAACACAAAGTAACAGAAAAACTGACAAACATGCAGTTTTCTGGGACTTATTTTCACTGAAGAGTAAGAAACAAAGTGCAAAAGTGGTATTGTGGCAGCTGAAGGGGGAGTAAAAAAGATTCAACTAAACAGCAGAAGAAAAAAGTTTGGTTTGAAATCTTTAAAATCTAAGTATTGATAGCTGCAGGAAGACAAACACAAGACTGAGAATGGTATAGAGTGAATGCATTATATCCTTTTCTTCTGAAAATGATGTCATATTCAACTAAGTACAAAATCTTCCCTGTTCCTGAATAATGAAAACACTATCTCTAAAAAAATAAATCAACAAAACCTTTAAGATCAGTAAGTATGTTTCTATGAGCTTGAAAAAGATAATGCAAGAAATGTTTCAAAACTACTCATTTTTTCAGAAAACCTCTTCTCAAATTGTTTCCAAGTGTTCAGGTTTTTGCTCAAGGTCTTTATCTCAACACTGTGCACAACTTCCACAGGAAATCACATGAGCAACTAGAGAAAATCTGATTTCCTTATCTGCAATCAATTAACTCACCAGCAAATCTTTTTTTGTTCCAACTAGAAAGATGAAGCTGGAATCTGGTTCATTCTCCCTCAATGCATCTTTTAGCCACTGTCTGAAACACAAAAGAAATGACAGAATCAGTCAGAGGGAATGAGGAATATGGGAGAAGGTAACAGATAATGGGGTCACAAGAAAAGTGAGAGGAGGAACTTATGTGAGAGTATCAAAAGCCTTTTTTTCTGCACAGAAAGAGATCAGGAGCTATTCCAACTCCTTTGAATACATGTCTTCCACTAAGGTAAAGTTCAGACATACCCACAGAGTACAAATTCAACAAAGATTTTAGCACCCAGAGAGGGCATTTCTCAGTATAAGGAAAAGGGCAAAGTTGTGATTGAGATAAGGAATAACAACGCAGGAAGCAAAGGAAAGGTCTGAAGCACAGAGCAGATTAGATATAAATGGAAATAAAGAAGAGTGAAATAATCTATTCAGCATTATAAAACAGCTCCCTATGAAGGCTGTATGATTCTTGTCTCAGAAGCTTTTATATTTTTGTTACTCTGGCAATCAAGTTTCTCTTGAGTCATCCAACACAAGTCAGGGAGGGAAGGGAGTGTGTGTGGGAAATCAGGTTCACAGGCTTCAATTACTTTCAGCCAAGCAGAGACACTAATATATATATTATTTTACAAAGTCCTATGTAAATGAGCCAAGCACCATAGTACACATTCAAATTAGACAGAGTGCAGGTTGTAAAGAAGCCTATACCTGCATTCCAGTCACAACAGCACATTAGAAATACACATGCTCTGAGCTGGGACAAGTGGGGATCAGAGATCCAGGTAGGGTTTTGCAGCCTGCACTGAAAGCAGAATGAGTTTATTTGTAACAATTAACATGCTGTTGTAAGCAAACCATTACAAGCATCTGAACCAGTAAGTTTAGCTGTATCTACATATGCTCAGAGGTTTAAATTTTCTCTCCTCTTTTTGGCAGCCTCCCTCCTAACAAAATCACTTCAGAAACTAGAGAAAAAGTATTTTTGGGATATCAGTGTACCTAAAAACTGAGAGGCTCTTGAGACATTATGCACGAGCTGCATCTCATCATTTTCACCATTTACATTAGATGCCAGCCTGTTATTCTATCTATAGCAAGTGGAGTAAAAAAAGAATGCTTTCAGGGTGCACTTCATCTCTTCCTGCATGTCTAGTTTTGCAAGGATCAAGCTTTTACTGAAATGCCTTTTTCTCTGCACTGAATTTAAAGGAAGTCAAGTATAAGTAGCTCAAATTTATGCTCTGCATTTTCTTCAGAAAAATCCCACCCTGTGTAATCCAAACAAGTGACTGTCATTTTTCATTTCTTAGCTCAATAGAAAATACACTCATGATCCCGCAAGTTCTCTACACCTACATATGTAAGGCAATTAAACCTGCTGTAAAACCTTTTAAAGAATAAGCCAAAATGCAGAAACTTACTTAGTGTGATCCAAAGTTTGGATATCAGCCAGATCAAACACTGTTATTATAACTGCAATAAAAGACAAGAACAGAATAAAAAGTAATTAAGTTAGAAAATGTATCAGGATTCTCTCCAACCCATCTTGTTAAACAGAGAGAATGTTTACATATAAGGTGCAAGAACAGATTTCACACAGAGGAGGTGGAAGACTATCCATTTGCTCATTCCTTTTCCTTTTCTAGCACCCTGTAAGGCTTAAGTCCTTAGTCTTCAACCTTATTTTGTCTTTACTAGTAAACTTCATTCTACAGTGCTATTAACCCTTTTGTTTTCAGGTCACTAATTCCTGCAGAAATTGCCTCTCACAGAAAGGAATGTCAGAAATATCCACTTCTGACTCCAGCACTAATCTCACCCAAACCCAGATTCTTTTCTCCTTAGACAATGCCCAATGTTTAATCACTGCATCATCAAAACATTCAGAGCTTGGAGATCTGACAACACACCAGTTCATGAACTCCTCCATCCCTTCTCCCTGCAATAACAGACAGTCCATGCCACCACACTGGGGCTACAGGTCCCTTTCAGAGCAGCATATATGTTTCTGTGTAAAGCATAACCAAGCTCCTGACACAGCCAGGATCAAATTAATATTGTTCTCACCCTGTGCTCCTCGGTAGTAAGCAGATGCAATGCACTTGAACTTCTCCTGACCTGCTGTGTCCCATCTGTGCAATGGGGGGGAAAAAAAATTCAGGTTAATGAAAGCCAGTGTAACCCAAGTAACACACTAATGAAGCAGCAGGCTGGTATAGGGAGGAGAAGAATGTGACACCAGAGAAGTGTCACCACCTGGAACAAGTTATTCATTAACTACTGAGAGAAATACAGGAGAGCTCTATTATTTAATGTACATATGGGAACTCTGGGTTTACCTTTTTTTAGTTTAAATATCATTCATTTTGGAGACACAGTTCAAATATGTTTATTCTGCATGGTAATACCTTTTCCTTAAAATATTTTTTTTTCATCTATGCCATTTGCATGTATTTCTGGGGCAATCTAATTCTGTACATTTCCTGTACTAATACTAAATAAATCATGTATTAGCCCAGGTTAGAGTCTTGCACCTGCTAGATATGATATCTGTCCATACACTACAAACTAGAGACCTGCAGTTCAGTCCAGCAGGTTGCAATGACACCATTCAATACAATCCAGAAAGTGATTTTCATTACTGAGCACGCCCTGCAGTGCCCTCAGCCACTGCCAGCACTACCCAGGTTTGGGGTTGGTGCAGCCGAGCACTGCCAGCCACACACTTACAAATTTATCTGGTATGGAAATCTCTCAACAAGAGGGGGCACTAGTGCTTATCATATGGAAATGTTCTGCCCAGCTCCTGAGGGCTTGGTAGATAATGCAACCTGATGTTTAGCAGCTCACAAACCTTATTGCTTCAGTTTGCAAAACACTGATCCATCAATCTACATTGTAGAGGGACTCGAGGGCTGCCAGAATTTTCCAAAAAACAACTGCACTGAGATGAGTGGGAAATGGATTTCTAAGTATTTTTCAAAAAACACCACAAGCCATCAACTTATATCAGTGATGTCACCAGAGAAGTGTTCTTAAGTGAAAAGGTTTTTAAGATTCATGCACTAAAACACCTCATTTCTGTTCCAGGTCACACAACAGCACAGATGATTCCATAATTCCCTCTACAGAACAGCATTGCTGGCCACTGGAAACACCAAAGGACACCCTAGAGCAGACCCAAAGCAGGTGAAAGAAGGGCAGGATTCCCACTAGTCTGACAAATAAAGATGAAAATCAAAGATACTATGTTCACATACTAATAAAAACACTGCAGTCCTTCCATGATTTGGGGATAATTAATTAGTCCCTAGTTAGGAGATGCTGAAATCACTGGACACCTTAACATTAATTTCAATGGCTGCAGGAATCAAACTCCCAGTAAAGCCAAGTTTAGTGCTCCTTGTGCCCACTAAACCCAAATGACAGACTGGGGTAACACTAGAACTGGACAAAGGTTCTGGCAAAACCTTCCACTTCTCTTTCCTGAAACTTGAGTAAAAAAGGCAGAATTCCACTGAAATGGGACAAGACATCCAAGATGAATTTTCACTAACTAACTTGTAGCATTTTTCAGGGATGAGAAATCCAAGACAGTAAAAGTTTTAGTAAAACTGCAAGTCCAGGTACAGAACCCTTTTTCCAGATCATGTTATTGTCCGTGCACTGTTGTTATTTTTCAAAAATCTTTATTTGACTGAAGCCTGCAGCAATACAAGCTCTGCTGAGACTGCACTCTGTGCTGTGCTTAACCATGCTGTTTCAGCTTACATCTGGAGGTGATATGGTATTCCAACTATCTCAAAGCGTTCGAGTTCAAAATCCACTCCAATGGTTGCCTTGTAGTCTCGGTCAAAACTATCTTTACAAAATCTGCAATTAAAAAAAGGGATGTAAGACACAACTACAAATAACTGCAAAACAAACACTCTCTGGGGTAAATGATGAAGAAAATAATTAGAAAACTGTGGATTGGCTATATATTGTAGAGGCATATATAAAAACATCAATACACTACTTAAAGGAGATGCTGCATAACAAACTAGAAAGCTCAAACATCCAGTAAACTCTCAAGATGAGAACCAGAATAAACATCTTTGGACTGTCAAGAAAGGCACAGTACCTTATGGTTTTACTTACAAGGGAATATATTTTGGGCCATAAATAATGACGCAAATGATTAATCCATGAGATCAAAAACTTATCCCCTTAAGAACACTGAAGAAATAATAATGATAATGCTGCAAGCACAGAAAAAAGCAGTCACAGTGATCACAAGCATGAATCACTGCTCTAAGTGGACAGCAATGGAAATGTCAGAACACTTACTTGAGAAACAGCAGAATCCAACCATCTGCTGACATATACTGTACCTGTTGATAAGACTGGTTTTCCCAACGTACAGGTCTCCTACCACAACCACTTTGGATATTTTCAGCCTGTGATAAATATTTGAAAATATTTAGTTGTTATTTCAACAGTCTCTGGCTAAAAATTCTGGTTTAGATCCTCAAATTGCAAGCGATGTTCATGTGTACCTGGGAGTTCAGTTTACCTAAGTGTCACTGTGCTGCACCATCACAGTCTTAAATTGCAGGAAAGAAGGTCACAAAACCCAAACCCTCCTGGAGCAGAAATAGTCTATTTCTTTGTGTATTTTTTCTTAACTTTAATCCAGTAGACATAAATTCTATTAAATTTAAATTCCCTTGGTTACAAGTATATACATTTGGCAGTTTACACATAAGACCATAGAGTATCTGCATCCTTTGCAATAAAATTAATCACAAATTTCTCATTAACAGCCCTAAGTGGAGGAACAAGAAATAGCTAATAATAAAACAACCCACTGCAGACTGTGCCTCTGGGAAAAATAGCCCACAGGGTTAGAGCCAATACATTTTCTGACTACCTGGAATAATATTAATCTGAAGCTGGCTTCATGTAAATAATCCTCTTTGCTCTAGGTCCTCCCACTGGATACAGCAGATGGGCTTTAGGTTACTCAGCCTGCATTCTTAAAATTGAAACAGAGTGTACCTTTTAGAGATACAGGTGGATAAGAGAATGTAAGTGTATTTGGACCTAAAGTTGGATTGGCAAAAACAGCTTAAGAGGTTTAATGCTCTTTTCTATCAAGGAATGGCTTTTTAAACAAAGGAATTAATCTACTGAATACTATTTCTGGTTCCATCAGACTTCCATATGATGCTGACTCCAAGTCATCTATTCTAAACAGCCCAAATCTTGTTTGGGAAGCTGCATGACTAGTATTTCAAGAAGAAGAGGGTGTTTTATGTGCCAGTCAACACTACCTGGGTGGCCACAGGTCCCTGTGCTGCTGACATGTCCCTGCCTGATTAACTGTTACTGAGAAAACACTGAACAAAGACCTCTAGGCAAAATCTTAAGGGAAGAGCAAAAAAGGAAGTGATGGTTGAGAGGTGTGTGCTCCATTTACCCATACTGGGGAAAAAAACCTCCCTACATTAGATAATTTAACATACTGATGGAATAGGAAAAGAGTCTTAAATACAGCCATTAGCTACTGAATTTCTCAGACTAGCTTTTCAAATGACAAAGAAATATTTTATTACTTGGGCTAATGGAAAAGGAAGATAATGGTTACTTAATGGTTCCTCCTGTCAAGCTTTACAAGTACGGTACAAAACACCGTCTGCCCTTCCTACCTCCATTCCACCAAACAATGACCTAAATGATCAAATAATAACCATAACTAGAGAGCAGTGACAGAAAGTGGTTTACTTTTATTCACAAAGCCAAAATGTAAAGCTTTTTAGCTGCACTCTGTTACCAGAATAAATTAACTGGAGACTTGGTTTACTCTGGAAATTAAAAAACAAAACAAAATACACAAACAAACAAAAACCCACAGCTCCCTAAACAAACAGATCTTGGTATTAAAAGAGGAAAATACCTCCATTCAATAAAGGAAATAACAAATTTACATGAAACTTAGATAGTGACTGTGCTTCTAAAAAAGCATTAAAGTCACTGCTGTCTCTCAGGGATGACATATTTTAGCTTAATTTTTGTTTTAGCAAGATTCCCAAGTGAAATGAATAAAATGTTGCATTTAAAGAGGTATATCAGGACACTTCTTATGGTAATCAGCAACTCCAGATTTGAAAGAATAGTGAGCTAATTTTCAGTATTCACAGAAGTTCCACTTTGTAGAAGATCTTTCACACTGAAACACAGAAGCATTTATCACTAAAACATACAGCCATCTATTTAACTGAATGGTGATGATTTCTAACACAGTTTAGCTTTCTTGCCTTGCTTCAGAGACTAAATCAGTAATAGTAACATTTCTGGGAAAGATAAAGTGGTGAAAAAACCCCAACTTCAAGACTATTACTAGGATACAAAACAGCTTGTTTGGATTTCTGAATGCTATGTATTTACCAGAATTTTGCTCCAGTTTTAAGGAACCATTTTAAAAGAACCTAGCATATAAACTTCAAAAAAAGACTAAAACTAGATTCTTAGGTGTTTAAAGAAACTTAGAACTGCTGTGTTTCTATGCCCCCAAAGCCTTTATTAACTGTTCTTTTAGAACACCAGAAGAGAACACAACAAGGCTGGATCTTCTGATCTAAGTAAATGCTTTGAACTGTTTACTTCAAAGGTGTTAAAAACCTCTTTGTTGCTAAACTGCTCCACCATTTTTTCACTGCTACTTATGCCAGCAGTAAAAGCATTTTTGACACTTTACAGCCCAACAGGTTGGAGAACAGCCACGTGCATGGGCTTGGCTGCCTTGAAACACGGAGTGAGGAACAGGAGGAAGGAAAGGCCAATGAAGAAAGCAGGCTAGCAAGAGCTTAAAATACATTCTCCATTGCATAGCTGGTTTATTCCAAACTTACCCTGGCGTGCTGTGCTGAGCAGCAGTCCCGAGCTGGGCATGGAAGTGCTCTTTAAGCTGCAGACAGGCCTCAGGTGTGTACCACTGCAAACAGAGAGCAGCTGCTGGGCAAAGGGGGGAGGGCTGCTCTGCAGCAGGAAATCAGCAAGGAGAAACAGGTGAGAAGCTTATTCCAAGAGTTTGTCAAGCACAGGGATATCCTGGCACAAGAAAAGGGATGGCTTGGGCTAGAGGGCAGTAAGGCTTCCCTATAGCTGGGTTGTAAAACTCCTTGGGACCATCATCTGATGACCTTTCCAAGTGTCACCATCCACACACCCACAGTGAAATACATTTGCTCATCGTTCTGTACAACAGGAAGTGCTTTATATTATCCCAGTGATCTAAGACACACAAGACAAACAGATGGGAGAGCATACCACCAGCAAGTCATCATTACTGTGAAGTCTTTTTGATCTAAGTATGAAACAGTCTTTATTACTAACATTTAACTAGGAATTAGTTAGAAATGAGGAAAATGTACCTTACCTTGTATTTGCTAAAAATACTCATTGTATTTTTCATAAAATTAAAAGCAAAATATGTGGCTGAGATCAGGCATGGAAAAAAGTTAACTCCCTTAAAAGGATCTTTTGAACAACTGAAGAAATAGAATGGTAATTCCTTGTCCGTCCCTGTCCTTAACTCTTCTATTATATGTCAAACAAAAACATCTTTGGGGACATCAAAGGTCTTTTGTCTGTGTTTCTGCAGTGCCTACTACATTTGATCTACTGTATGACTAAGGTTCCTATACAAACAGAAAATTAAAATTGCCTCAAATTCTTCAACCAAAGCTTCCTAATTAGACTTTTTTGCATATTTAAGATAAGCTATGGTTCCTATTTCCCCTTGGTGTTGGAGCTCTTTAAGCATGTAATTATTAGTATTTTACTGAAATAACACGATAAATATTGTAAGATAACACTTATGTGGCAAAAGTCACTTTGTGTAAAGGTTAAAAAGAAGAAATGAGGATTATTATTAAAGAGGTCAGCGTTGAATGGAAATATGAGGTCATATAAAACTCTGCAATTCTGTAATTTTAACAGAGGACAACAAGTACATTCAATTAAGTTAGAAAAGTATTGGCACAAGGGAAAGACAGATCAGTGTGGCATGGGCTACATACTGTGAGCAGAGGGATAAAGAATGCTTACCTTGGGAAACTGGGAGATAATTCTGTCCCTACTCACTGGGGGAACCAAATGCATTAGGCTGGAATTCATCCTCCAAATTCAGTAAAATTCTACCAGACAGAAAATATGTAAGGAGAAACACAGTATTCAGGAATTACCTCAATACAGGAAACCCATGATAAAACAAACCTTAACTAAGTTCTTATAGACTTGGTATAATTTTGTTGTTGCTGAAGAAACCCTGTTTCTTATGGAAAAGGGACCACTTCTGCATGCACAGCTGTAGTAGCACAGTGACCTTCTGAAACTACAAGGTACCAACTCTAATTCCATGGGAGGGCAGATAATTGTTCACTTAATTCAGCATAAGTGCTTGCACTTTAGCACTCAAAGGATTTTGCAGTGTTTAATTCAAAAATCTTGCTCATCATTGTTTCAAATGCTTTGCACTGAGGACATTAATAAATGTCAGGAGATACCAGATTTCATTTGGTCAGAAGAAGAAAGGAGGAAAGATGAAGCTGACACATTTCTTGGCACAGCCTCAAACTCATCCAAGATCAGCTCAGAAACAATGAAATCAGTAGCTAGTCTGACATGGAAACAGAATAATGCTCACATGAAAATCACAAATGCATTTAGATGTCTCACCTGAGACATATCAATTTGGTTATGCAATAAAAGCTCGTGGGTTGCTGGGGGAGGGGATCCTTAATAGGGGACCAATTTCTCAGTGGCGTTTAAAGAACGTTTCTAATAAGAGCATTTCCATCCTGTAGCAAAGTGTAAGGAAGGACTCACCGTGCAGCAGCGGATGCAGCAGGATTGCAGCCACACAAACAGCACAGCCCGCTGCTACGTGCCCATAGCAACAGGCTTGCAACAATTCCCTTCCTCCCGTCCTTCCACAGAACGGGAAGGAGGAGCTGGAGGGGTTTCACTACACACAGCACCCTGGGTTTGGAAGAAAACCTGAGTTTAGTGGTCATGCACATTCCTTTGATCATAAATACTGCATAATAGACCCAGTGGTCCCTCATAATGTACACGGAAATAGTTCAATTTTCTCTAAACATAGTTGTATATATGGGTACAAAGAGCGGGATTAACCCAGCTGACAGGGAATTGATGGAGTGGGAAACTCTTACAGTGCTAATATTAAGCATAGCAGCAATTATAAAGAAACTCCTAAGGGATTTTTCCAGCATTTCAACTTGATTCCATCTCAGCTTTAGAGTCAAGATGCGCATGCCACTAATGAGACATTCTGAATTACATAAATGTCTTTCCAGTCATTAGTAATCTCACCTTCTAATGTGCAAAACACCAAAGACAAGGAATAAGAAATCACACAGCTCTTCTCTATTACCTAAGTATTGTTAAGCAACTCATTAATTTAGACTGCATTTAGTATGCCAGACTGCAATTGAGGATGCTAGATGATTTTATGTATTTCATTAGGATTTACATTTCCAGATTCCAGGAGAAAAGAAAGCTCTCCCATTCTAATAGTCATATTTTGCTAAAGCTGGAACAGGCTCAGAACAGGGAGACAAGCCTTTCCCACTCCTGCAGCAGACTAAAAATGTTAAAGGGCGAATGAATGCAGACAAGTAATTTTAAACAGGGAGCAAGTACAGAACAAAAAACCTACAGTTATGTTTTACAATCCCACACTAAGAATAATGCTCAACAAAATTGCTAGTCCATTTAGAACTAATGTTTCATTCTCCTTCATGAGGAATTGCTTTTAAACCACTTCAGACACCCATGTGATCTCAACCATACCAAAACAGCCACTTCTCCCCAAAGAATCCAGATTTGCAGTTGAAAAGAAGGTGACATTACAGTATTTATCTATTTCCATATAGTTCTACTTACACTACTTGTGACCATGTAAAACTCGAGAGATCTAGACCCTTTTTATGGTGTGCTCCCACCCTCTCGGCAAGCTTGAATTATTGTGTGGCAATATCAGTGTCTTAAATTACATTAGAACCATAGTTCTAAAAGGAAAAACTCCACTAGTTGTAGAGTTTCAAACATTAACTTCCTTTCTGCATGTTCTCCTAGTTCAACACATCCTAAGCATCTAAAAACCTGTCGTGTGTACATAGGCTGACTCACTGCTCAACTCCTAGAGCTCTTTCACAAACTAAGCTACAAAAACATACCCAGTTTAACACTCTCAGTGAATGCAAAGTACAGGAGGAACCAAAGCAACCAAATACAAGTATATAAAAAATGAGGAGCCATTTTCACTTAGTGTATTTAATCTAAATCTCACACACACAAAAACGTATCCCAATCTACCAAATCAACAAATCAGACACACCATTAGAGGGGAAAAAAGAATTAAGAAATACAAAGCTGCTAAAAATACTGAGAATGATCAGATTTTCTCCCCTTAAAGAGCTGAAAGGGGAATTCAGTCACTGGGAAGGGCTGGGAACACGGTGGTGTCTCCATGGCATCACAACCCTCCTTATCTCCACGCTGCACAAACTGGAGCACCAGCAGATCCTCTGGAGAGACAAAGGGTTTGAGAAAAGCATTCAGAAGGCGTACATACAATAAGTTAATGTCATCAGCACTAACAACATCAGGATTCTGAGCTATGGTGAAGGACAAGACAGAACAACTCATGTCCAAAGCAGAGCCAACACTGAAGGACAAGAGAAGGCTCTGATTTTCTCCTGCCACTTTTACCCAGATAAAAGTTCACATTCCTCCTATGGAAATAGGGTGAAACTTTACAAATGTATAGTTAGTGGAAGTCTAATGTGATTCAGGAAAATGACTTCTACTTTAAATAATCTGCTCTAAAATGTTGTGGGGGGAAAAAAATGAATCCTTTCCAAAAAATACTTATTAAAGTAGCAATTTTTCTTTTATGGATTTTGAAGATCAACAAAGCAGAATCCATTCCTGTGATGTATTTTAATCCGGCTGATCTGAATTACTTTGGATTTGTAAAATCCAGTTCAAAAACTTTGATCACTGTAATTGTTACTCAGACATAATGAAGAGCTTCACTGTGTGCAGCGAAGCCAAACCTTTTATAGCAGTTTCCCCTCAGGCCAGATCGCATCTCACCCCAGAGCACCCTCAGGCTGTGCCACCAACACTGCAATGCCCCGATCTTCCCCTGTGCCCTCCCCTGAACACCTGGGAAACCACACAACGAGAACACAAACCTTTACTACCCCTTCTAGCTGTTCACAGCCACATTCCGCAGAAGATTAGGAAATAAAACCTACTCCAAAACTACCGAGCTCCCTTCGACCCTCGCACCTCACGGCGCTCGCCTGCTGTCTTTTCTGCCCTTTAACTCGACCACCACTTGGCTCAGTCCGAACTTTTTTCGATTTTTCACCTCTAAATACTTTTAAAACGCTGCCCGAGGCCGGAGGGTCCCCGCTGCCCTCACGAGCTCCCGCCATCAGGGGCCGCGCCTCAGCCCCGGCTACGCCAGCGGCGTAACTCCCTCACGGCGGCCGCCGCCGAGCGCGCCACTTACGCTGTTGGCGCAGCGCCGGCCGCGGCGCTCGGCTGAGCCTGTCGCTATTCACGAAGCGGCGCTTACGCAAAGAGCGGGCGCTGTAGCGACGGGCGCGCGCGGGCCGTGAGGGGCCGAGGCACGGGACGCGGCGGGACTCGGTGCATTCGGGTATTTAGCGTCTTTCTTTCGCTTAGGAGTGGGAAGTGGAGCTGTTTAGCGCGTTGTTTTAACTTTTCGGATTTCCTGGGGGGCAGTTTTGTGTGCTGGAGGCCGCACGGTTCGGTGAGCGGAGCCACGGCCCCTTCTATGGAGCGGTACCGAACTCTGAGGGCGGGCTCCACCTGGGTCCCTGTCAAAACAGTGTCACTCTGTTTTTGCTTTAATATTACCTCGAGCCCCCCTCTCTAGTTCGCGGCATCGAGCTACTTCAATTTCACACTTTGAAAAACGTTCTGTCCGTCACGTTGCAATTTTAAGCTTGCTTTTTTTCTCTACAGTGTTCAGTCGAGAATTAAACCAGAAGACAGTTCAGCAGATGGACAGACATTAGTGCTGATGGCCTTGCAGCAGTCCAGCCTCTTCCATAGTTCTGACAGGGTACATGTGGTAAAATAGCTCCTGTGGCACACACAGCACTGTTTAAAGTCAGTAGGTGACATTTTGGTCCGTTCTCCGTCCAGTCACCAAGTACAGCCATTTTGGAGTGTTTTTAGGGACAGGGAGAATCCATCCCAGGAAACTTGGGGATGGCACACGCTCGCATCTCAGCCTACCTGCCCCCTGACATTGACCCCACCAAAGCTGCCCTGGCCTTCGGCAGGAGGGCCCTTCCCAAGCTCAACGAGGAGCTGCAGTCCCCTGAGCTGCTGACACAGCAGCGGGCACTGGTGGCACTCTGCGATCTGGCCCACGACCCAGAGAAGGTCTACCAGGCAGTAGAAATAGGTAAGTGGTCTGCTGTCCCTTAGCTCTGACACAGTGGGGCAAGGGGCACGCCCACTTCACTTTTTCCTTACGATAGCTTTGATGGCACAGAACATGCTGGAAATTTTTCTCTTCTACCTTAGAAAGGTAAAAAATATTATAATGCCATATGTATGACAGTTATTTTAAGAGTTGTCCTCACTTTAGGATTTAACAGTGGCCCACTTTAAGTTTTCTCAACCCTTAAATAGCAAAGTAGTGCAGATTCTTTGTTTTCCACAGAGCCTAGAATCATTAAGGTTGGAAAAGACCTCTAGGATCAAGTTCAACCATTAGCTGTGCACTGCCATATTCACCTCTAAGCCATGTTCCCAGTCATTATTCTGAATTTAGCTAACTCCTAACACAGACTAATAATTAAAAAAAAAGCTTAATTAGTCGAAAGTTAGAAACCCAACCCTTGCCATCCTTTTCCATTTGCTTGGAATCTCTCCTGTTATCCATTAACCTTTCAGACATAAAGCAGTGAACTTACATTTCTATTAACATGTATTTTATTTAGAAAGGAGAAAATTAAAGGCTTTTAGTTATCCTAGAGTGGGGAAAAAAGACAAAATCCCTGGTTTTGTTTTCTTTCATGAGGTATTTTCTACCACACTGGACAGTTGTACATTCCTGGATTTTTCATGCTTGAGGTGCTCAAAATACTCGTATCTCAGATCCCATAATAATGGAAAAAACCCTCTGATGAACATTTTAAGTAATGACTAATAAAATAATTTGCAGAAAAGTTTACAGAATCCATGAAGTCATCTTCTGCTATTATTTCCTTCAGCAGTGGATAAAATGGCACATCCAGATATGATTTTATCAGAGAGACAAAACATAAAGAGCTTTTTATGCAGAACTCCTTCTCAGAGTTATCTCAGTGGTTGTTAAATGAGCCTACAACAAAACAAGCAAAAAACCCAAACAAAAAATCCAAAACAAACACCAATCCTGGAGCTTCATGAGAAATTAAGATAGAAGGCAATATAACCAAATTTATCAGGCTCCTCGGGATTATATCTGGCCACCACTATTTTCACTTAGAAGAATCCTAAATTTGGATTTTGGAGAAAAAAGCCCAAACAACCACAGGCTTATTTTGCCTTTTTTAGCAGTCTGTTGTGTATTTACATAGCTCATTATGTAACATCAACAAAGTCCTCCAGTTTGCCACTGCTTTTTTCTTTATTTACTTCCTTTGTATTTTTCCCCTCATAAAAGAGAATAATATTTATAATTTATTATTGTTTGATTAACAGTAACTGCCAAAGCAATGTGAGATTGGTGGGGGTTTTGGCCAGTGCTGTATGTGCATACACAGAATCATTAATGGTTCACCACATTTATTTCTGTGTGTAAAGCAACACTGGGGGTTTTTACATAACCTGTGCTACACCTAAAGAAGTCTAAAAACCATCAATCCTGCAAACAGATGCTTTCCCAAAGACCTCAGTAACTCCACTGACTTATTTTTAGAGTCATGTCACTTTATATTTGCAGGATTAGGATTTAACTTGATAGAGAAGTCAGCAGCTTGTTTGGAGTGTGACATTTTTGGCAGTAGGCCTTGAAATTTGAAAGTTTCTTCCCTACTTGAGATATGACAATGAACATTTCACTGTCAGGACAAGTTAAAAGTTCTGATTGTTTGCACTTCAATTTTGAGATAAAAATGAGTATTGCTAGTTCAAATTAATGCTGAAGGTAAGAAATGTTAAGATGAACTGTGGTGTCTCACAGGATTCATCGATAACCTGAAGGCTTTGCTGGGCCATCCTGACAGTGTTGTCCGGCAGAAGACAACAGAAGTTCTCTATCTGATGACTATGCACAGTGTTGGCAGGTAGGGGTGGTTCCAGAGGTTACTGGGGGGTATGGGGAGTGAGAAAGGTGTTTCAGGGAGAGACAAGAACAGGATCTCTTGTTTTGTCAAGATAAATGCAACGTAAGAGTAGTTAAATATCTCACAAGTCTTTATTATCTGACAAGTTTCATTATGCTTTGTTAAATCTGTCCTCCAATGTTGTTTTTAGGCAAGGGCTAATACAAAATGGAGTGACTGCTGCCCTCGGTGGGCTCTTGGATGATCCAGTAGATATCTGTCGGAAGAACACCCATCAGATTTTCGAAATGATGGCAAAACTACCTGAAGGTAGGGGTGTTTAATTAGCTAAATATTCAAATAGCCAACGCAGAGAAGAAAACAGGTAAGTTCACCTATGCAATACATTCGAGATTTATTTTATTCCATTTTCCTTGAAAAGCATATTTAAACCCACTACCTTTTCTATTTTTGCTCAGCTTAGTTTTCTTTAGTTTCTTCATTTTCTTAAGTCTTGTGCAAGTTCAGGCTCCCTGCGCAAGGTACAAGTTGTGTGGACTGCAGGCCTGAATTTGTTCTTCAGTGTCTTACATCAGAATTTCACTTTTTCCTCTTCTGTTCAAAATGTGGATCAGCTGTTCATCATGGTGCACTAATTTCATAAGTTTTCTAATCTGAACATTAGTCTTAAAACTCTTCCAGTTGATCAAAATTATCATTTTAAAATTAAAGTTTCCATAGACAGAAATTATCAATTAAAAAGCCAGACTGTTTAAATTACTGGGAAAGTATATTGTCTGAGGAATTCTGTTACGTTACTGGTACCTAAAAAGAATTAAATGAATTCTTACAGCTTTGCTGAGTGTACGTGAATCCTACAAATCTAAAGATGTATTTTTACATGCTTGTAATGCTTTTTAACATCCTGAATAATTGAATCCAAATGAAGGATATTGATATATTGGGCTAAACAACCTTGTGAACATCAGTATAGAAAACCAGATTTTCCTTGAAAAGTCTGTGAAAGCATCTCTGAGTACCTACCTTTGAAAAAAGTGTTTTTCTATTAGAGAAAAATATAACATATATATGTATATAAACATACATGCCTGTATTTAAGGGTTGGAAGCTAACTCCTGGAGCAGAATTGTGTCACTGTAGAATGGACTCACACACACATTGTTACTTACAAGAAAAACAGAAAGGGGATAAAACTCTGCTCTGAGACAATCTGGGGAATTATCAGGGATAGCCACAAACATTTTCCAATAGACTGTAGAGTTACAAGGCCTGACGTAACTCATTTAAGAAATTACAGATACAAAAATAGTCTCTGCTTGGTAATTCAGCCTTCTTTAGCCAAGAAACTGTTCCTTTTTGCATTTACATCTACACCTCACATCCAGATAATGAGACACGATGTACCTTGGAGTAGCTGAAGGAAGTCAGCAACTAATGCACCAGCCCACAGCTCGATTTCTGGTGTTCTCTAGAGCTGAGGTAATTTACAGGGCCAATAAAGCAATATGTTCTGTGCTAGACAAAAAGGACAGAAGCTGTACATGCCCTTGGCATCAAGTGTAGCTGTCAATGTTCACTGGGAGGTGGTCAGTGACTCCAGGGAGCTCTGTGCCAGCCACCTGGTCCTGCTCCAAATAAGAGTAATTTAGGAACAGGAGCTTATTTTAAGCAAATCCACTTACAGACTGGTTTTGATTCCTAAATTTAAGGATGTATACCAGTGTCTTCCAGGAGCAGTTCAGGGGTAGTTCAAAAGGCAGGAAAATCCACAAAGACTGGGAGAACATTGCTAGAAGAAACAACAGCATAGCAAAGAGAATTAATGGGCAGAAGAAAAACAAAAATGGGATAGACAGGGTATGTATTCAGTAGATAGAAGAGGGAGAAGGACCAGCAAGAAGAGAAAACTCAAAACACTGAAAAAATTCATAGCAAAACTTTCAATCTATGTTAAAACAATTAGTTGACACACACAATACTTAATGTTAGTGAAAGGGTGTTATGCAATAAGTGACCTGGGCAATAGCAACTGCAAAAACAGTTCTAGGTAAAAAACATCTTTCATGATATGGTTAACACTGGAAAAGTTTAATAATTCTTACCTATTATCTATCCTGTTGTTTTGGGGTGCTAAATCCTTTTAGACAAAGATTGAGGCAGACTGGATGGGGTAATGGATTTTTAAAGCTTGCCAGAATCTCTATTTGGGAAGAGCGCAAGAGATACTTCTCCTACATTACTGACTCTCAGTGTCTCCACTATTCCACCCTTGAAAAACCATAACCAGTTGGATGATAAGGACTGTTTAAGGATACCTTTTTCCCTTCAAAACTTGTTTTGCTGCATGGAGTGCAAATGCTGAAAGGACAGATGGCATTCTTACTGCAGCAGATGGGACATCTCTTCTGTGAATGTCATTGTTGCCCAGGTGAAGTGAAATCCCAGCTGTATTAATGCAGCTCTTTCAGGTGGCAGTGCACTGCATTACTGATAAACCTGAGAACTGAGAAAATAGATGCAAATTTAATTGCATGATTTATCCAGGTGGATGACTAAGAGTCAAGGGATTTAATTTCAGCACCTGTCTTCACTCCAGACTTTCTAGTTTTAACTTTCCTATGTCTCAGTTTTCTTATACAATCACAATTTTTCTAGTTTCCTGCATAAAAACCAGAATTTATTTTAATATCTTGAATTCTTCAGCTAGATAACAGAGTAACTATGAATTACTCAGAGTACTAAGATCAAAAACATCATAGGAATTAAATTATTAGAGAGTTAATAGCAAGAAAATGCTATTCAGAGATCATGATTATGTGAATTGATTATTTAAACTTAATTATTTACTTCTTTGTTCCTCCCTGTTCCTGTGCTTTTCTCAAGTCAAGTAGGGACACGGGTGGTGTTTTACTTTATTTTCTCCTTCCCAAGGCAGCTTTCAGTCAGTGAGAAATGGAACTGGCTGCTTTTCTTTAGAAATCCCCTTAGGCCTTTGTTCAGATATCTAGGTTCTCCATTTCACTGTAGGTTGGCTCTAACATTTATGTTGGAAGGACCTTAGTTGAATAAAGCTTTGTCTTTAATATAAAATATCTCTTACCCTCCTCATGACTACTTTTGGGTTGTTTCTTATCCTGAAGCTGTGCTGTAATGGATGCTGGTGTTTTCTTGTCTCTTCTCTAATGGCCACAGTCCCATGAAAGCCAGAGGTGCAGGAGGCAGAACATCTAATAGAGCTTTCTTTGGAAAGGGAAGCCCTGACCTGTGAGGAAGCTTTCTACCTTTCTCACAACTAGCTAACAATAGGGTATCACACTACAGAAGGCAAATTAGACTGCAAAAGTTGGGCCATTTCTCAGGTAAATGATGGCAATTTACCAGTAACAAAGTTCAGAGGATCCTGTATCAGCAATGACCATACTGCTTTTAGGAAGCTCACCCAGTCAGCAGCCTGACTGCAAACGTCACAGGCAGGCAGTGGCATCTTCTCACTACAAGACCTCAATAGTCCCTCTGTGGCATGACAGACCTTTGGTACCTTGAAGGCACAGCCTCACTGGCTCTTTTGCCTCTGTTCTTCAGCTGTAAGAGTTACCAGGGAATGCTTGAAGGGACCCTGTGTCTTCAGTACAGGGCAGAAATACCTTGCTCAAAATTAGACAGATTTTCCCTTCCCATTATTATGTCTGGACTGAAGAGTTTTTAAGGTCTTAACCTATGACTTAAGCCTCAGGGAACATTTTACTTATTCTGCATTCTCTGGCAAGGTTGAAAATTATTATCGCTTGAATTGCTGCCTTCAAGAGTATTGTAGTTCTCTTGGCAATCCCAGTTCATCATTAGCTGAAGTCTCTGGGTCACTTAAAAAATCCTAGCTTGCATTTTGATATTCTCAAACAGGACAAAAGAGGATTCTGAAACACAAGATAAGAAAGATTAGGACTTTTTAATGCATTTTGTAGCAGTGCCAAGAAGCAATCAAAGGAATAAAACTATCCAAGCACTATCAAATATTTTCCACTGGTGTCAGAAATAATTAATGGAGTGAAGGATTCTGAGTCAAATATTGTTTAAACTCTGGAGATATTATTTATCTACCGTCCTCTAACAAGTGATCTTGGTCTGTAACTAACATTGTCCCCCAAAAGTATAACAGTAACATACAATAAGAATTTGTAAGGATACTTTGGGATTAATGGGAATACATTCCTTAAATCTCGCCGAGTTGCTCAAATGTCATTGCTTAATATTGAAATGGCTGAATGTCCGTGAATAAACTGAGGAAGGAGATCTGGAGCAAATCAAAAAACCTCAGCAGCCTGTCATAAAGGACAGAAAACACCCCAAGTATTATCTGATTAAACAACTGTCAGAACACTAATTAATGAACACACTATAGACACATTCAGTATCATTTGAATTATTTATTTTTTAAGTGGACAATTTAAATGTTGATGTTATTAACCATTTTGTTTTAATTTTCGTAGAGCCCTTGGCTGAGATTTCTTGCACTAATAATAGTACATAAGGGGAACAAAAGTAGAAGGTGATTTTCCAGTGTGCATGTGTGTCTGTGTCTGTGTGTACGTATGTGCTTTACAGTTATCAAACATTTATTTACACACCAACTTTACACTGAAGTCTTTAGGAAGTCTTTTCTATGGCAGGGGAAAGAACCAACTGACCACAGACTTAGGTCTATATGAGCCATTAGAGATTTTCCAGTATAGTCCCACAGAGCTTCTTATGCATTCAAACTTTTGCCGGAATGTTACTCCATCCAGTAGTGTTTCTTTCTGAGATGAAACCTGGAGCTGAGCAATGCATCTCTTCAGTTTCCTTAATTTCACTAGACTGTAAATAATTTAAATTATTAAATGGAAATATCAAGACATTTAGTTATTGTTCATATCGCTCATCTTTAACCTTCTAATAATACATCACGTTTTAAAAATAATTTAAAAAAAAACAACAAAAAAGGACTTTGGAGGCTATATACTACACAATCTCCATGGCTCCTTCTTCTTGGGAAATGTGTTCTAACATTATAATTCCCAGAATGTATTTGGAGCAGTGGAACAGAATTGTCCATTGGCAATTTTCACATTCAGCAATCCAGACACTACAACAATAATTTAAAAAATTGCTTTGTGATTTCTTTTTTTAATCGGTATTAAAAAAGGAACACTAACCTACTTCTTAAATATAGTTTGGTTTGTGTGAAACACCACAAGATTTGGCAAAAAAAGATGTAAAAGAAGACTGTTTCGATGTATAAAACTCCTTAGCAGTAGAAGAAACACTGACCTTAATTTGGCCTAGTGATGGATTAATCTGATGTAGTTTTGGCGCATAGTGAAGCCTTAGAGAGCAGGAGGAGCTGCGAGTCAGTTTGGGAGTCACAAAACAGCCACGCACCAACAATTCCTTTAACAGGCAAGGTGTCCATGGGGGACAGGAAAGGAAAGGAAAGCAGGGGGTACATAGTATAGCTGAGTCATGTGCATCTGCATACATGATGGAGGTGTACATACTCTTCACTGTGGGACCGAGATTGGGGGGACATACCCATTCTCTACAAATTACAGAAGCATTTTGCTTGAACTCTCCTGTTCTGTAGCTTCTGGTTTGAACCAGCTTTTCTCCCCAACGCAACCATTCTGCTCCACAACCTGCAAACGAGTTCATCAGCCACTCACCACATTTATATCGTTATGTCAATAAAATTTTAGGACAACTGGATGAAGAATTATTCCTTACACAGAACATGATAACACTCCCACTGTAGGAAATGGAATGAAACACATGGATTAAAAGTGCAGTGACTGTGGTGAAACATCTCCACAGAGTTAGGCCTCAATCTCTTTTTTTGTTTTTTGTTTGGGGGTTTTGAGCTGTTGGTTGTTTTGTTGTTGGTTTTTTTCACTGGGGGTGTGTGGTTTTTTTAGAGAGGAGAGTTTCACTCTCCAGAACATTTATTTGTGGAAAATAATGTAGCAAGTTAAGGGGCCATAAGAGGAACTGTGTTCATACATCAGATTTCCCCTTTTCTCTCCTTGGGCTGTTAGGCATTGCCCCATTTTTATCCACTACAAGTGCAAGTGGTTAGCCCCTTTTTTATCACTCCAGGAAAACAGATTAAGCCTAAGGATTCTTAGCAGAGGCCAATGTATTTGAGATTGTTCTGAATGATGACATCTGTCACTGCATCAAACACAAACTGTATGTTACTGGTGTCAGTGGCACAGGTGAAGTGTGAGTAGATCTCCTTGGTCTCCTTGTTGCGATTCAAGTCCTCGAACTGGCGCTGGATGTAGACTGCTGCCTCCTCGTAAGTGTTTTGCCCTTTGTACTCAGGAAAACACACTGTTAGGGGGATGCGTCGGATTTTTTCTGCCAGCAGATCTTTCTTATTCAAAAAAAGGATGAGGGAAGTGTTGATAAACCAGTTGTTGTTGCAGATGGAATCAAACAGACGCAAACTTTCTGCCATTCGACTCTGTGGAGAGGGAACAACAGTGTCAACAGCAGTGTTTCAGCATAACTGGGAAGCACACACAGTACATTATGGTCTCTCCGTGAGCAAAATCTGCCTTTAGAAACAGGTTTTCTTTTATTTGCTCATCTGACCTCACCATGAAATTTCAGGGATCTTAATTCATTTATTTTCACACAATACATTTCACCACAGATTGCTTCTTCCTATATTTTATAAAATCTTCAGCAACTATGGAGAAAAGTCTAAAACTGAAGATTTAGAAACAGTAGGTGTAACTTGGGAAAATACGGTTCTGTTCAAACTCTGATTAGCACTGATAACAGATTCTTTAAAAGGGATGGGTGTTTTCTAAGGATTTCACAGTACAGAAACATCCAGAACTAGTACAGCCCAATTATAACACTGCATCATTGGATGTGTAGTTTAGCATGCCATACATACTCAGAATTTTTCCTTGCCTTACTTCCCCCACTGTATAATGGTAAGCTTGAAAGAATACACAAGAACGACTTGAATGTTTATGGCTGAAAGCTGAGTTCAGCCAGATGTGTTTAACATCTGTCTGCTGCCCTGAGTAGGTGAACTCCATTAATGAGCAGCTGAGGATGACCAGCACAATTACAATTTGGAAACTGCAATCCAGTGCTGCTCTGGACTGAAAGCAGAGAGGCCCCTCAGGAATCCCCTGCAGGCTGGAATTTTCCTGGCGTGGAGCCACTGTGACAGTCCTGGTGCAGCTGGAGCTGTCCATGGTACCAGGCTCTTGGGAGGCTCAGTTACTGATGGGTTACACCTATGGAATGTTTGGAATAGCCAATATTCTAGATTATTAAAATGAATACCACTTAAGTATTGTCAAAAGCAGATACAGAAAATACCTTCAGGGAGCATTTTTGGCCAGGGCAGTGTTTTCCAGCATGTCTGGGTTTCTGAAAACATGACGTGTGCATTGTGAGTCACTGCAGTAGTTCAGAGTAAGTGAACAGAAGGGATTTGGGATATCAGAACTAAAGAGTATATTTTGTTTACAAGACTGTTTGCAAATATGTTCGTGTTCCATTTATCTGGCTTTTGTTCAGAGGGGATGAGACTCTTGGGGATGGTTCTGTGCAGGGCTAGAGCTGGACTCGGTGATCCTTGTGGGCCCATTCCAAGTTGACATATTCTGTGATCTGTGAAAATAATTCACAGTCTGGGCATTTTAGTTTCACTGTGAAGGATTCTGGCCAGTTTTATTATTTGGAAAGCAGAGGCAACAGGATGATTTTGGCTTTTAATAGAAATAACAGTATTTTGGGCCTAATTCTTCTGAACTTTGTGTCATTTGTGTCCAGTGTATCTCCCTTGACTTCAGTATAGTCAATTCATATTGTAGCTCGTGACATGAAGAGAGAAGAATCATTCACTGTTCAACACACAAAAAATAATATGAAAATATATTTAAAATTTACTTTCTATTTTAGTTTTTTTTCAGAATGCAAATATATTGTATTGTTATTACTTCAAAGGAATTCTGCAACAGTTTGGATCATTATTGTTACACTGAAACTGAAAAAATGAGCCCTTAAAAATGCACAGTTGCTGAAAGAGGTGATACATCCACAATTCTAAGGTGAAGGCTGACACTGACAATACGTGATGTATCCAATCATATGCTCCTCATATAACAGACTCATTTCTGGGTTTGTTAATATTGCAAAATTACTGTTCATATCATATGGAAAATGAACTTGAGAGGGTTATGGCTCATTATAATAAAAATAGAATAAATTATTGTACAACTCCCAAAGGTGTTACTAAAATTTTCTATTAACATAGAGAGAAAATAATGATAGGAAAAGGCATTCTTCTTCTCTGCAGTGTCTTTTCCAGTTCTGGAATCTTGAAGGTGGTCAGAAAAAATGTGCTGCTGTAATTTTATAATTATATACAAGTCAGGGTATAAGCAAGGTAATGCCAATGCCCTATCCAGATGGCCTTGTTGGGGGCTAATTGCAAATTCTTCTCTGAGCACAAGAACAAGGAATTGGTTGCTTAAGGGAAGGAACTTGCTAAGGAACAGATGGCTGCTCTGTTCTTCCAGTGCTTTGCAGACACACAAATGTCCCTGGTCATCCCCTGGAACGGGAGAGGTGTGATTAGCAGGAAAGAGTTCAGAACAACTAAGAGTTTCCAGTTATCGATTTAGCAAGTCATTTTTAAAAAAAGCACTTGGTAAATGGAGCCAGATTGAAATGTAGTATCTCCCTACAGCTTTCACATTAAAGCTTTCTAGTCTCAGATGGGGGAGCTTTGAAATTAAAAATGAAAAATTATTAAGAGAGAAACTATCACAAATAAGGGAATTAACTACCATTTGTGTTTAATACCTGACAACTTTCAGTCATTATTTCTCTTTCATCATCATTTTCAGACTGGTAGGCACTTGGGGATTTGAAAACCTTAACTAAACTAAATAAAAATTAACTTGTGTAAACCATAAACAATAATGAATAAAATTTGTGCAGGAATAGTAATGTTTGCTTTTCAGTAAAGTTAGAAAATCTTTAAATGTCAGTAAATCTTGGAAGAACCAGTGGATGCTGTTGCTATTTTCCAGTTGAGGCTTTCCTTGCAATAGTGGCTGACATTTAACATGTGCTGTAGCTCTGAGCTATTTCACAAAATGGCACCAGTCTCCTTTCTGTTTCAAGTGGCCTCTTTAGAGATCCACGACTTAAGACCTTCTAAAGAAAGCAGGTGAAGCTGAAGTATTTGAATAGGAGGAGTGGGGTAAAAAGATAATTGAATCAGCTGGATGTAAACATTGTTTTTTCCTTAAGGTTATCGGATAAAATTGAATCCATTCTGAAATAATGACAGTCTGCAAAATAAATGAAGGAAATACCATTGCCCAGGACAGTCACAGTCGAAGCAATTCAGGAATTCAAACTATGCTTGAATAAAGGCAGAGGGAAAGCAGAATTTCACAGACAAAAACTACAGAGGATGCAGAAAGCAAAAGGTAGATTGGCTAAATACAAAGAGACACTCTTTTCTTGGAAAAAACTCTAGGTTGAGTGCTAATGGAAATGTCCTTCCTGTGTAGCAGCTGGGCAGCCCTGACTGAGTGCTGGATAAGAGAGTCTTGATTTAAAAGGGAAAACACTCTTGTGTGATTCATCTTTTGTTCAAAGGAAGACTACTCCTACAACAATGTGAAGGATCAGGTGGGGAAGGGGGAGAAATCAGCATAATTTAATGAGTTAAAAAAATTACTTTCATTTAAAAATCAAAGAGAAGAAACTGTGATGGAGAGAAGTAAATAGCTTAATCCAATTCATTCTGTATATCTCAGAGAAACTAATAACCTCCCTGAGGTCGGATTAAACAGGGATAAAACACTCTACCCCTGTTGTCCTGCATATACCTGTCTATAGCTTTGGCACCTCCCAGAAGAGACAGGGTAAGCAAAAGGGTTCAACTAGACAAAATGGTTTGGGTTTCCAGACCTTTCTCTCCAGTCCTAGGATGCCAAAGTTTTCCTGGAAAACACTGGCAATTCAAAAATGTCAGAATAAGAAAGGGTGACACAGAAGGATAAGTCCCACTGTGAATTGATTAAGAAGTGTTCTTAAGTCACTTAGCAGCTTAACCTATGCTACAAGCAGACAATCTCATTATCCCACCACCAAAGCAATGTCACACTGGGCCACAACCACTGCAGGAATCCCTGACCAGTCCAGACCAGGAGGGGGTCAGGATCATTAAAAGCAGCTCTGTCAGTGGAGTACCTGCCCTACAGATACATAATGCACATGCTGTCTATTTATGTCTCTCCTATCAAAATTCCTTTCAGTGTCCTGCACATACGAGGAATGTGAAGGGCAGAATGGTGGGAAACTAACAGAGCATGGTAGTTTTACCACAAAAATGAAGGGAAATCAAACAGGATGATAAAAGGTTTTAGATTAGAGGAATTAAATGAGCTGATAGACGGCTGAGAAATAGATGCTATGAAGTGGAGCCCTGAAGAAATCTTGTGTGGTTTTGATAGGGAGATGTCTATTTATATGGTGAGGGCAAAAAATCTGTGAAGCATCAAACAAGTCTGCTTTGAGTTTTTTGATGAAGAAATACATTAGCAAACAAAATTTATAAACTACTAAATTAATTCTTCATGATTTAAAGGCAATGTGCTGTAATTGTTCATACTTACAGTGTGTATGTGCAAATGTAGGACTGGTAGAGGGGGCAGCAGTCAGTATTTGATACCTCTGTCAGAGAAGGAAGGGAAAACAAACCTAACAAAGCAGTACTGCAGCATCCTGTCTCCCACAGTGATTTCCTGTCGATTATTACTACTGTCTTTACATATGATAACTGAACCTGGCAGCATGAATGAGCATTACATGAGGACCTTTAGTCTTGGCTATTGTGTAGGACGACAGTGCAAACAGTATGACTATTTTATCATGTATGATCTCTGTGACTGGAAAAAACCTGTAGTGTTCCTTAGGCTTACCGTAGACTAGACTAGACAAAGCAGATTTAATTGAGAGAATTACTTTAACAGAGTCCTGAACTTATTGCCTTTGAAAATTGATCCACTGAAACAGCAAGTCATCTCTTAGGAGTAGGTGCTAAGTTAAACATTGATATCTAGTTGTTACATGTCTGTAATACTTGTGCCAGTGATGGGCTGGGGTAAACCACTCTCTAATACGATCTATCAAAACTATTTGATATTCCTAGATCAACAACAGAGATTTGTTAATCCCAGTAAGTACAGTCTGGCACCAAGCTATGATTATTGTAAGGAGAGTTGAGCTGAGAAAGAAGTTTGATTAAATTTTCTGACTGAAGGATTAGCTTTTGAGATGGGGGATTTCCAAGCAAAGGAGCAGGACAACAGGTGCTTCTGCCAGGACTTCTAAATTAAAGGAAACCTAAAGAAAAGATATATAGAAAACTCTGGGAAGAACAATGGAAAAGATTACTGAGTTCAAGAATCAGAAAGGCTGGGACATTCAGCATTCCACAGAAATTCCAGAAGATCCAGATAAAGGCTACTCCTGTCTGTCTGGCCAGGGTATTAAAGGCTGTTCCACAAACAAGGAAAGGGGCAGAATAGAAATGGAGAAATACATGTAGACTGACTTACTGCTTTTGACTAGCTATATGTATCTCTTTAGCAAGCTGAAGTAAAGGAAAATGGTATTTAGAAGTCATAAAATGTGCATAGGTGCTATATTTATCATTACCCATTAGAGAATTACAGGTCGAGAGGAAAGTTCTAGAAAAAGGTATGTTCAAGAGATGTATGTGAGGCAGTCAGTATTGGTCCTGTGCACACCAGAACACCACCACAAATCAGCCCTTCTGGGAAGCAGTAACACAGATAGATTGGCAAAAGCAATGCTATTGCAGCTGGCACAGGCCAGGAGAAACCTACAGGCACAGTGGGCCAACATATTAACACCTACACATTGCCCAGCCCGTGTCCAGCCAGGGCTGCTGGAAAGGCACCCAAGAGAATCCTTCCAGTGGGCAGGGAGCTTTGGGTTTGCTCCTTAAAGGAGGCCTTGCTATATTTCAGTTGCTCTGCAAACAACCATTACACTCCTTTTACCACCTCAAAGGTCAGCAGAGCTCTATGCTACACCTGAGTGCTGAGCACATGCACTGCTGCTCTGTGGAGCATTGTGGGGTGCAAACAGTTTTAAGAGGGCAAACGTGCCATAAAAAGAGTGGGAAAATAAATCTCCAGGGTCTTTCACAGTGCCAGAAAATTAAGATTTCCTTAACTTTCCTTTCCAAACTAAGGTAGTTCTTCACTCAGTTCTAGGAAGTAAATTAGCAGCATATAATACCTATGCTTGCTTTGGGGGGGGAGAGATTTTTTAAGCATTGTACAGTATTCCAAGCAAACTGCATATTTCTAGAGGTTAGAAAAACTATAGTTTAAAAATATTTTCTCATTAAAAACATATTCATTTAAAATCTCACAGTTCTTGAAAATACATTCAAAGAAGCATGAATATCCATATCTTAATTGTAAGTATCTGGATGTTTTATCCTTAGATTGAGTTCTCTGTATGGTAATAGAGGCCAGCTTTTCTGTTCCTGGTAACATATTTCTATTGATTTCAATGCTTTCTCGATGTTTTCAAGTGGGGTGGGTTGATTTTTTGTTTTCTTCTAGGCTTTTAGATTACTTACTTAGCTAAGGGCAAAAGGAGCATTCCAGCTACATATTCAACATAGCTGAAATGTTGCACAGTTTTCCACATAAAGTGGTCCAGAACTTCAGCTGTTCTCATTTGAGACCTTTAAGCTTAATATCAGCCTTCTGTGTCTAGACAATCCCAGGATGGTTTGGGTTGGAAGGGACCTTAAAGCTCATCCTGTCCCACCCCCTGCCATGGACAGGGACACTTTCCACCAGCCCAGCTTGCTCCAAGCCCCATCCAACCTGGCCTGGGACACTCCCAGGGATGGGGCAGCCACAGCTTCTCTGCCCGACCTGTGCCAGGGCCTGCCCACCCTCATAGTAAATAATTTCATCCCAATATCCAATCCACAGCCACCTTAACACTGCTCTGACCTGCAAGGTGAGACTGAGGGAACTGGGCTTGTTTGGGCTGGCAAAGAGGAGGCCAAAGGGTGACTGAGAACAGCCTACAATGGCTTGAAGCATAATTCAGTGATGACACACCCCCCTTCCCAGCAGTATCAGACGAAAGAGTAAGCAGCCAGGAGCATTCATGGAGGGTTCAGATGACATGTTAGGTTTCTCTGGAACTCTAGCACAGCACTGCCACAATTTGCTGAGGTTTGTGAAATCTCCATCCAGAGAGGCTGTTTACTCAACTAACCAGATAAAGCCATAGCTGGCCTGATTTACTGCTGGCAATAGTCCAGACCTTCAGAGGTCACATGCAGCCCACATTTCTATAATTCCATGAATTATAAAAAGGGATTTATAGTTGAATCCATAAATAAGAAGTTAATTTTATGCACTCAGCTCTGAGCAGATCTCAAACTTCACACCCCAGAGAGAGCACTTTAAGCATAAAGGCTATCCCTTTGATGGAAAGAGTCACTGTCCTGTTGATGAGGCAGGATGACAAAGAAATGCTCCAAGAATGGAGTCGTGGCCTTTGTAGAATAGCCAATGTTTACTGTTTTCTGTTCTTCCCTGCTCTCTGGTCCTTAGAGCAGCCCCTGAGCTACTGAACTAGAGCAGAAACCTGCAAGACATTTACTCACTGCTTAGTCCCTGGTGCAGGCCACTGACTAACCCCCCTTTTGTATAGGTCATGCATAACACAAGCTCTGGCTGCTGATATAATCTCTGTAAAGAAAAAATGGTTTTCCCTGAACCTTCTTTGAAATGGGCATTTTTCTGATGCATTGCACAGTGGGAAAGGGTGGGTTCCTGTCACACAGACAATTTTGTCTTCATTGAAGTGAACCAATATAAGAAGGAATTAATAGTTTTTTAAAAATGGAGGACCTCTATTACTTTTCCCCTCACAGTGTGCCACTAGAATGCATTGGCATATTCAATAATTTTGAGTAATAGAGTAATGGCAGGGGGACAGTCTGCAAAATCTGGTGCCTGTGAATGCCCTTTCTCTGGATAAAAGCATTTGAAATCTGAATGTCAGTGACAAAAG
This sequence comes from Campylorhamphus procurvoides, assembly GCA_013396655.1. Taxonomy (NCBI): domain Eukaryota; kingdom Metazoa; phylum Chordata; class Aves; order Passeriformes; family Dendrocolaptidae; genus Campylorhamphus; species Campylorhamphus procurvoides. The sequence goes on from WBMV01000122.1 coordinate 789,784, forward strand.
TGCAACCTGATGAAATATGATAGAAAGAAAAGAGGGCTTTTCAAATAAGTAGGTTTTCATTTCAACACAATCAAGCCCATCTTGAAAACAAGACTCTGGATCTTTATGAAAGCCAACAGATGTAAGATAAAGGATCATTTGTAACAGTCTAACAGAATTAGAAAACAGAGAGAACTGGCAAGAATTACCATAAGCATGGAATGACTGTCATAGGAAATTAAGCAAACCAGTTCTTTTCAACCTGGAAAAATAAATACCTGAGAGAGAACACAGCAGAACCATGAATGGTATGGAAATGGTGAACAGTGAATGATTTTTGCACCATTTCATACAATGTGAGCAGTAAGAAACATCAAATTCATTTATCTGACAGCAGACAAGTATTCCTTCCATACAGTGCATAATTAAATGTAAAACTCTGTCATGAGGTGTTAGAGAATAATAATGATAATAGTAAAAGTCATAAAAGTGTAATTGGGTTCAAAAGGCAATTAAATTAAAAGGGCACTTGCACAGAAAGATGTTGATGCAATCTGAGGTTCAGTTGTCTGGCAGGGTAAACTGCAGGACAAAGCAGTGAATGCTTCAGCTGTTCCCACAGCCTCTCCTAAATGCCCATCATTGCTACAGTTCCCAGACAATTTTGCCTTTCCCATTAGTCTTGTCCAGTCTAGAAAAAGGTTGTTTTACACACTTCACTGTCATTTGAAGCAGGGAGTCTTTCTCATAAAAAAGGTAGGCAAAGGGGCTTGGAACTGCAAGCACTGACCTCTAGTAATTAGCATTGTCCAACGCTGGAGTATTTGAATGACAGGAAGAAAAAAAAGTTAAAAAAAAAGAAAGAAAATTGGCCCATATTGATGCTGAGCCAGTTTTAACCAGAAAAAGTTGGCCAGTAGTTTCATTCTTCAGTAGTGTTTGAACAACAAAAACAGCCTATTATACAACAAAAAAGGTAAGTACCACTTTATACTGAGAAATTCACTGCAGGGAAAAAGAATAATTCCCAGAAAACCTGGGACCATTTCTCAGCCTGTGTGACATCTGGAGAAGGCTGCATTTTGCTCTCACAAGTTCTTACAGGAGCACTGGCTTTTCATGTTAGTGCATCTTTGAAGATCTCTTCAGATGCCTGTGGGATGCTGACAGAGTTTGGCACAGCCAGAGCTCTGGTGGGAGCACAGGGACCTTCCCTTGTATCCCATCTCTGCTGCAACATGAAGGCAGCAGGAGCAAGTGGTTATTTTTAGCACTCTTGCCTGCAATTCTAACAAAGTCCTTGCCATCACACTCTTTGTGAGGCTGCCTCCTGCTAACCTGGAAGAAGCATAGAGGCTGTGGGGCACAGAGGTCAGTGTGCAGTCAGGAATGAAAAGGAAAGAGAAAGGAAAAGCTGCAAAGCAACCACAGCTAGAGGGTCTCAGTCTGGCTCTGATCTTGGCCTTTTTTGCCAAGCTGAAAGGAGTACTAACAGTGCAAAACCAGAAAGTTTGGCATCATGGAGAATATTGCTTTCACCAATTCTTCTGGTTTTAAGCAACATTACTGGAATTTAGATCAGTTTTAAGAGGTAATTTCCATGAAGTCATTTTAGAGCAACTAGAGAAGAATTAAAGGAAAGAAATGGTGATACATGCTGAAAAAAAAAAGCTGCTCCCATATTTGAGGAAGAAGTTCTACAGACAAAAAAGTAAAAATCATTTTGGTTGTTCAAGACTGAATTTAAAAAAACCCAAACCAAACAACCCCACATAGGGATCTCAGGTTACAGGAACATATTTTCTCTTCACTGAACCCTGTCTCGTTCAACTTGCAAGATGGACAATGTCACATGTTAGTCAATGTTTGTCTTCAGAGTCACAACTCAATTTACAGACTCATGCTTTACTATAAACTTGCTATTTATGAACTACTCCAAAGACAGAATTACTGGTTTCTTCTCAAGCTTATAATTATTGTATTTGAATATTTCATTGACTACATTTGCTTCCACAGCATGTAGTCAGATCAAGAGGTGCTGTTAAAAGCAACTTAGAAATAGGGAATGAAACAATCCATACAATGAGAAATTACAGTTAGAAGGAACCCAGTAATTCTAGACACCCAACCTAATTTCCTAGAACCAAATTCTCACACTTCTATTTCTTTATTTAACAAAGTTTAATAGGTTTTTCAAGCTGTCAGTGGTAGCTGGTGTAGCTCTGAATAATCAGACCTACAAATCAAATCACAGAATCTCAAATTACGTCCCTTTGAAAAAAAATAAGGAAGAATGTGGGATTATCTATGAAAATTTTCATGTAAGAAACACAAAAGGAACAGGGACCTGTCCCAGGTTCTAGTGCAGGTTTTCAGTAGCATTCCACTGCTTTAGCCATATGAACGTCCCATTTCCCTGTGATCCTCTGTTCCATTCATTTCACATTTGCCTTCCCCTGCAACAGATGATGGCAGTGTTCCTGCAGTTGACAGTCTGACTTATCACATGAGCCCTCATTAATCATAGAAAAAGCATTGTATTCATTGAAAGAGGCATAAAATCCATGGAAAAAAACATCAACGTAAAGCCTGACTCAAAATATACAGAAACAAAGCAGACAAAATCAGATCACAACAACAATATTCTCCCATTTTCTAACTCTTATTTGTTTTCATCAGAGCACTTGAACTGTGCTCCACCTCATCCTTAACCCACAATGCCACACAATCTAAACTTTCCCCAACCTTCTCACTCTCCCAGTGCCAATTCCTCTTCTGACTTCTACATTCCAGATGACAACCAGTGCTTAGAATGATTTTGTACCAGTAGAGGCTGATCAGATCTCCCTAGTAATAGTTTATATAATTCATATTAGCACAGAAATTTGCACAGTTTAAAATAATTCAAACTTGCAAAGGAATGAGGAAAACACCCCAACATCTGTGAGATAAGGACTGTGCCAAATATTAAGATCACGTTAAAATTATGAAATTTGTAATTGTTTCTTTTTCAATATTTTTGTCCCTGCAAATGAGTAAGTTTTTTAAAATCACCATGTGTTTTACCATGCAAAGAAGGATAGAATTAGGGTCTTCTGTCCCCAGCTTTCTCCTCTCTAATCTGGTATAGGAAGAGTCACTTTGGTGTGTATAAATTGTGTGTGTGTGTATTTGGATCTGATAAAGAATCTCAGCTGTGGCAACTTCTAAATTGATCCTGCTGCACTATCCTAAAATTCCTTCTCTCCTACACTGGGGAAAAGCTCTTGCAGTGCTTTGCACTAATCCTAGAACTGGCTCTGCTGGAAGATAAGGCTGTTCCTTTTGTACATCCATCACCAAATCTTGTTATTCATTATGAATTTCACGTAGACTGCATTTTTTTTCTTAAACTCTGAGATTCCACATGTCTGACTATACCCCATTCTTTACCTTGCCATCTAAGAATTCCAACTGCAATTGATAACTGAGAGCAAGAGGGATGTCATATGTGCTGAGACTGACTGAGTTACACACAGTGGAGGCCCGTTCACCAAGAAGTGTCTCCTGGAACTCCCCTGTTCTCAGCAGACAATAAAAACAGCACTATTAGCTTATTTAAAAAATACAACCCTGTTGCTTGAATTGTTTCTTGTGGGATCACAAGGGGAGTCAGAGGAAGTGCTGGTAGAGCAGTGACAATTTAGGTAACAAGCAGAACAGAGGAGAAAATAAGGAAGCTGCTTCAGCACCTGATCTTTTCTGTTATTCCAGAACTACAAGTCATGCTGGCTGTGTTTTGCAGGCTTACTCCATGGAGTAACACTGCACTACTCCTGGCAGCCTGCCTGATGTCTTTTGCAACAAATCAACTTATCAGCCTTGTCTCTGTAAGAGAACTGCTGCCTGCTTGGAGAGCTCTTCATTAATGGCTCTAGGGGTGAACCAGGAGACATTCTGAGACTGATTTCTACCAGAGGAAACCAGGGCAGGACTAACCAAGTTCCCAGCTTTTGCAGTCTGGAGGGATTTCATCTCTTTGCAAGGCTGCTTATCACTTGGCCATTCCTTGGATTTCCTAAGCAAACACACAATAATTTTCTATTCAGTCCACTGAAAGGGAGAAGGCTATAATTTTGGGTTGTGTACTGCTTCTCTATTTTCAAATTAGTGTTTAAACATTAGGTCGTAAATACTATAATTAATTTGGTACCCAGTTATAACAGAGTAATTTTGGTCCAGTGAGCCCCAAACCTAATCCCGAGCGCAGAGTGAGAACTCGAGATGCCTTCTCCTCCAACTTCTGTTTTCCATTGCATTCATTTCAAGTCCCTCTTCAGGTTTCCATGGAAATAGCAGAGGAATGTGCTTGTATTCTTGGCATTAAAATATTCATCCAAGGGGATAAGGAGCTGGTTTAAATGGCAGGTGCTGTATTGCTGAAGCAGGCAGGCAGATTTAAGGTCCTTGTATGTAAATGATCCTAAGTGTTAGCAAAGGCATTGTGGGAGGAACGGGCCCGGGATTTACTGTTCCCAGGAACAGGAGGGGGGAGAGGTAGCACAAATCTGACCTGCAGAGAAAGCAGGAATTTCTAGCTGGAATGTAAGACTTCCCAGGACAATGCAGAATAAAATGCTGCTAAGATTTTGCCATTAGAAGTTGAAACCTTTCTCAGGGGAACAGAAAATGATTTAAACTTACAGAATTGTCTTTGGTAACTGACAAAAATAGTTCACAACTCCAAACTAATTAATTAAATTTTAAAGTCTTACCTGTATAAAGCTTCAAATTCTTTTTGCCTGTTGCAAATAGAATATTTGTTTTTCATCCCTTTGAAAAGACTCTCATACATTTGAACTCTGAGTACATTTCATGTTCTAAAATAGCCATAAAACTTTAACATTCTTGTAATGGTAGAAAATCTAATTGGAAGCAGGAAATATACTGATTTATCTACATTTTTATTCATGGATCTTACTTAGACTAATTGTTTTGGTTATTTTACTCATTAGAGAGATTTGAATCCTGAGCATTACTGGAATTATTCTAATAACATAAGGAAGCATTTCTATCCTAGGAGAGCTGGGTTTCTGATTCAAAATACAAGCTCCAGTCCTTGAAAGGCCATTGTATGGGTGGATTCCACTACAATACTTTGACCCTGAAGAGAATGGAACATAGTATGTCATGCAAAGACAACTTTTAAAAATCTATGGAAAACAAGCAGTAAATATAGGGATCATTTCAAACCTTGCTATTAGAATATTTACTGTGCAGAGACTGGGTGTGGTTTTCATTTTCCAAGAACAAGAGTATTTTTAAAATATAACTTTATAAAAATAAACACTTCAGTGTGTCAAAATAACAGCACTGCCACTTTGAAGTCAAGAGTGTTGTATTGACTTGCCTGCATGAAGTTATTCTCCAAAAAACATGTACATCATAAGGCAGATGACAAGTGCATACCAGTGATGATCTATCAAAATGTTTATTAGTCTCCATCTATAAAATCAGCCTGACTTTAGGCATGTTTATCAGAGAATCCTTATTTGAAAGATACTGAAAAAAGTGTAAGATGCCAGTCTGTTGAACCTCTTATCCAAGCTCTGCATGCAACAAATACTCTGAGACATTTTTATGCTCCAAAAACATTTAAGGAAATATCTCCCTCCAGAAGATTTTGGGGTTTATAAGCCCTACACATCTGGAACTGAGAAAAGCAAGACAGAGCAAGGAAGATTAAGCCATTGACACAAGCTGATAGAACAGTCAAGGAAGAGCAGTGGAGATGAGGAGTTTATAATACAGGAAAGGAAGTTGAGGAATTGTACATTCCCAGCAGTTACTCTGTTTTGACTGCATCTGTGACATTTAATAATTAAAATTGAAAAAATAATACCCATCCTTTCCAATTTAACTCTGCATTATAATGTTGCCATTCAGGCCTCAGCCCTAGGAAGGGGGCTCCTCCTTCCATGGCAGTGTATGACATGAATCCCAACACCCAGTCAAGAGGTTCACATCAAAAGGAACATCAAGGACTGAGAGGATGTTTCATGTGTGTGGGTCTGATGAGCCACAGGAAAGAACAGCAGGACACAAAGCAACTACTGAACAAAAGATCCTCTGAGGACCCACGTTAGGGGATTTGGACAGCAACAGCTCAGTTGTTCTTTCTGGAAGGTGCATTTATAGCTGTCACTCATATTGCACTTTTTAAAAACCTTTTCTTTGTGCCCCCAGAAATGCCACATGCCCTAATGAGGGCTGTATGAGGAAGGTGACACAGATACCACTTCAGTTCTTTCAGAACAGTTGGAGGTATTTTATGTCCAGGACCTATTACCTTGGAAAACCCTTTGGTTTCCAGCGTGCACTTTTGGACAATCACATAATTTCTCTGTTGTTCAGAGGATGATCATCTTCATGACAGAGGAAACAAAAGAATTGAAAAAAAGCGTTTGTCAACTGTTCCAAAAATCACCAATCACTCCTCAATGAGTGTGCTCTAAAACCCTTTGTGTGAAGAAAGCCCAGAAGGCACCTTATGAAGCCCCAGTGGACAAAGGACTACCATTGCTCTCAAATCTTCAAATTAACTTGAACCTGAAATTACACCAGCTGTAAAATCCATGTTCAGAATAGTTTTCAACTAAATCTCTGACTAAATCTCAGTTCCCTTCCATTAAAGCCAGATGCTGGCAGTTTTGGAGGAGAAAAACCCAAAACATGAGACAGAATTCTTTCAGCAAAAATATTATTGCACAAATGTTAAATCAGATTATTTATGAATCCTTCTGCCTCTGGTGCAAAATTGAAAACTAATTTATATTACCTATCTTTAAGCTAATAATAATTTTTTAGCATGGGATAAAAAAATGAAGAAAAAAAAGCAAGATTCTTTTAAAGGTTTTATGGATGGGCAAAGACTTCCCATACCAAGCAATAAACAGTGGGAAAATATTTTCAGTGTTCCATATGCATGACCTACAAGCTCAATACACATTCATTTGGGTGAGCAGAGACTTTGTAACTCCTCTTCTCTCTGCTGGAAAGCCTCACCTCACCTGACACTGTCCTGCTGTGAAACTGATGCCCTTTTAGCAGGAATAGTCTCAATCTGTGTCACCTGAAAAACAGGCACACTGGGGTTTTTCTTAGATGTACAGCCCCTGATTTCTCCTGAAATGCATTGCATACATTCTTAAATACCTTTTGACATACTAATTCTTTTTGTTTCCTTACTGGAAGGATTTGATACCATAATATAAACTTGGCAGTGTTCCTGCTCACTTAGTCACTTGTTGAACAAGTAACAAATTGCTAAGGGGCAAGTGAAATATATCTTGAACCAGGACCTGGATAAATGCAGGGTTACCAGTAAATGGAAGTTCAAAAAGTGGCACATGATACTGGATTTTTACCACTAGCTAGATTAAATCATTCTTAAAGGATTTTCTTGAGGATAGGGTGAATTTTCCTGCAGAACTCTTAAGTTTTTACACTGAGTTGTTACTGTCTTTTCTAAGCTGTTTTAGGAAACTAAATTAATTCCTTTTTGCTATGAGCACTGTTTTTGCTAGAAATCAACCAAGACTGCTTTAGGAACTCGAGTAGGAAAATCTCCCAAAGCATTATTTTCTAACATTATTTTACATTATTTATTATGACTAGATGGGCATCAGAACAGATTGACAATTTACACCATTCTCACTGAAGGCATCAGCCTTTTCGCTTCAGCAGTGACCAAGAAAATTGATGTTCTGTGTTGGGCCTGTTCTATATTTCCTCACAGACAGAGGCTTTTTTAAGTGCCCTTTTAATGTCTCTAATCATTGGGATGGGGTTTAGTTGCTCTGAAGTTTAGATGGGGTTCAGTTGATCTGGGATAGTGTCTGTCATCCAATAAAAAGCATAAAATGTAGGAACATTGACATTGGCCAAATACTTTGAAATTCCAGTTTGATTTAAAAATCAAACTTTTTCAGGGCTTTGTGTCTTTTTTCTCTTTTTCCCCCCATGTAAGTTTGCATACAATGGAATAACAACCACCAGCATCTCCCCCTCCAACTTTCTTCCAGTAGAAAATGAAGTGGTTCATGCCAGGCATGCCTTATTAGAGGTGATGCTTTAGAAGATACCTGTGGTTGTAGGAGTTTTCTGCACACAAGAAAGCTGTTCATAAAGACAGTAGGCTGTAATCTGGAACAAAAATGTTCCATGGAAAAGGACTTTGAGGAGAATATTGGAAGTGGAAAAGAGGGGACTGAGGAAACAATATGCAGATCACCAAAAGTAAAGACTCTGCACATACCTTGTGAGGCTGTGGATTGACAGGCTTGTTTCCCTGTACCTTTCTGGCAGCTGCTTCCTCTGCTCTCAAAGTGGAGCAATCCTGTATTTAGGTTATCTATTCTCTTTGTAAATGTGCTTATAGCTGATGGCTCCAGTGTTTCCTCTGGAATTACATGACAGTCCAAATTCTCCTTCAATTTACCTTAACTCTGCTTCAGCTTAAACCACTGTCCTACAAGTCTGCACCCTCCTTTATTGTACAAGAGCTTCCCTACCTGTATTGTGCCTATACATTGCTCAATACAACAAATTGCATATAAAACTGGTTCCTAAATAGGGAATTCATCTACTGCTTCATACAGCTGTCATCCAGGATCTATTTACCAATGAAGGAAACAATGTGCAGTATTAATAAAGAAAATTCAGACTAATAAAAATTGGCAATTTCCTCACAGCAAATAATTAATGCAAAGAGCACAGAAATACAGAAGTATTAATCAGGAAGGCAAAGTACAAGGAATTAAAATCTGGAGCCTGGTTTTGCTCATATTAAAATCAGTGGTAATAATATTTTCAGTCACTTTTGTTACTTGAAAAATATTGTCAGTAAAATGTAATCAGCACATGGGGACATCCTGCTCCTATGCCTTTAAAATGTCCTTGTTGACTGTGTTTGTGACTGTTGTGCCCAAGACAATCCACCAAGCCTCCAACCACCACATCACCCAGCAGTCCTCCCTTCACAAACAACAGGTTCAGCAAAGGCCCTGCCCTAGTTGGTTCCTTCATCAGATCTTCCAGGACTGTTCCTGCTCCACTGTGTGGGCTGTATTTCCAGCAGACATCTAGTGAGTTGAAGTCCCCCATGAGAATAAGAACTATTAATTGTGAGACTTCTCCCAGCTGCTGTGGAATATTTCACCTCCCTCTTGGATGGCCTACAGCAGATTCCCACCAGGATGTCCACCTTGTTGGCCTTCCCTCTCATTCTTACTCACACTTTCCCTGGCTTTTCAGTGCATCCTACCACATATCCTCAATCTGTTTCATCCTTGAAAAATATAGCAGAAATTGATTGAGGATCTAATTGCTGTCCCCAAACCCCCTATTATTCTAGTATGTGAAGTCATTGCATCTAGAGAAGAAATTATTCATATCTTATTGTCCTGTGCTCTGGCTTTTACAGGAGAAGATAAAAAGCAGTAGGTGCCATGAGCACTTATATCTGGGAATAACGCCCTGAGTAGCTCATAAACCCAAGCGTTCAGTCAAATGCAGGTATGGAGGTGATGCCTTCCCTGCAACTACAACAGTACCACTTTCCTACTTTTCTTTCCCAAATGCACAGATAAATGTTATAGTGAGGTTTAGTCATATAGGATGACTTTAGCTGCTCTAGCAGTTGATACATGAAAATGAAGTCTGACTCATCTACCTTTTTATTTTCCTCTGCTACTGGATCCTACTGGTTGCCTTACACTGGACTCTACCATGAGTGATATACTCAGGATTCCAGCAGAAAGTCATCCATCCTGCAATACTGGATAACGTTCTGACAGCTTTGTGAGTCGTATGTGCTCAGCAAAGGGTCCAAAGAGCAGCAGGGCTGGCACAAGTGGTCAGAGAGAAGCAGCAGAGGTAGCAGGAGCTGACTGAAAGTTGAACCAGCAGAACAGAGAGAATGAGACATCTGATTTTTCCTAAATAGTGAGCTTACAAATCATCTCAGCAGGCCTATATAATATATAATACACACATTTCACCAAATGCAGGTAATTCTGCTTTCCAGATTCTGTGCTGCCTCAAAGGAAAAAGAGAACATGCATGCAGAGTCACTTTATCAAGATGGGAGATGTTAAAATGGAAGGATTTAGCAGGACTATGTTACTTAATTTATAAAATAACACAGTTATAATTTCTACTTCTATTTTATCTCTAGATAAGTAAATATTGAGTGTATCACAAACATTGCATCATTTCATTTAGCTTCCATTTATAACAACTACTGTCATTTCCATCTGCTGGGCTCTCCCTGTCCTAAGCCTGGTCATTTGGAGCTGACCTGGCTGGTGGACTAGACCTCAGCTTCCAGAAAAGCTGCTCCAACTGGTTCAGCCTCCTTCCTAAAAGAAATAAAATTAAAAAAGCACTCTTTCAATTTGGTATTTATCTGCATTGCTTCCAGCCATTTGTTCTTATTTTGCCATTCTCCATTAGATTATGTATTTCTTTAACTGTTGAGCATTTTTTGCTCCTTCAGGTATTTATACACTAAGCAGGTCCTTCCCCAATCTCTTTAGTTCTACAAAACTCATTAACCTTTTGAAACCTTTTGAAACGCTGCAAGTCTCGGTCTGGCTTTCTGGCTGGCAGTGACAGCCAGATGCTCTGCAGAACACTTGCCTCCAGGACATTGCAGGCACAGCCACAGTGCATTTAGTCTTGTCAGCCTTTCAGTTTGGTTGCTTTAGCAGATCTGTAACCTCCTTTATTAACCTCCCACATTTCCGATTCCGTTGCCTTGCTGTCCTTTTGCCATGTGTGGGTTGTTGGGGGTATTTCCTTATTTCTAATTGCTGCTTTTATTTGATCTCTGAAGAACAGCAAAGGCACTAAGCTGCCCTTAGACCCATCGCTCTGTAATCACTGCCAGGAGAGTCCCTGCTATTGGAATACACCATAAAAACAGGTGTGCTCTGACAAGTCCAGTCCTAGTCAGTATCATCAGGGCCCTACTGCATAAACACACCAGTGGAATTCCAGCTGATTTGGGCAAGTATCAATGGAAATAAACCTTCACTGCTCTGTCAGAGTTGCAGAGAGAAGGCACTGGGAGCTTTGGCAGGACAGGGCTGAAGCTCCTTGTTCAGTGCTCTGAGAGCCCCCCACGCTGAGAGTCCACAGAAACTGCCCAAGGAAAGAGCATGAGGTGCTCAGGGTGGGGGGGCCAGGCTGTCCTGAGGGCAGTGTTAACATATGTGTGACATACCATCAGGTCACTCTATAGCATCACTGTAGTCACAAGCTTTCTCCCCACAACAAGGGACTGAAGGATTCTGGCTGCTCATTTTATGCAAAACTGTCAAACTCTTCCCAATAATTTATTTCTACTGATGATAAGTATTGGGGGTTGGTTCCTATTTGTAAAGCAAAATATGACCAATTGGTAAATAATGAGAAAAAGTACACAAGGAATATGTGGACTGTGCATTCAAAGGAATTTGTTTCAATCAGTTCAGTAATGGAAAGAAAGGACAGTATCAAGCTTAAATGTCTAAAAAATAAGTGAAAGGAGTTAGAGAACTGAATTAATTGGAGTAGAGGAGTTATTCATTGTCTGCTAATTTTGAAGTATAATCAGGGGACACTGTCATTGGTTGACAAGTTAAAAGTTTAACTGAGCATATTAATAGCTTAAAAAAAAGCATTTTGATACTCAAAAATCTTTCCAAAATGCAGGGTTATATATTCAGTCTTGGCAGCACACAATCAAAAAAAAAAATAGGCTGAAAGCAGTAAAAGCACAGCAACAAATGCCAATTACTTAATCTCTGCAAGTGTGTGAGACCTGTCTGATACCTGTGCCTGGCATACTCCAAGCTCCAAAAACCATAGTGATATATAGGATAAACTTCTCCAAGGATTTAGTCTTTCAGCATGAGAAAAAGGGAAATTGCCTGTAAAAGCAGAATATAGAAAAATAGTAGTTGTAGGTCATACTGAACAGCACCTTTTTAATATCATTTAGAAATGTGTTAAACAGGGTAAGTTGCTGACCATTTACTGCCCCTCCTGCTGTCTCCTTGGATTGTCCATCAGACCCTGCTCCTGCCCCCTGATCAGCCCTGTGTTCAGGACAAGCCTTCCGTCCCAGCTGTGGTAGGAGAAAGCCACAGCAGCCTAATTTCTTTGTCAAAAAATCTTTTTCCATAGTTTCATAATAGTTTCAGCTTCTGGATTCATCTCCCTGTATAGTTCCTCATTCCTTAAAAACCCCCTCTGAAAACAGTAACAAAACACCAAACCCAACCCAACAACCAACACACACAGAGTTATCAACTTGCCAAGGCATTACTTGCCTTTGTAGGACCCTTATTTGTTCCTGGTGTGTATTTCTTCACGTGCCTACATGTTCTATCCCAAGTTACCAGGCTCTCCCAGCTCTTTGACCTGTGCATCCATTACACTAGTAGCAAATGAGATTCTTGCAAACTGTTTTACACTAAATTACAAGTACCATGATGTTAATAGGCATACCTTCAACACAGTGAAGTGTTTGCTGTTCGCCTTGCACAGCCTTTCAAAAACAGGTACTTAGGGTTTGCAGATTTCAAACAGGATTTGCCAGCTTTAGTATTTGACTGTTTTCTCTTGTCTTTGTTACTAATCCTGTCAAACCACGTAGGGCTTTTGGTATTCAAGATCACTTCCAGTTTTCCTGTTTCATGCCACACAATTTTTGTTGCTATAGCTTGTCAAATGTTTTATGAGTTCTGCTGTTACCGATGTTTAAACTAGATAGTTTTGGTACGTGAATGTTCCAGGAGAGATTTGGTCACTGGCCAGCAAGAACAAGTGCTGTGGCATTTCAGGAGTAAAATTTCAGCTCAGCCTTTTGTTTCCTTGATGAAATGTTCTGACATCATGAAGGGGTTTTGGATTGCCAACCCACCAATACAGAAAGCTCAGGTGTATGTCAAATTACACTTGTATTACTAGGGGTAAAAACAATTACAGAAGCGTATATTTACCTAAAATATGGACTTGTAATAATGGAAGAAAGTTCTGAAAAATCCACCACCACCCAAGCTCCCTCTGAAGCTGCGTTAACAGCACGGATCCTCCTCTGTTCCAGCATTTCTGCTTGGTTTTAAGGCTAATTGGACTCCACTACTCTCTCCAGGGTTGGCGTACCACTGAGAGTTGTTACAGCTTAGACAGCTCCAAAAATAGCCCAAAGTAGCTGTTTTTCCAGACCATGGTGGAATTTGTTTTTTTCTTCATATTGACATGTTCCTATTCACACAGACAGCAATTTGAGAGACGGTATCAACACTTCTCTACCCACTGGATGGACTCGAGGTTTCTAAACACAGCCCACATTAGTCTTTTTGTGGCAGTCAGACACTTACCTAGTCTGGGAGCTCTGAACACAGCCTGTCACTGAGACCAAACCCAGAGTTACATCACCTTTCAGGCATTTGCCATAGGGGGGTTTGAGCCATTCCCTGGTTACCTAAATACACTGGGAAATTCAGTTATCTCATTCAGACCCCAGACTGACAACCAATATCAAAGGAGGCAAATACTGCTCAGCAGGGCCACTGCAGGAATACAGCATTACTTTCCTGCCATATTTTTCCAAGACAGGTAGAAATCTCTCTGTTGTTGTCTCCCTGAATTTCTTCCAATTAATCTCTTTTAATTAAGCCCACTGCTCCATAGTGACAAAAATACTTGTTTACCTTTAGGTTTCAAACCCCCTCTGCCTTAGGAATTAGTCTGTTGACATTAAATAGATAAACCTGACAGCAACACTTTGCAGACTTTGACAGTCTGATAGTGGCATCTTCATCCAGTCACACAGGCATTAGAATGAGTCTATTTTTTATATTCCACAGTGTGACACACCACATTTGTAACTTTTTTTTCAATTAGACAAAATGATTTAGTAAACATACAGCCAGAACTATTTGCATATAAAGTTACTGTTAGTGTCTGAAGTTAACGGAATATAAAGTTCAGGGTATGGCAATAAGTCCGAAATATGGAAAACTGCTGTGCCATGTGTTCTATGTGAGGATCTCCATATAAAAAGCATGCAATTACAGTGAACAATGCTGTCAAAAATAAGTCTTCAGACTTGAAAGAATATCCAGGAAAAAGAACTGCAGATTGAGAGTTGATTGATCATTTTCTGTTAAGTATATTCGTTCTTTTACTGCTCTTTACATATTTTAGAAGATACATGCATGGACACAATCCTTCAGGCTGGAATTGTGATAGATCACTATACAGAGTGAACCTTTGGTAAGGGACTATATCTTTTACTTTAAGTGAAAAAAAGCAAGGCTAGAATTCCACTTGCAGTGCTGAAAGATCACACAATGGATGCTGAAGTCATCCAGGCTCTGCTCCCACACAGACTGCACTATGAAAGGTCTTGAAATGGAAAAGCTTCATAGGAAACTGAGAGCACCTTTTTCTCAGCTTCCCAAGAGACTTAGCTTGCTGACGTGGGGTTCTACCACTGCTAATGAGAGGTGCTAAAAGGGCTGTGGACACACAGCACAACTTCCCTCTGTCCTCACTGTTGTTCTCAGTATTGCAGGGAAAGAGCTGCCTGCCAGAAAGGAGGTTTAATGCACTGTGTTACTCAAAAAGCTGAAGTATCAGGAAAGGCAAATAAGCTCCTTAAGTGTTTGGCTTTAGGGGAGAGGGTGGAAAGGGAGAAAAAAATGTTAACAATGTTGTTTACTTGATAAAAAATTTCCTGTGAGAAACAGGATTTCTGTTCCAAATTCATGCAATTAGCATATCAGAAGGCCTCCCAGTTATTAGTGGATAACTGAGAGGTTCCATGATGACCCAGCAATCAGTGTTGCATGAGGCCAGCTGCAGGTCAAACTGTTTGTTGCTGCATTTTGTCTTTTTCATCTGCATCTTCCATTAACAAGATGCTGTACTAAAAATAGCCTCCCAAAGCCTAACATGTCATTTTTTCATTCATTCGCAATGGTTGCAAGAAAGGGAATAAAACTTATTTGTTACCTGCACATAGCTTTCCTTTAACATTCATATTTATAAAACTATTGAAATGAGTGTCATTTTTAGGCCTTTACAACCTTTACTTGGCATCTCCTGCAGGATGTGCATCTATTGCAACTCCTGACTTCAGGAATTCTCAAGCACACATTCATGTTCTAACTCATTTCACTAATTACTGTATCACTGCATCTTTGAAGAGTGTTTCTAACAGTCTCAAGCCCTGGTGCAGCTGTAGGCTGGAGAAGAAAATTGAAAGCCATCCCTAATAATGTAAAAGCAGGCCTGAACCACAAAACTGAGAGCACAGGGCTGGACAGGTGTGGAGGCTGCAAGGAAACTCAAGAACGCTTTTCAGGGAGAGGCAGGAACACTAAACATGAGAGAATAGAGATTCTTTAACATTCTCTAGCACACATCAATTTAAGGAGAAAAATAATGAGGCACTTAGATACTAACAAGTAACTCCTCCTAAGTGCAGGGTGCAACATGTAAGAAGGCCAAAAAAATGATCACTTGATAATTTGACATTATGAAAGGCCAGAGATGACATCTTAATATATAATAAAACAGAGAACCAGGTCAATCAGCTGCTAAGGAAAGCTACAACAAGTAATTTATTTGATATCATAGAGAAGAAATCAGCATGGGGATATAAAAACTTCAGGCAACCTCCTCAGAGTGCTGGTCAGGAATAATAATCCTACAATAAATCAGTAGCATTCCAGAGGTACTTTACAAACCAATTCTGCAACTGTGTGAAAAGAAGCAGGAGCTGTTACCCAGCTGAGTCATGCTAACCAGGTATGGTGCATGGAAAGGTCCAGCTAGATTTATTATGCTCTGTAGGAAAAAAACTCCAAAGACACTGTGGAAATGAAACCAGACCCAGATCACATTTGCAGATAACCCTAGATAAGCAGGGAAAATATTGCTACAGAGGGACAAAAGAAAGCTCATGAGGTGGAGGAAAGAAACGAGGAATTGCAGTTTTCACTATCTTGCTCTTTAGTAAGCAGCTAAATATCACATGGTAAACAGACAAGGCAAAATAGTGGTTTGCCCAGGTCTACAGCTCAGATGGTTTTGGCCCTACAGGGATGTTCACCAGAATAAAGCAGAGCAGGAGAAAGACAAAAGCCCCAGAAAAATTCTGCATTCCCCTTCTGTCATTTGTTTCAGGAGCATAAAGTTTAACTTGTCACTTAAAATTACACACAAAGGAGAAGCTGTCCAGACAACTGGTAGTGTGGGCATGGTTTCTGCTCTCCCTTTGCACATGGGTGTCACCACAGCGATGTCACCCCGAGCCAGCCACAGTCAGCAGCCCCAGCCTGCACAACTGAGCCTCCCCTCGGCTTCTGCCATATTTGTCAATCGTTATTTTAACACATCTTCAGTAAAGACACAGCTCAGGCACTGCATTTACCCACTTCTGTCAGCAGGATCGCTGACAGGATCATATCCATACACATCATTTCTCAGCTTTCACAGCTTAGAAACCAGCCACATTCTTACCCGCTCTCTCAAGCAGTAAGTTATGGTTGGCAGTGGACTGGTTTGATTTATCTGTAGGGCTTTCCTCAGGAGTGCTGCAGTGCCTGTGAGGTACCAATGTAGGAACCAGTGGTATGGGCTCATGTAAAGGAGTACAAGAGAAGGAACATCATTTTAAGGTTAACTTCCCAATTTTACAGTGTAGATTTTAATTGTTCCTCAAAAGCAGCTGTTGTCAAACAAACACACCATGGCTGGGGACCGATAGATGGGGGAATCATTATGTGTTCCCACCCACAAACACCCTGCTCTTAACAGCACATTTTACAAGGCTGTCAAAAAATAAATTCAAGTGAAACCCTATAAAGCTTAACTCAGGCAACCTGAAAGTGATAACAAACACATATTTGCATATGCATAAGTATTCATATATTTTCCATAGTTACTGTGCTTGTGTGCTGAGACAAGCAGAAGCAAATGGCACTAAAGGGTACTAAACAGGAATAGCTGTTCTTTGGACAGAGCAAACTGGCGATATAACCAAAAACAAAGACCATTTTAAATTTAAAACAGTTGCATTCTAATTAAACCCCAAATTTTACTACTTTTTAAAATTAACTTCATCCCAAGCTCTGATTGAAAATCCTGGTAAAAAGGGGGAGAAAACTGTTACTTACTACTATTTGAGCTTCAAAATTTCCCAGGGCCTGCAAACATGGTGTCCAAACGAGCCATCCCTGTACACCAGGATGGCACTACTGCCTACCTTTTAAGTGGCATTTGAAGGAACACTAAACCAGCTAAATACTTAGCTAAAAGGCCCCAAACAATAATAAATTGGCTGTCATGTGAAGAGCTCCTCCATTTCTCAAAAGTACCATGAAATAACTCCCTCTGTCCAGTGGGGAAAACTGTCCAAATAAATGAATCGTTGCTTCTGGCTTTTAGCAAAAGGGTGAGGGGAGGGAAAGAAAGGGCTGGGAACTCAGGGATTACTGCCCTGGGAGGGTAGGGAGGAGGGGGAGAAAAAGAGTCAAATACTGGTGAGGGGGAAAGGAAGAGAAGGCAAGACAACAAAGAGCCAAAGGTGTACTTACTGTTTGGTTATCTTCGTAAAGCTTCAAGTCATATCCACTCAGCTCCACACAGAAAATTATTGCTGTAACCCCCTCGAAACAGTGGATCCATTTTTTGCGTTCAGATCTCTGTCCACCCACATCCACCATTTTGAAAGTCAGCTCTTTGAAGGTGAACTTATTTTCTACAATCCCTGTGGTCATGTCCCGAGACCGCAGAATGTCTTCCACGGTGGGGATGTAGTCCAGCGCCGCGATGCGCTCCAGGTCGTTCAGGTAGTAGGCGGCGTTGTCCTCCAGGTGGTACTCGTTGGAGCGGCAGAAACACTCCTGCACGCCGGGGTCTGCCCACAGCCGCTTCATCACCCCCAGCAGCTCCGGCGTGATCTCCCCTTTGCTCTCGGCGGGGCCCGTCAGGGCAAAGAGCTGCACAGCGTCGTACGCTCTGTCGGGGTTGTGGAATTCTATCTTCAGCGTGGCCAGAGCGCGAATGATACGGGTGAGAGAGTCAATGGCGTTGTAGATGATCAGAGGTTTGTACTCCTTGCAGGCCTCCAAGTTGAAGCCACCGCTGTGAATGATTTTCATCTGCTTTACGATGGTGCTCTTGCCCGAGTTGCTGGTGCCCAGGAGGAGGAGTTTGATCTCCCTGCGCTGGCGCTGGCTCTCAGAGCGCAGGTGGCGGTCAATGCGCCGTGACCGCCGCGCTGCCTCTTTCTCCTCCGAGCTTTGCCGACATCCCATGGTACAGCAGGCAGGTACACGAGGGAAGCGGTGGAGATCGGCTCGCTCTGCTTGTCCTCTGAAACAGATCTGTGGTGTCCTTCAGTTCTCGGGCCACGCACACCCTGAACGGGAGAAAAGGTCACTTGGCAATACGTGATGGTCCACGGCACCTACAGCCACCTAATTCAGTGCCAGCAGGGAGGCAAACACATGCAGATATGCAACCACAGAAATAGTCTCTTCAGTAGATCTCATGGCACTCCCCTTTCCAGTGCATAGACAGGGGCACATTCCTGTTAATGATGGGACACTTCCCTTTGCCACAGTTCGTCTAGAACCATCAAATGCCCTTTTCTGTTCTGCATAATTATTTTGCTGCCTTCTCTCCAAAGGTAGGGAGCCGCACTGTCACCTTCGCTGTTCTCGTCCTCTGATTGTGTTCTCTGGTTGCTGTGGTGATGCTGTGAGGTAAAGCTGAAGCTCTTTTCACTGGTACTGGACTTGCTTTGTTTCTCTTCCCCCACTTCTTCAGCTGATCCAGTTCAGCTCTGTAAATCCGTGCTTTCCACCTGCCAAACAATGAGAAAAGCAATGAATGAAACGAGAGACTCTGGTCCTTGCAGCAAGCCACTCACTTTCTCCTTTTCTAGACCCCTAAACCTTTTATTATGCCAAACGGAAAATACAGGTGGAAAAATAAGTAAGGAAAAGCAAATACCTAAAATTACAGTTAAAAAAATAGGGACAACTGAAGCTTGCAGACCTAAGAAACGTGGTTTCTGAACAATAGTAAATCAACTCTCCCTTTCAGCCTTCTGTGTTTTATTATCTACACCTACATGAAAACAAACAGTGCTGAGCTGTGCCCCAATTTCTCCCTCAGTAAGAGCTTATGGCACTGCTTTTCCTGCATAGTCCTGTTCCAACTGGTTTTTGTGAAGCAGAAAACAAAACAGCCTCACAACTACTTTTCACAGTCTATCTATTTATATCAACATCTTGTACTGGACAGATGTCCTACTGAGTTTTCTTTCATCTTATCTACTTGCACTGAACATTTAAATAACTAAATTAGGAAGCAAAGCAAGCTGATTAACTTTGCTTCATGATTTTGTAAAAGGAAGAGTTACTGATCTGTGCAGAATACAGTACCAGATCTTTTTTCCCCCTTGGAGAACAGTGCTGTTAAACACACTACCTGCATCCTGCCTAATCAATAAAGGAATGAACTGCTACAATAAACTTTGTAAGCTCCTTCCCACAGCCAGGCTAAGCCTCCTCTCCTCCCTTTTCAATAGAGGAAATTCTGAGGTATGGTAACAGTGAACAGTGACTACAAGGTGAATTTCTCATACAAAAAGCACAGGAAACTCCATCCCAAGCAAGGCTGACATCTTTTCAGTGACTGTTAGAGCAATTATTCCTTCCCAAATTATGGGTTAAGCCTGCTAGTTGGAACTCTGCAGAAGGCAACAGCAGGAAGCAGTTACCTCTCACAGAGGGAAAACACATTCCTAATAACTGATTGGGGATAATCTGCCTCTTTTCTAGGAAGGGCTTGCTGCTCCCACCAAGCTCGGAGCACAGTGGGCAGCAGAACCACAGATGTCACGGCTTCCTCTCTGAGAGCTGGCCCTGCCCACTTTGGCACCTTGGGCTGGTTATTTGTGTCCTCAGGGCCTTCAGTAAGTGCTTCTACCAACGAGGCACTGACATACTTTCTGAGGTGGGCTTAAGCAAAATTCACAGTCAACGAAAGAAATAAAATTCCTACTACATTTTAATAAAACTAAGTCTCTCAAAGGCCATTTTCAAAGTTGCCCTAAAAGCCTTTAGAAGTTTTTCCTGCCTGGACTTATCAGCATTTCAATGTTGATGTGACAGTGCATTGAAATGCGTGTTGAGAAGGATGATTCCACACTAGCAGGAGTGGGACAGAATGATCCAAGCCAGATGTCGAACCCCTGGCTTTTGTGAGCAAAGAAATTAAACTACAAACACTTGCAGCCTCATGTCCTTAACTGTGTAACTAACCATGACAGCCTTACTGTGAGTTGTTCTAGTTACCCTGTCAGCACACGGAGTCACCTCTGCAGAAGGTGGAAGTGCTGATCTGTGCTCTCTGCCTGTATGGATCACACTGTAGGACCAGGCTGGCAGCTGAAGCTTTTGGGCTATCTTGAATTTAAAGATATCCCAATTCTTTGCCCCAAATGCACCATGTATTGCTGTTACCTGGTCTAAAATTCTACAAGAGAGCCTTACTCTCAGCTAGATTTTTCTTACATCTCTGTGCATGACAGAAGGACATTTGCACACAAAGAACAGATTAGGCAGCAGAAAATTAAAATAATGGCATGTACACATTAATAGAATGGTAATTAGCACAACTTTACTTACTCTGAAGATGTGGAAGGGAAAACCCTCCCAAATGAGAAGTTACACTGTCTTCAAATAATTGACTTTTTCCAATGGCCACAGGAGATGAAAAATTAAGAGCTGAGGAAGCTGTTTCTTAATGTAACTTTTCAGCCACACAGAGAATGAAATTACTGTATTAGATATCAGGCCAGATTCTTATTTAACTTATATAAAACTTAACAGTTGGTTCCATTAATCCTGCTCATTCTGCCATGTTCAGAACATTTCAAACCGGCTTTCCTGTAAGTCCTCATCATCAGAGGCTTCATTTTCATTTTACTGATAAAACCACTTGTTGAATTCTTTATGACATTTTCTACACATCTCTGTGATTACAGATGAAAATTTTGCAAGAAACACAAATGGGACTCCCTCTCCTCTCTTTGTTCTGGTTTCATCCTGAACAAAAGAGGCTTGCTAGCAACAGGCAGCAAGAGGACAGATTCCTTCCAAAAGGCACCAGGACACTTTCAAGAAAAAGATTATTCTTTCCATTCAGCTCAGACATTCTGTGGAGAATTTCCTACTGCAGGTTCCCACAACACATGCAGATGCATCATTTGTGTCCCACAGTGTTTTACATCTCAACTATTCTGTTTGCCATTCATTAATATGTTTAACACAGAAGAAGATGGAGCAGGATCTCCTTATTGTAGGAAAGACCATGAGTCTGTAAACATAACTGAGTTTTTTGCACTTGGATTTAACTTACATTACTCCAGTTTACTGTCCTGGCTACAAACAGATGAACTTCCTCTCACCAGCTTTACTTTTTCTTGGAATACACTCACTAAAAAGGGCAGTCTAGAATTTGTTCTGATTTTTAAAAACAGTTTTCGTATTAAGCATGCAAGTGTTTCATGGCTTAAGTTTCTAATTAGATAAGAGTCTTTTCAGTTACTCCAATGGGAAACCTTATTGCTTCCTTTCACTGTGCAGACTTCTCTAAAGCTTGTTTAAAGAAATCTTATTATTTGAATGACCAGATTATACTGTGTATGTCTAAACTAATATGTCTGCCTTCTCCTGACACTTGAAGCTGCTCAAAATGTTAAGAGAACATATTTGTTAAATCTCATGACATAGAGGGGTTGTCGTGTCATGACTAAAATGGGTAGTTTTTCCCCCAAGATAAATGTGACATGCCCCAAACCTGAGCTAACAGTGATCTATTTCCATGATCAATGAATGCTACTCAGCTAATTTCTGCAGTGGGAAGGATACTTGAACGAAGTTCTGCACTGGTTATTCTATCAAACTGCTGAAGGCCATTTATTAGCACTAGCATGTTCTCCTGGCCATCCATGTGCAGCCTCCCAACCCAGTCATTACTGCTGGTTCCACAGCCAGGCTTGCTCTTTGCCCCCACGCGTCGCTCCCCATCCATCTGATCTGGGTGGAATCACAACCACCCCTCTTCTCCTCGTGTTCCCAAGTAACAGCAGCCAGGGGAGGGAGGAGTGGGGAAGGAGGATGACACAGCTCCACCATTCAGCTGTAAACATTTCCATAAGGGAAGATCCAAGTGCTGTCTCTGGATGCATTAGCTACTGACACGTCACCGTGGAGCGCAGTTACACACCCTGCCTGGAGAGATGCTTCCCCCACGAGCTGGGCGAAAGGAGCCAGTTCCCAGGCTGAGCATAAAGCCAAGGGCTGTGCCTGTGCCAGGCAGCCCAGGACTGTGCACGGGGTGCTGCTGGCAGCTGGAACTTCAGCTGGAACTGGAGGCACAGAGCTGTGTTAGCCCTCAAATGCAAGGGGTACTGGTAGTCTGAGAACTTCGCTTCATGACCACCAGCCCACACACACAGAGCTTTGGGAGCCTAATCTTATTTGGGTCTTTACAGTATTGCCATCCCAGTAGCCAGATGATACATATAATTTTTCCCCAGTAGTACCTAATTTAAGAAAATCAAATGAAGTTGAAAAGGTCGCAGCAAGCTTTCCACAGCAGATCTAGAGTTGCTGGCAATCTTTGTTAATTCAGGACTCACATTCATTCAGTATTACAGAACATACACTATCAAAGCAGAACCTTACCCAGGCTGTCCTTTCCCAGCTTATTGGTTCTGATCACTTCTTCTTTCTCCTTACTTATCCCAGAGTTTAAGATGTTGGACCTGCCTGTTCAAACATGGGCCCATGTCAAAAATGTAAGTAAATGTAGCAAGAAGTGGCACAGGACACGTCTCAGACTTACAGGTGTAAGCCAACCTACTGTAATCAGTTTCTAATGACTGTTCACATCCGCTGAGAATTCCTGTACTTTAACAAAACCTTATTTCTGCAGCTTTAAACTTTCAGTCACTTATACTATTAATGAAAGAGAAGACACGAGGGAGTGTGATATATCAGGAAATACCCAAGGTAGTTTACTGGGGAGGAAGTCAAGTGCTCTACAAAGCAGGCTTTTCTGGTTGGTTGGTTTTTTTCAGAGAGAGGGATTGAGGCTCATAAGAAATAGGAAAATTGGTCCAGATTTTTGAATCCAGGAAAGCAGCCAGAAAGAGTCCCAGACATTCGTGCATTAGAAATGCAAGGTTGAAATAAATTCACAGAAGTTAGTTTACTGTTTCATGTATGGTGATTAAAGCCCATTTATTATGGAATAAAGTGGCCACAGATAGTAATGACATTGTTTTTAGACAAATTACTGAAATCTGAGAGACAAGGAAGGAATAAAAGCAATAAAGGAAATAAAACTGGATTCATTTTTTTCTTAATCCAACCTCTTAGCTGATAGCACAGCCTTTTGTTTCAGTTGGCTGACAATGTATTATTTAGGTTGCTGTTTTCCATTGCTCAGAGCCTTGGGAAAGTGTTTACACTGAAATTACCTTTGTCAGGTATCTCTCTCTAAATAAATGTCTGAGGGGATTTTTTGTACAAGAATGGCCTGGGCACTTCTGAACAAAGAAGAGCCAAGAGCACAAACCAAAATCACCAAACCTGGTCCTGACTTTTCTGCCTGCAAGTATTTCTGGAAATCTCTGATATTTGCCCTGTCTTTCTATGCAGAGGGTAACAACCTGTTATTGGTGTCATTCACGCTTTTCATTGAATCCAAGTCTCAGCTTGACAGATGAGCTGTGAAGACACCAATATCACCTCTTGTGATAGAAATTAAGATGGCTTTGTTTGAAACAAGGTGATTTGGGAAATGTTAAAATACTTTAAAAAGATATTGAGGATGAATACTAAAGTACACAGAAGTTGTATGTTCAGTTACGACAAAATTAAACTTTTAATTACATGAAGAAAGAAACATCATTATTTAATTAGCAGGGGATGAGAAGGGCACTGACCAGAACTAGTGGCATACCAGGAGCTCTTTATTATCCCCAGCAGGGACTGTTCCCAGCAGACACCTGCTTCCAGCAGACTTCCCAGAAGGATCATTGGGAGGTCCATTTGGTTCTCATCTGCTGAGTCTCACCGTGATTTTATAGAAATGCTCAGATCTGTGGTGTAAAACCTGAGCTCAGCTAAGAGAGCTGCCACCTCGGGATGCCATCCTGTGACACATGGCAGAAGGAAGTTCTCCAAGGAAATACTGGAGAACCCAAGCAAAATGACTTGCTGCTACAGGTTTATATGTCTCAGTATGTAATTGAGGGGTGACTGACACGGAATGGAACAGATTTGCTGGAGGTTTAAACACCACATCTCTATTTAGTTCGGAAAATACCCAACATATTTTAGCTGCACCACAACACAAGTTATGCTAGTTAGGGGTGTCCACTAGCTAAGTATGTCACCCAGCCAAAATTTAGCATTCAGCACTGACCCAAGCTTTAGGAAACATAAAAACCTATAGTGGAAACAAAGTATTCTTTATAAACCCAGCATTCAACAGGAACCTGTTGGTTATTTTTCTTTTAACTGTGCACACCCCACTCACTTCAGGAAGTTGGAAACAAATCCCGTAAACCATTAATACCTAAAATACTTGATAGGCGTGTAAACCATTACCTGTTTTAGCAACATGCAAAAAACTGTGAAACAGTGAGAAAGACCATCACCACAACAACACATAAGAGTGACTGACTCTTGAAGAGAACCACATCCCCCCCCAGCTCCGTGGTGTGCCAGGCCTGCCCAGGGAGCTGCCTGTGCCTCACAGCACTTTCTCTGAGCCCAGACTGCCACAGCAGCCCCTTGAGAGTGACCTTTAGACTGCCCTAAAGAAGCATTACAAGAACAAGAATATTACAGTGAGTCTAACAGTGGGGGTGCAGGAATCCTGGCTGCTGGACAAGGGCAAGAACCACCAACACCCAGAGCATCTGCTTTAGGGACACACAAACATCAGACTCGTTTAAAAATGTATAATAAAGCACCAAACAAAATGCAGATCCACTCAGTGCTGTGTAAGCACCTCGAGTGATGACAGCAGTGTAGGTTATGTCTTCATTAGAGTTGCTGGTGAGCTTTTATGGTAACCTTTACGTGGGTGATTCAAGAGCTAAGACTCCCATACCACAGGGTTGCTGTTCCATCAGTCTTACAGAACCTAAGGAGATTATTTTATTACATAAAGAAAAGCACCAGTAAACATTAGCCTTGGTCATGAATATAGTGGCAATTTTCACATCATCATTCTACCCTATTGCACACAATACCTTATGAAAAATAAGGATGTTTTGGTAGTTATAGCAAAACAAAGTTAAAGAAGGATTTGAAACAGGATAACAATGCAGCCTTGTCAAAGGAAGTGTCTCATCCTGTGCATGAAAGGTTGCATAACAAAGCAAAACCATGCTTGGTTTAGGCTGTTGCAGTGACAGGTAGGAGCTAATCAGAATCTCTGTGATGAGAACACAAGAGCCTGCTACAGATAAGAGTGTCCCGAAGACAAGAAGTTTGTTTAATGTGATACAGAAAAGCAGCCAGTGAAGATCCAAAGATTGAAGCTCAAGGTCAAGCAAGAAACAAGGTAAAGATGCTCCAGTAAATGGGAATCATGGAAACAACAGACAAGTTTTAGCTGTCATGATGTGTAAGAAAGCACTGTGGAGATTCTAAACAGAAATATATCACAATTGTTCTGCTTTTGTGTTTTCAGAGAAAGAACCAGATGAGAGGCAAAAATCAAGGCCAGAATGAGAGAGTAAAGTCACAGAAGCTAGGCAGGATTTCTAGGGTAAACTGAATGGTATATAAACAGAGGAAGTGAGAAATTCCTGTATCCATGGAAAGAAGAGGGAAGAGAGAGCAATAGAGGAAGGAAAGATGAGGCGAGAAGAGCAGATGGGCACATCTTACTATATCACACTGGCAGAGAATCAGCAATCTGCACACAGAAGAAAAAAAAGATCAGTGGGAAAAGATTGAGTCACAAGCTGTAAAGATGGGTCTGCACATATGGAATTTAATTACACTAGGAGGAAAAAATGAGGAGAGAATAAATCCATGGTGGAAGAAGTCCCCTAGATCATCAGACTTCCATCACAATGGGTTTGCTAGAAAAAAGACATTGTTGAGAGTGAATCAGGGCTGGAAAGTTGGTGAGACAAACCTTGCAGGGAGAGGCAGAGCAAAAGGTTTTGGGAGGAGGAAAGCAAAACAGAGGAAAGTGTTTCAGTAGAAGTAATGAACACTGAATTCACAGAAAGGCTCCGTGAGAGCATGGGGGAAGAGCAGTGGTGATATGATAAAAGTGAGGAACTAAGCAACAGAGAATGAGTAATGGTTCATGAGAACAAATCAAAAGAACCTTGGTGAATGGAAAAACAGAAAAACAGCCATAGGTTGAATAAGTATGCAGGAGCAGCAAGTTACCAAGAGGAGATACAGTCAGAAAGGGAATACAGAAGAGAGAACAGCATAAAGGAGTTCAGAGACAGCAGCTCAGTGAAGGCAGGAGGGGAAAGAGCAACGTGATGCAAGGAGGGCATCAAAGTGGAAAAGGGTAGGAGGAGAAAGCAGGATGGTGAAAGAATAAAGCAAATAATTCTCATGACGGTCTAAGTTAGAGAAGGACAAAGAAAACTTCAGCAGGTTTGTCACGTTATCAGCCTCACAACAAGACAATCATGGATTAAAATGTTGTTCCTAATATGAGAAAGAAAGGAAGACAGACTATGGATATCAGCATAAAAGGTAGGGCTACCATCAGGGATGAATTTGGTAGGTAGGGGAGAGAGCAATTTCCAGCCTTAGGCCACATACAACATTAACCATATGAACTATGTCAGAAGGTATCTGCATCAGAACTGTGGATTTTGTAGGTTTCATCTGAAAAACTCAAACATGATTTTATCCACAGAGGGGAGATGAGGAGCAAGAGAAGTATTAGACTGCAGTCCAGGGCAAAAAAACAAATCCCAAGGGGTAAAGAGAATCCACAATGTTCTCAGAAGTGTGACTCATGGGAGAGGACTTGGATGCTACCGAGCACAGATTAGAGCTGCAGCCTACGCCTGGTCTCATTCTGCTTCTCTTTTGAAATTCAGGAGCTTTGGCAGTTGTACCATCCTGCTGCATGCAGGAGCTCCAGCAGGTACATCTCACACAGCTGAGCCCTTGCTGGAGTCACTCTCTGATTCAAAGGACCCTAGGTTTATGAACTGAATATAAAGGAAGACACCCATGTTCTGGTTTTCATTTGGGATTGCTCTGTGCCCAGTCCAAAACACAGATACACGTCTACTGCACAGACATAACTCTGCAACCACAAACATTTAAGTACAGTACCATGGCTAGAAGCTCCAGGTTTCAAAAGCCAAGGCAAGACTCTTTTTACAGCATTTTACCATCTAAAGTTCTGTACAGACCTATAGAAACTCTTTTCACTCACAGTAATGCAAAAAGGCCTTTGTATCTGATGCATCAACTTCTTTAGCTACCGTTTTTTCTCCACTAACACCTCCCCCTGAAAACAAAACAGAACACCAACACAAAACCCCACCACCCACAAATTGCTGCTGCCATAAAGAACCCAACCTCCTTCTGAGGTTTAGCAGCTCTGAGGATTTCTCCTCAGTCTCTCCTCTCCAATTCCCTGTCTCTGGAGGGGTGATCACACCTTCCTCACACCCCAGCTGCAGTTGCTGCAGTTACACACCCACCACAAGCCAGAGGGATCCGAGTCACTCCGTGCTGCCTCCCAGCTAGAGATTATGAGAAGCTTATGCTGAACATACCCTGAACAATAGAGGTGAATTCCCTTCATCAGACTTTAAAAATGTCTTTTAATAAACAAGCTGGTAGTGGATGAAGATGCAGGCTGAACTATCTGGAGAGACTGAAGGCCTGGTTTATGCAGAGCACAGAGCCAGAGCAGCAGTGGAGGCATCTCTAGCAATACTCTCAGTGTGCTTTCCCCCATTCATGCACTGAAGAGTTTGAGTTTCTTAAGTAACATTAGGCTTTTTCTCTTATTCAACCTTGGCTTTAGCACTGAGGGGAAGAATATTTCTATGTGGCACTAAATGAGACCACAACATGAGCTAGAGCAACTTCAACAGTTGTGGTGAAACAGCAGCCTGTAAGTGACACTTTGGGGTGAAGGCATTCATAGTTCTTCCTCATCAGAAACAATGGCAGTGGTATTTATTAAGAGAAAAATGAGAATCAAAACAGTCCAAACCCTGTGAAGTGCTGTGGCTGTGATCCATTTACCATCAAAAGTAGTGGGTTTGTACTTGAGTGGGTTTTGAAACGAGCCTGTATCCGTTTTGAACAGGATGGAAATAAACATAATGTATTTAAAACCACCACAAGCAGGATACCTCAGTGCCAGCAATGTAGATGGGTTTACTGGTTGAAATTTAGTGCATGGTTCATACTCTCCTACACTGAGAACTTCTGTAAGAAGAAATACAAAATAAAATAATTTAACCTTCAGCTCCCCGTTTTTCTATGGTCTCATCACTCCTGTATTTGGAGGAGATCCTGAAGCATGATCAGTACCATTGGTTTCACATTGATTTCTTGCCCATGTGCACATGTCCCAAGCCTGGCCTCTGCTGGATTCACTGTATGTGTTTGTTCCAAGGTCTCCTGAGCCTTACAGGAACTGAAGCCAAATTTGAGCAGGTACCTTTTGAGGCATCCTGTGACAAAACTCAGTCAGGATGGTTTCACACACCCATGGGGCTACACTGATTTTGTGCATCACTTTCAAACCAATCCTAGAACAGATTTTTGTCTATAAAACAGTAGGTATTGTATATTGGTTAATATTATTTTTTAAAATGGATAGGTAAGAAAATGAGCTGCTATATAAAAGTCCATCTTTTGAGGAAGCTTGTGTGGATTTTTAATCTGGTATTTACTTTAACAAAAGAGTACCATGATATAGATTTGGCTGGTCAAAGTCGTTATTTTTCCAGCCTCAAGCAAGTTTGCAAATAGTTGGGTTTTTTTGCCAAACCCTGAGCATATAAATGATCCATGGATTTATTTTTGTTATTAGAGATAAATCAAAATCCAATACTTTTCCATGATCCTTTGTTACTTTTCAGCTGTGCATTGGCAACTGTACTACTCCTGGCACTATGAGGAGTTGTAGCTGCAAATGTTGTTCCACATGCTGCTGGTTCTTTTGGTGTTCCATTAGCCCTGCCGTACTTCTGTGTGTGCACCTGTGTGTGTGGAGAGGGGGAGGAGGGCAATTGCTGCTCCTATTCAAGTTGGGTTGCATGTAAGGGCATTTTCATCATTCAGGTCCTTTCCCTCAGTTACAAATCTTTTATTCTCTATAGTCCTGCAAACTTCCTCATCACGCAACCAAAATTTATATACTTTTACTAAAAGCTGTGACATTTTTTACTAATCCTTTAGCCCTTTGATTCTGTCTGCAGATAATTCATGCCTCCTATTGTACAAGTTCTCCTTTGCTGAGATCAGAAGAGTTTCCCTTTTGCATCACCCCTCAGCCAGAACTGTCTCCTGCTCTTTAAGGTACACAGTCCTCAGCTCAGCATTTTGGGACCCTTATCATTTCATTCATTCTGTTTGAAGGAGGCTCTTGAATCAAACATTGAGAACTGATGGGTTGATGTATGACACTAGACACATGATATACTGCTACTGTTAATCATAGCCCCCAAATTTGGCAGGTTTTTCCTGCATGAGGGTGTCCTCAGAGCTTAAGGGAGAGCTTCACTAGCCAGCCAAACATACAACACTACCCTCACAGCACAGCAACATCTCAGATGGCTGCTCTTTTGTTCACTTTACTCTCACTGACATCTCTTCATGACTCAAATAGCTGTGGCACTAAAATTATCTTAAAGCTGAAAGCTGCTAATCGAGCCTTTAGTTTATTCATTATTCAGCAGTGGATCTTAGTTATTCCTTTCTCATATTACCAGAAAAAAAATACTTATGGTAACACTCTATCCTACTATTAAGATGGCACAGAAAGCTGGAATTTTACCACTGACTCCTAACGATCCTAGTTAACATTCTGTGTTCCACACATGAGATGCAGCAAAAAAGCTGATGACTCACCATTTTATTTCTTTTCACTTGCTAAAAATCTATTATTGATACTGTTGTGGAAACAACTCTGGGAAACAGGCACAGATCTGTTACAGAAATCACACACATGGTGGAGGTTCCCCAGAGCAAGGCCATCCTTCAGGGGGTTTCTCAGCAAGGCACAGCAGGCCCAAGCAGTGCAAGAGGTCTCTGTGTTCCAGCTTCCCAATTCCCCCAGAACACAGAGCAGATTTACAGAGTGGGAACCAGTATCCACAATGCACAGCACAACAACAATCCCTCTTGAAGTTCTGTTGAAGGAGTGCAGGGACACCTCGGAGAGCACTCCCCTTACTCAGCTAGCAGGGCTCAGGAGGGGGTTCTGCATGAGCACTGATCTCCTGCTTGGGTACCACACCATGCCTGGCCTGATAACTACGTACAGCTTCCCAGCATAACTGCACCTAAAGTCATACTTCATTACAGCATACCTCAGAACTTTGAAACTGAGGTATTGAAATCAGTACTGTAACTATGGAAAGGTGACAGGGGTCACTGCCTCTTAACGCTGGCTGGGACTTTCAAACAATTTCTGCATCTTTATTGTTGCCAGGCTGAAAAATTCCCCCCCAAGGTGCATCTTAGTACTGTGCTAAGAGAACAACTCATGGTCTCCCATCAACCCAAAAGGCTACAGGCATTCCAGAAATCAAGGCACGTAAAATTTCTTACCTCTCCACTCCAAGAAAATGCCTGCTAAGGTGTCTTCCGTCTCTACCAAAGGCACAAAGCAGGCAATAGTCACAGAGCTCACAGCTGACTTAGCTTTCAGCCCAACCCACCTGCCAGCAATTCCGACCTTGTTTCAATCTCTTCCAGCTGGCAGCAGTCCCATTAGGATGCAATGCCACTGACACAGCTTACTAGCAGCCTCCTCCTCCTCCTCCCAAAGTGTGTTTTGCACCAAATACCTGGGGAGGAATAAAGCCCCTTGGGAAAACCTCCACTGAAAGTTTTACACAGTTTTACTCTTTTAGTGACACAAAACAGGACATTGTGACCATACTGATTATGTCTCCTTGACTATTGTAGGAACTCTTTTTCCCAGTTCTTAAGAATGAGGTACAATTTTGGTTTGTATCTCAGATTCTCATGTCTGTTGTTAGGTAGCATAAATTGGGTGTCCTGCACAAAAAAGACGTTAACTGTCCCTTCCCACTTTTTATGTTGGTTGCAGGAGGGAGCTCATTGATAAGGGACATTTCTAAAGGCTTTTCTAGAAGTCAAAAGGAAAGCCAAGTCCTAGACATTATTTTCCCAAGTCTTTCAATCTTGACCTTCCACTGTTTCTATTCTGTTGACCTCCACTTGCCCCTGATCATTCCTAATACAAGCTTAGTAAGTTGTTTGTGGTGAAAAATAGTATTTCAGATGTATTTGATAACTAGGTAACTCTGAAAAAATATATCCTTTAAATTGCATTTTAGAAAACGTAGCATCTATAATTGATGCTTCTGACAAAACAGATGCAGACACCAAGTAAACAACAAGATTGATGTGCTCTTAATGTACCTCCATCAAATAGAAACCCTCACAACACAGGTAAAGACAGATAATAAACACCATGGGTAAGAAATTCCACTGCACTCCCGATCTCAGTGCTGTGTAGACTGACAGCACTCCATCTGCCCTCCTTTAAAACAGTGTTTACAAGCACTTCATTATTTGCTTGAATTGACTTGTTTATGTAAACTTGCAGTGAGGTCTCTGAATAATTCTTGACACACTAATCATGAAATCATAAAGTATTCAAAATCCAGAGTTACAGTTGTACAGATAATTTGATTAATTACAGACTCCTGTAATTGGAGAAATGCAACACCATGAATATGATACAGAATGAAGATACCTAAATACTCTGCTTTGTCAAGACAATAATACATTCCAAATTCTATTAATATTGTCACATTTCAACATAGAGTAGATGAAACCAGGTTAATTTCTGGGGGCTGTGAACATTCCATATACCATTTACTCTGATGTGTAGAAACCATCTGCAAACAGAGACAAAGCAAGCTCAAAATTTATTTTAAACAGTACTTTTGGAAATAATTAAGCTATTTGCCTGTGTTTTCCTGTATTATTTTGCTGCCCATATGAGGGGTTACTTCTCATGCCATTTTTGCTAGTTGTCATCAAAAGACAGTGTTATTCAGTAACAATTTTGCAGCAAAAAGAAGGAAAGTGTCTCAATTCTTTCACTCTTGAGTTATTTGCAGTGAGAAATAACAAGTCACACCATCAGCAGGAGTTCTTACATTCTCTTAGGATTTTAATCAAATTTAGCCTTCCTTGACTCTGACAACTGCTCAGTTGTCTCCATGTGCAATCCTACTCAGATACTGGAGGGAGGCTCCTCTAGCCCAGTAAAAACTCTTTAGTTCAGACTTACAGCCTGGGGATGGAATGGGAACTGTTGCTTTTCATGGACAATGACCTGAGCTTTGCCATTAATGGCAAAGAACAGGAACTCACTTTTTCCAATCTGCCACTGCCCTAATAATGCCAACTACAATGACTTTTGAAACACCTCAATACAGGTATTTCTTTGAGCAGGGTTTTTCCTGTAGGTCAAAGGCAGTCCTATAGGTGACACCAGGTAATTGCTAACTTGTTGTCTATCTTAGATGTCCTTTCTTTGTGGAGTGCTGGCAGTACAGAAGCAATGTAGCTTAGAGGATCATGAGAGAGCACCTTCCTCTCTCTGTGCTCACTTCAATTCCACTTGGCTGAAATTCTTTCAACGTAAGATAATATTATTAGTAGAACCACTCAGTAAAAAGGAAAGTAATTGTCCTGCCCACGGAGTTCTCCCATCACTTGATAATTAAGTCCACATTACTTAAAGGTAGTCCCAGAGTTTGTATGTCTGTGTGCCCAACTTCCCCTTTAAAGCATCCTTTTGCTTTAATAGGCATCACTCATTTCTTTAAGATTTCTTAGAAAAATTGTGCCTAAATGATTTCCAAACTAGGATATTCCAGTATTTTCTACTTGGGATTCATTGTTTTCCAGTATCAGAAGACACAACTAGAAAAGCAACATCAAGTAGTCAAAGATACAGCGAAACTGAGACCCTCCTAGGCTTGGTCTGAAGTTTGGGATCTGAATAGGGAGAAATGGTAATCCATGGCCCAGCCTTCACTGGGGCTGCCTGGGTCTCAGCATGACTTAGAACAGTTCCCAGGTGGGATCCCAAGAGGCCACAATTCCAGTGGCTGTTCTTGGTTTCCTTGACTGCAGAAATGGGAAAAGGGGTAGAGTTGCCAGGCCATGGACACACAAGGAGAGGCTTTTCTTGTCACAGGCAATATCTTCTGTAAACATTTAATTTTAGTTTATAACCCCCTGCACTGACAGAGCCAATAATGCAGTTCTTTGTCTGCATGGTAGGTTATTACTTTATCAATGTTTTAATTTCTGTTATATAGAATTTGCACTGGTCAGTACTATAGGGTACACTCAGCCTCTTGGGAAAAGGGGGACTTGTAACCTGCAGTGTGAAAAGTCACAGATTCCTCCCTCTTGCTGATGTTGATACGTGATACTTACATTTGTTTAGACCACTCTATATTTACTTGACCTGTGAGATCAAAGAATATTGTACTGATATAATACTGATCGGCACAGCAGCCTAAAATCTTGTCACATTTAAAGCAATTGCTGACCCCCTAACATTAGTAGCCAGAAATCTGTTCCTGAAACTTAAAATACATGAAGTCTTCAGTATTCAATTTCTTTTTGTGAGCACACATGCAAAAAGCAAACTTGACACACCTATGTAAGCACAGCCATGAGGCAAAGTTCACATTTGCTTTTGGGAACATTCACAGCATGAAACATAATCAGAGGACTTAGTGCACATCCAGTCAGGGCACAGAAACAATATGATAATGGAACAAGTGTTCAAATTTGAAGTAGGCTAGCCTTACAATTTTAAATACCAACATAAATGTCACTGAATTACAAATTAAGGTAAGTTTATCTGTTCCTGGACATAGATGGATTGAAAAGGAGGTTTGAAAGAGGTTAAAAACATGTCTCTGAAATGACTGATTAAGGTGAGGTCCCACCATTACTGAGCAATACAAAAGGGAAGCTCAGGAGGTTCTTAGCAATTGTAAGAATATATCAATATCTTCCCATTACAAAATGGCTTCTACTGTAGTCCCCCAAACTCTGCCAAATTTAAAAGGGTATCTTGAGAGAAAATCTTCCTGCCAAGGTATTTTGTGGAACACTGTCAGCTCCTTGGTAGTACAGAGAGATGCTCCAGTGCAACAGTGTTTATTCTGCTATATTTTAGTTTAGAATGGATTTGGTTAGCAGCATATGCAGGAGTTTACTGAACTTAGTGCTTTAAATTATAAAAACTTTTCTGTAGTGCTGGTTTGAATCCCATAGCATAAACAGAAGGGCAACAGCTCACAGACTGGTCTTTCTTTCCTCATAAGACATCCAAGCTGAAAACAACACTCTAGTTCACGTATTTGTATAAATGGATATTATACATCCAAAAGAAATCATACTTTGTTAATACATTCCAAATATTTGGGTTATATGACTTGGGCTGATAATATTCAGAGAAAAAACTCTTTAAAAAACCCAACTCAAATGATATTATTTTCAGAAAGATGTTCCCTTAGGTGGTACACAAGTATCCTTTTGAATCACACAGATATTTCTCTTCTAATGGAAGGAGTATAATAACCAGGTGCACACCCCTCCAAACAGCAAGCCCTCTCAGAGCTAAACATCCAGCTGGGCTTTTGTTGCTGTGCCATGACACTGAATTGTAATCAATTCAGCTCAATTGTGTTGTTTCCTTCCACAACACAACTGTGTCAACTGTATTTGTACATCAACACTTGATATGCTGTCTAATTGTGTTTGCAGTCGTGCGCCTCGTGAAGATAAAGGTACTTATTCCCCATTGTGGGGATAAGGTTGGAAAACAGTGGGAATGTATGCTGGAATACTGCCTGGATTACTAGGGAAAGCTGGATGAAAAGTTGGGATTACTGGTACTGATTTAGGGATCCCATTGCTAAGACACAGCCAGGGGAAGCCACTGGTGCCCCAGCCTGGTTACTGTCAAGGAAACAGGGCTGGGAGGAAGGGAACTGCAACTGTGTTAGGACTTACAAATATTTATGGGGGACCATGAAAACATCATCATTAACTAGCTAAGCCTGGTTAAACAGTACAGTATAGACAGTAAGGGTGGGATCCATTTGGCCAGGGTTAGCACATACGTGTAGGTGGCCATCTCAGAGCTGATCACTCTGGCCTTCCCTCGGGGGCAGCAGAGAGGAGTCACTTCCAGAGGTCAGCACCCCTCACACTGCATAGTGCTCAAAAACCAGTCTGATTCAGCCCAGGGTAGAAATCTCTTCCTCTCTCCACCACCTATAAGGGAAGCCCTAAGAACTGCTCCATATGTTCATGTCCAAGTTATCGGCATCTAAAAGGGATGAGAATAATTCCTTCCAGTTGCCAAGTCCAGGGAATTATTATTTAATAAATCGACTGTAAAAATATCAGAGTAACAAGCTGTAGTTCCCAAGAAATTACGATTTGCTTTCTGGTCATTCTCCTTCATGGATGTGAGCAAAATGAATACTCAGAACTTGAACTCAGTTTTCCAGGTTTGCCTCTCTCTGTTTCTCTGTTGGCCAACTGTTGGATCACTGGTAATTTCATGGGCTATTTCTGCAACTCAGAATTGTCTGGAAATGTTATCACATTTGTCTTTTTGATGTGATGACTTAGCAATCCAGAGGAGAAACAACTCTGGTATAAGGGGCTTAAAGAGAAAGCAAGGGCAAAGGGAAATGGGATTTGTTGGGTAAAACTCTATTCTTTAACAATACACTGGATGTCCAGCACTAAAGAATAAAATGGGATTGCAGGCACAGCTGAGTCTCTGCTGAACCACAGAAAATGGTCTGAGCTGCAGAAGTAGAAAAGCACATGGAAAGCTGTAGCCTTAAGAAGTTTTGTTTTGTTAAGTGTGATTTTACATGTATTTAATGGTAACAGATATTGGAAGTCCAGGTAACATGGAAGGGATGGCCCCATCTCTGACCTGTTCCTTCCCCCCCACTCCACCAGTGCCCTTCAGTGTTAGGGAGGAGCAACAGCTGAGAGCAGACTGTTTTCTCTGCTCCTTTCATTTCAAGGGTTAAATTGTCCTTGATTACACTTGAATAAAGCTAAAAGAACTTAACTTGTTAATATGTATTAACTCCAGATTTAATAACAGACTAAATAAAGCTGAATTTAGCCCTTCTCTGTCATGTTAGCTATTCCAGATACCTTACACTGCCAGGGGACTTTCCGAAGAGAATCAATTTTGGTTGCTTTGGAACAGTCTAGTTTTCCCCTTTTGTGATTATTCTTTCATCAATATGGTAGTTGAAAATTGGACTTCTTAATCATCACTCTTGGGTTCTAGAAAGTTTAATAAAAATGTGAACTTTGAATAGAACTTACAAAGTATAAATCAAATTAATCTCTCAAGTAGAGTGAAGGGAATCTGTTCTAACTAGTAATGGATGTGGATTTATTCTGGATACTTCAGAGAGCACAAGGAACAAAACAGCCTTCTTTTTTAATAAAAATAAGACAATCTTTCTCTCAAAGTATAAATACTATTTTATGCAAGTATGCCAATATTTTGATTTTTAAGGGCTTTGCTTTGAGAGTTCACTTAGATAAAAGAAAATAGTTAATTGCTTGTGTAGAAGCTGTTACTGCTGAAGGTATAACCTTACAGCATTTGTGGGAACAACATTGTGATTTTCTCAGTAAAGAGAATATGATTCCAATCGCTGCTAATTTATGAATTAGTTTGTGATGCAAGGAGAGAGTTACTGAATTTGTCATTGAGCCTGTGACCCCACTGAAATCAACTACAGAACTGTTCAACATCGTTCCTGGAGGGGATGGGAGAACCTGGTCAGTGAAACTGTGTCCTCTGGCCTGGCCTTCCCACTGAAATTAGGGACAAAACTTCCAACAGCTCCAGGGAAAGCAGGACCAAAACTTCCCACAGAACTAGTGAGATTCAGCTCTCATTTTCAGTTCCATAAATCTGGAGAATGTCTTCTGAAATAGATAGAATTACTGGGATTTAACCCAAAGCAATTGAGAGTGGTTTTCTTTAATTCTTGGAGGGGGAGAAAGAAAGAGACATCATTCTCTTCTATTGCCTCACCACTGTGTATCACCCAAGACTATCTGCTGTCAAAATCCTTATCTGCTTAAGCTGGAGAGGAAGAGCTGACTTCACCATTGAAGGATTTAAGCTTTTACTGCCTGCTGAATTTTCTGTTATCCTTATCCCCTTCTCTTAGCAGGTACATTGCTTAAGAAGAAGGGACAAATTTCTGGGGTTTGTTTCTGTCCACGTTTCTTTAACATACCTTGTTCCATCAGTGTGTACTCAGAACTGAGACAACCAGAACACTTTCACTTCAGTCCTGAGCTACCTGGCTGGCTATTTTTAGATTATCACCATTAAATTCAAAACCAAGGCCTGGAGCTGAAACACTAAACTGTGCTGGAGGCTTACAAAATTCAAGGTAGTACCTCCAGAGGAGTTATTTGACTCTGTTCACCAGTGGCCTAAGCAGTGACAAGCACATAATCCTCAGCCAGAGGTGCAGCATTCTTTATGTAGCACACAGTGTTTATTCATCTCTGTGAGGTCCATTGTCAGAATGAAATTTCCATGGCTTACACAGAATTAATCAGCTTTTTTTCTTTATAAGCATGTATATGCACACAGAAGGGGATTCTTCTCTGAAAATGCAAGTCAATGCTCTGCTAACGAGACATAGCATGAGTTTTTCTCCTAAATATACCACGTAACTAAGATGTTTTCTTTTGATTACACCTGTCACTGGCTTCTTGAAGACTGGAACTTCATCCTTCTGTACACACAGGCCTCTCCTAGAATCATGTCCTCTATCCAAGGGCAGGGAGCTGTGCTCTTTGCATGACAGCTTCCAAACAAATGATTTGTTGGAGACAGCCAAGGTAATGGCACCACGCTCTCAGTGCTGCAGAGCCGTGTCTGCTCGGCTTGCAAAGGTGTGCCCTGTTGGAGAACTGTGACTATTTCTGCCTGTAACAGCACCGAAGCCATCAGCTCGACTTCAGACCTCTATATCCATGAAGGCAGAAAACACTGCCCCTGAGTACAAAATACACACTCCTTTTTATCCTCTGTGATCCACAGGTAGGTATTCCCAGCACCGTGAGTGTGTGACCTGCTGTCGTGACCTTTACAGGTGAAATGGTGATGGCCACATGAAGGGTGTGACCCACAATGGCGCGAAACACGGAGCCCAAATAAAAACCAAATCATGGGTGGAAGGGTAGCAGAAAATGGGTAGGAAGAAGTACAAAGAAATGCTGAAGGGAAAAGTGGTGATTTTTTCTCAAATTCTCCCAGGAAAATGTTGCCAAGATAGGTCAGTGGCTTCCAGAATAAATACCGCAAGAACACACGTAAAACAGCTCCTCCAGTGCAACAGCCAAGAGCAGATCAGTGCTATCAGCAGAAATTAAACTGACACATATGTGTCTGCAGCTCTCCCAGCTAACGGTGAGGGGCTGGGCGTTTTGTGCATGAATCACTCACCCAAAATGCAAGTGCAAAGATAGCGAAAAACTTGTGTTCCCAACTGCAGATGGGAGCCGTCCACAGGTGCAGGTTAATATGAGCCCTCCTCATTCCTTCACATGCATGGGCACACACGGCGCGGGAGCACATCCAGGCTCTGCAGAGCCACACTTCCTTAGCACGAGCAGATGTGCCTCGTACCGGCAGGATTCATTACCGAAATTGGGCAGCAGGAGTCTTTCCTGACAGCACGTTAGCCAGCCTGCATTTCCCTGGGAGGAGGTGCTACATAGCGTGGAGGTTCTGCTCCCAACAGGCACAGTCTAATGGATTATCTTCCTCAATCGTTAAGAGAACGCAACGGATCTTATTAAGGCTCAGGTATTGGATATTAATGGGCTACAATCCAGGCTAGGAAAGGGAGATGACTTAATTTTGTGAAAAAGGGCCCAAGATGAAGCAGCAGCTGACAGAAGGCCGGTATCCCTTGAGAAGGTCATTTTCACTGTATCAGCAGCCTGCCTCCCCTTACTATTTTTTCTCTACACACAGTGAAATGTTCCTACCTCACAGTGACATTCATCTTTTTCATCCAGCAAAAGCATAGCTTATTGTTTCAAAATGACATCTTTTCCTTCTAGCTTTAGAAGTGCCTTTTTCTTTAGGAAATACACAGAGAGGGAAATGTTCATCATTAAACTGATCTAAGAGAGAAAGAAATGCGGAATATTTCACTCACCTCTCCAGCACCAGGCAGCCTCCACCTCCTCAATCCATCAGTACAGACGCTCGCATCCACTGACGCCTCTCCTCTGCTCTGGCCCTTTTTCACATCAGCATCTGCGATTTGCCGCGAGCAGACACACCACGACTGCAGGGGCTAGCCCCTCAGCCCCAGCAGGAGCAGGAGCCTGCCCTTTCCCATCTTCTCCCTGGAAAACACAGCCGCAGAGCGCCGGGGTTTCCAGAGGTGGCGGTGGGCACACTTGTCCGGCGGCGCCCCGCGGGAGACAGGGAGGTGCTCGGCGCTCTCTCCGGGGAGCGGGCAGGGGGAGCGCGGCGCTGGCGCTGGAGGAGGAGCCGGAGCTCCAGCGCGTTTCCACGCCAACCGCGGGGGTACCGCGGGCGGGGCGAGGCGGCTCCGGCTTCGGCTCCGCTGCTGCTGCTACTGCCACTGCCCGGGGGCCGGCCGGGCCCGCAGCCCCGCAGCCCGCCCCGCCGTGCCGCACAGGGAGCGGATGGGGGCCAGGGCTCTGTGGCTCGTTCCCGGCTCTCCGCTCCGCCGCACCGCGCGTTATATAATGTGCGGGCACGGATACAGGCACAGACACTGCTGCTGCCCGGCACGGCACGGCACAGCACAGCCACCACTGCCCGGCACGGCACAGCACGGCCACAGCCACAGCCCGTCCCGGCCGCACGGCCCCCGGCGCTGCGGCGGGGCAGGGCAGGGCAGGGCCCGGTGTGCGGGACTCGGAGTGTGCGGTTGGTTCCACGGTGCGTAATTCAGGGGGAACAAGTCGCATGCATGTTGGAATGATGCGGCGAAGGGAGAAAAAATCAGTTTCTTTAGTTATATGGAATTTACCTGCTGCTTGCTTTCCACTCCTTCCATCACTCGGTTGCTCTCAGTACCGGGCATATATTTTGTTTTGCTTTTCCCTTTCTGCCTTTTAAGTTTGTATATATGTAATTTACTACAGCTTTTTAAAATTAATTAGTATAATTTAATTTTTATCTCATTAATGGATTTACCTGATTTATATTATACATCTTTCCTGGTGTCTTTTTCCTTTTGGCTGCAATACTAGTTGCATCTTTGAATCTGCAGCGCTGATCAAATAGCTGATTTCTCCCTACACTGCTAATTTTATAAGCATGATTTGTTACTGATACACTTCAGCTGGAGAGAGCAACAGAGACTCACACACACACAGGGGATGCAGGCATCTTTCCACAATAAGGCCAGCATAATACAGTGCAGAAAACATCTGATTCCTGTAAATGATAGCACTTCCAGTACTGATATTATCAGCAGAGCTGTCACACTGATGAATTGTAATAATGAAATACTTTCATGTAAAAATCAGTATACCATGTGAAGGAAATTTTCCTATAAGTAAGGAATCTTAGGTGTTGTTCACTCTAGTAGAGTTTGCCAGTACATCTGGACTGGCAAAGTTGTTCTGGTAAACTCCCGGTATCTAAAAAAGAAATGCCATATACCTAACTTGCATTGTTCTGACAGCAAAACAATAATGTTCAAATCCTAAATTTGCCCTGCTTTAATAAAAATATCTCTACAGTTTTATTTTGTAATGTTAGCTTTCAATATACATGTTCGCATGCCTTGGTGCATCTGTAAGATCAGATAGGGGTCAATTTAAAACTTTTAATAGTGTTTTGGTTTTCATATGTACTCTTTACTTGCAAGTGCTTCAATCCCTGATACAGTTATGTTGGCAAGGGAATAGATTAAAAAAATGTATCTGTGGTAATTGAGTAGTCTAGATAATGGGATGAAAGAACAATAACAAGGTGCACAGGCTTAATCTGCGATTCCATGAAGAACAAGTAGTTACTATAGAAACTGTCACATTACTTGTATCTTTAGTATAGTACTTGATATGTGAGAAAAGGCATCTCACACACACTACCCAACTGAAACAGAAATAACAGCAGCAACCACCATCATCCTGGGGGTGAAGATCATCATTCTCGTGCTCTCTGCAGAGAGCTCTTTTAGGCGTTTCCAGTTGCTGTAACAAAACACTTGCTTTCTTGCAGGTTTGGGGGAGGCACCTGTCTGTAAATCAACTGCACCACCAGATATGTCTAAGTTCTCTTCAGTCTCGCCTTGTCCTGCATCCCGAAATTCTCAATTAGGGCCTTTCAGCATGTATTGATTGCACCTCATGTAGCTAAGCTCCCACAGGAATTTAAAGAGAAATCTGTGTCTCCAAATACTGTTTACAGGTGGTTAAATGCCAAAGGCAAACAGCAGAGAAACCCAGTTCCTTAGCTCAGTACTCTAAATGCTGTTCTTTGTATACAGATAGACTGAGTGAAGGGTAATTTGAGGGAAGTGTGATGATCCGAGGGGACTTCCCTGTCAGAGAGGTGCCCTTCTATCCCGTGTCACAGCAGGCTCTAATGGGGAGACACCAGTGTGTGACTGGGGAGGTGCAGCAGCTCAGCCACAGCTTGCTGGACCTCTTGGCTGCACGTGTTTCATTCAACTTGCCAGTGCTAGTCATTGACCAAAAGCCAAATCCTTGCCTGTTTACTGCTGCTTTTTGTTTGGGATCAATCAAAATAGACGCATTCATACATGTTTACTTTGAAGACAATAGTGCTAAAACAGCAATGTGCTCTTAAGTGGAAAATCTCATAGGGATTTTTCTAATCAATTACCCTTTATTATACCATGACAACATCCAAATATTTATATGCACACATGCAATGTTCTCAGTGAATGTACATCTCCAAATGATAGAGGGTAAATTGAGAGGCCACATCTGGTCTGTAATAAAAATATAATAAAAGACATTTTGTATTTCATTCAATTTTCTACCAAACACCCTGTTTTTAACAAGCGATTGTAGATCTGGGTTAGATATTTATAGACAGGTCTGTGATTCTCTCAGCATGAAGAACTGAACAGAACATTTAGGGAAGAATAAAAAGGCTGTATTTTTATTTTTAACCATTTTTCTCACGTGGAAGAGTTTAAAATAGCATCAAGTGCAGATGACTGGGATTTGATATTTATAACTAACTGACATATTGTTGCTTTGTGTCAGTGAGTGTGAGATGGTGGGGAAAAAAATCATGAATGCACCTTCCATCAGGTGGTATCAGCCCGACCTCATTTGGCTTTATCATTTGGGATGAAAATTCACTTTCTACTAGGATTTCCCCCTTTTATCTTTCTCACACCCTTCAGGTAACTGAGGGGTTCACTTAATATCAACAGTTTTACATTTTCTATGAGGGCAGATTAGGGGACACATTTGAGAATGTGAATGCAGATAATGAGTTACAATTAATACCACAATCAGGTAAAATGCACTGGTCCAGTTTGTCAACAGACCAAAAAAATCATAAAAGAACAAGGGTTAAGTGCTTTCCTTACCTCCCTTCCCAGCTCCATTCTGTACCTGCTGTATTTGCAGCTGCCAGGCAGTGGCTCAGCCGCTGAATCAGCAGCTGCCACTGAAGCCAAGTTTGGGAAAACAAACCTGAAATCCGGCAGCTGGAGGAGAGCTGCTCGCCTGGAGCCCCGGGGAGAACAGCAAAGCAACTCCCTCCAACCTTAACTCAAAGTGGGATCATTTAGGAAAGTATTCAACAAAAGACCTGTGAAGTGTGGACACACACAATCACTTGAGACCAAAATACAGTGATTCTTTGGGAATTACATCCAGGAGATGCAATTAAAGAGTACCACAATTTTTCAAAACTGAAGCT
This sequence comes from Campylorhamphus procurvoides, assembly GCA_013396655.1. Classification (NCBI taxonomy): domain Eukaryota; kingdom Metazoa; phylum Chordata; class Aves; order Passeriformes; family Dendrocolaptidae; genus Campylorhamphus; species Campylorhamphus procurvoides. The sequence continues at coordinate 833,119 of WBMV01000122.1, forward strand.
TTTAAAACAAAAGTGCCAGCTTCAGATCTGCTGGTAAAGTGACCTGAGCAACAGGTTGTTGGCTACTCTTTGGATACTCCCTCCTGAAATCTTCCTGTTTGAGGGCTTTTCACTTGGTAAAAATGATTAAAGATTCATTGAAGAGTGAGTTGAAAATAGGTTTCTCCCACTTGAGGACACAGATAGGCATTTAGGGTTTGTTTAGTTTTTGCAATACCAAACAAACCAAAAGAAGAAATGTATTGATTTCAAATATATTTACTTTTGTCACTGATGTTCCTGCCAGCTGAAGAAGTATCAAATTGGGACCTCAAAAGGATTATATATATTTTATTAGGTACTTAGAAAAAAATATTATGATTGGACTTCACATTTCCTTGTATCCTTTGCACGTGCTAATTCTACTTCATGTAAGAACCAGGAGACAGAGCTGCAATTTCAGCTTGTTTGTCTCTTTCATAACCTTATGGGGTCCCATTAACAGAAATGAGAAACTGGTAGTTCAAACAAACAAACAAACACAAAGACTTACAGTTTTGTCTGAGGACACCAGGGTAATTCTGGGAAGATGGAAGAGCTGGGGACATCCAGCTGGCCTTACTATGGGCACTTCAGATGCCAGTCCAGTTCGTGCAAATTTGGAGTCCTGCAGTCAGGAGAAAGAAATTGGTTTAGATCATTGTCCACATCAGGCCTGCAGCTGGTTTTGCAGCTACAGACACACGAAGGGTTTCCCATCTATCCTGCAGCCCATGTAGGAAGGATAAAGTGGACACACACAGTGGCAGCCTCAGTCATTGACTCAGTCCCCACTCCCCTTTGGGGAAGGGTTTGTAGACAGAGGGGTGGAAACAGAACAAGAGACTGCTCTGTGACTGCAGTAGTGATAAACTAACAGAAAACTGCATCAATGTGCCTGCTGAGGGTCGTGATTTATTTCTCCTTTCAAAAGGTTTTGCCCTGTCAATGGCATGTACAAGACCAATTCAATTAACAGGAGTGACTTAGGGAAGCCTTCGGCCTCCAAAAGAGTCTCTAAGATCATGTTCAGCTTTCAAGGCTGTCCTGTCTGGCCTCCAGAGGCACCCCAGACAAGTCCAAGTCTCCTGAAGGTCTTAAGTCCCATTTGACAATCCCAAATGATATGTCAGACACTGAAGTGACATCAGAAACCCACATTTAACCACCCAAACCACTGTCTTACTGACTGGGGGCTGGGATGGGCAAAGCACATCGTGCCAACCTTATCTAGCAAAGGAACTGATTAAACTGATAAACACTTTATCACATCTTTGAATTAATGTAGCTTTTAGCCTTACAACAATGTTATTTTAAAAAGCATGCTAAAACAGCAGTAATTTCTATCAGCTGATAGTTTCTGATATGTTACAATTGCAGCAAATCTGATTCTCTGCTTCTGTTTAACAGTATTTTGAATCCTCTGTATATAATGTTCTTAAAGATAAGCACATTAGTAGCACTGTTGAAGTGCCTGTGCTTAATCTGCCATGTTTACAGAAGCTGGACCTAATATTTTAGTCCAGGTTAAGTAACAAGTTCGTTTTGCTGCTGTGGCTTTGGGTCCTACTGCACAACTTGTTTCCCAAAGAAATGATGCAAAAGATCTTTCTGCAAGAGCCCCCTCATTCTCTCCCTTAGAGTCTCGTTCAGGAAGGCATCTCTGATCAGAAAATGTGTGTATTAAGCCATGGGCTATTTGTGGTAGACCCCTGTGAGTCTGTGGTTTGCAGCCCACTGGGGCAATAAGGCTCTCAGCCCAAGATCAACATTTACAGGGGAGGCACTTCAAAACCAAACCATCCTCAAAGCAGCCCCCACCTTGGTGCTCTTGTATTCTGTTAATATTTAGGACTTTCTCACTGCTTGAAATAAAACACAGACTGGGAGGCACTACTGTAGAAGCTCAGTCAGGGCAGAGGGCAGTGTTCCTTGAGCAGTACAGAGCACTTTTCCTTAGGGCCATGCCTTCCCATGTAACCATGGACCCTGCAAAGTGGCAGGGCTGAGTGGGAAGCGGCGACTCCGCCTGCCCTGCCATGCTCACGTCGTGCAGCCAGCTGGGCCTGTGGCACTAATCAAGATGTGGTTCCTCTTCTCCTTTCAAACCAAACTGCCAAGCCAGAGCCTCTGAAGCAGAAAAGGATTTCACCCACCTGTAGTACTGCATTCTTCTTTTCCAGGAGCTTTTCTCAATTGCAGCCGTTCGATTGTGCTGCTCTTGGCACCAGCGTAAGCACTGGGAACTGGAGGATAAAATTGCCTTCCTGCAGCTTTGCCAGCCTGCCTGCTCAGCAAATGTGAGCAGAGGATTTGTTAACACGACAATTTCTCCAGTTTCTTTTTCTTTGAAACTTCTATTAGGTCATTTTTTAAAGTAGAAAAAAAAATAAAAAATCTCCCACAATGGAGAAAATGTAAAAAAGAAGTGCTTACACAATGAGACTGAATTCATGTTCCCATTAATTTCCTTCTGTTGTCTTCCACCACTATTTGCAGTCTTTCAGTCTGTTCAGTTTTCAGTCTGTGCAATGATTCATATCTTCAAAGCAAGTTTATATTAATATTCAGGACAAAATTCCTCCGAATCTGACACATCATGAATCCGAGATATTTTGCTGCTTTAAGCCTCTCATTTTTATTGTGTGACAGAAGTATAGTCAAATCTATAGGAGAAACTTTCTCATTCATGTACCTCTTTCTGAGGGACTGTGATTCAATTGTACTACAGAAGTTCAGAGACTGCTTTCACCTTCCTAATGACACATTTCTCCTACGGAGCAACACTGAAAGAAATGCTCTTTTCTGCCTGAGCACGTGTGAGGTTCATTCATGAGCTGCAAAAGGGAAATGTTCCAGGTACCCAAAACATTGCCGTGGTCATTTGGCTGTACAGTGCCATTTCAGTGCAGAATTCCAGCTGCATGGGGACAGAAATTCAAGGTAGTTGTTCATGCTGCTTTAGTGGTTTTGGCCCTCTGCCCCAAAAGAGGAAAGATTATTCTTTTTAAATCTCTTCTCTCAGCTGAAGTTCTGAAAACTTGCACTTGTGCATTTCTCTCACATTAAGGGCTCCTAAGGCAGTTTGACACAGAAGTTCAAAGCTGTTTTTATTAGTGTAAAATATTATAAAACGGACTCTGAATGGTTTCTCAACTGTTCAACTGACTTACTTTAAACAACTCTTTGCCTCCTTGCCTCCCATCCACTCCTTTCTCCCCAGCCAGCCAGCCAGACTAATGTCTGCAGGAAAGGAGCTCTCACACCCCTTTAGGAGCCTCAGTGACAAGGCAGACCTTTCTCTCAGGAGTCTCTAAAATTTGCCACAGTGTAAGTAATAATCATCTGAGTGTTTGTCACACTGATAATGTCACCTTCATCCTACAGCAGCAATTTCTGTGACTGAAACGTGCTATAGAAGCTTCTAACACTTTCTGGACGTACATGCTTGGTGTCAAGTCTAAAATCCCATCTTTGAGTCAGTGTTTGTGAATGTGCCAGCCCAGGCTCTCTGCTGAACTTCTCTGTGTTGGGCACAGTAAAGTGCCTGCCTCCTGGCAATGCTGTGCCACAGCAGGTACTGGGGAAGCTGTGAATGCAAGGGCTGCAGTGTTCCCCCTCAGCCTCAGCTCACAGCCACACAGCTCCACCACTGACCAGCAGGGAAAAAGGACAAACTTCAGCTTGGAAACTCTGGAAGGGGCAGCCTCAGTGGCTGAGGCCCAGCTCGCTGGGAGTAGTTCTCTCAAGACTTTAATTTTCTCTGCACTTACTGATCTGAGGACTTTGGCACAAGTAATACATATGTCAGACTGTTTTCCTTCCTTCATGCATTTTGGCAAAGGCTTCCCTGTAGAGGAAATTAATAAATTTCAGCATGACATTTCTTTATTAATCTAAAAGAAAAAGGGAGGGGGGGGGAACCCCCTCTGAGTAAATTTTTACAACTTTTTTTTCTTTAATTTTTATGATTTTTAAGAAATGTTCTCGCAGTAGAGGTGTTTTGTCAGAGAAATAAAAGCCAAGACCTTTCCTAATTTGTATGATCATTATGCATGGAAGATCAGCCAAGTGCATGCTGTACACATGCACATGCATCACACATTGAGGTACAAGCATGACCAGGGGTTATGTTAAGCCACAAATTTAGACAACCTAAAGAAAATTTTAGATATGGGAGATGCAAACAGCTCAATTTCTGGTGAGCTACATAAATCAATTGCAAAAGATACCACTGCTCATCCTGCAGTGCACAAGCAGACGACCAACAATGAGAGCTGGGACAAAGTCTGTAAGCTCTTTCTAGTTCACCTCTATTTTCGTTGTTTGCTTTCTCAGATATGATAACAAACCCTGCAGGTTTATTAAGGAAGGGGAAGGTGCTTTCCTTCTGGAGACTACCCTCAGATTGCATATGAATGCCCAGTTCATGGGCTGTGCACCATCACAACAGAGAGCACATCCCATTATTTCCACCATCGTCTTTTGGGTGGTTTCACACTAAAGGATCTGACACTGCCATCGGTCAGAGGAAAATACTGATTTTCAAAGGCATCAGCAGAATTCTCCTCTTTGGGCAGAAGGCTTGATAAAGCTGCTGGGTTTTAGGCAGGTGAGTTGTGGTTCATTTAACATACTCTGCTCCTGCTCCAAACTCACCAGAAAGTTCAGCCCTGTTTTATAGTAGTTATAGTATTAATGTACTCCCTGGCACAGCCCTGATGCTGGAAGCACTGAGACTCAGAGTGCTGAATCTTAACATTAAATTAGCTACTACAAGGTTCTCAAACGGTGCTCTTGTGACTGGTGACTCAGAGATCTTCTCAGTGAGTCTGAAGAATAAATGACTGTTTTTCCATTTAAGCAGCAGTGAGCAAGGAGTCACTGAGAAGGTGTTTGGGGCAGGAGCTCCCACACCCACCTCGTCCCTCCGAGAGGGAACATCACAGCAGCACTGCCATTCCCAGGTGGCTGCAATATTGCCAGCACTCACTGGTTTCATAAACACCGTGTTCCCTCTAAGATGGGGATAAACTATGGCAGTGGGAGCAAGAGAGCCGACAGGGCTAGGAATTCTGGCAGGATCGTTTGGCTGCTCCCAGCTGGTGAGCTCCCCAGGGATTGGTAGCACACTGTGATGCCAGGCAGCAGTTTTCCTCCCCATTCCCTTCCTATCTTCTCTTTCCTGTCTGGCCCTACTTTCCTTTCCCTTGTGTGCCCCTCCTTAAGCAGAAATACCTTTCCTGAGCATTTCAGGTCGTTGTGTGCCCATGGCAGAGAGACACCCGAGATGCCAGCAGAGATCCAGAGCCCATCCAGCCTGGGTTTCCACGTTATTGCACTGCCATGCCACAGCAGACATCCCTTTGTGGCCACACAAGGCACATGCTTCGGACTAAAACAAACATTTGGAGCTGAAAACCGGCATTTTTAGGGAAAGGGATTTGTAATGTGATTTAATTGATTTATGTAATTGAAAACCAAAACAAAACAGCACTGTTACGTACTATAAATGACTCCTTTGTCTTCTACAAAATTTAACTTGTTTACATGCCCTGCAGCGATCCTGAGAGAACAGAATGAAGGGCAACTCCTCTTTGGGCCGATTTGAACAAAGAATCAGGAAGGGAGGATGAGAGTGGCCAGAGGGTTCTGAGAAGGAAGAGATGAGTGCTCAGATAAAAAGCAGCTCGAGGGAAGATTACAAGTTCTCAGAAAAACAGATCAATAATGCCGTTAACTATGCAGCTGCAATGCAACTATTTGCATTTCGAAAACAATTTCTCTAACTATTTCACCGTGCCCAAGGTATCCAGAACACTCTGCAACAGATAAATCTCTTTTGAAAGGACAGTGTTTTAACAGAAAGTCGAGATCCTGAGGATGCCACTGTATTTTTCAGTATAGGACCAGAAAGCCCAGCTTACCTCCCCCTCCTGTTGTTCCCTCACTGGGGTGGAAGAATCTGAGACTGCTCCAACTTCAAGTGACTCTCAAACAACCTGCCATTGATTCTGTCTCCTCCCTTTTCCCTCTCTGGACCTCTCACCCTGTGGTTCCCCTGGGAAAACCATGACGAATTTCCACGTGGAAATTTCAGTCTCAGTGTTAGGTACTCGCTTTTTGTTGTTGATGATGGCCTTTCCTCTCCACCCTCTTTCTCTTCACCACATGAGACTTTTGACAAGGCCAAGCAATTCATCTTTGTTTCTATATTTATGTCTGGGAAGCTCCCTCTGGTAGCACGACAACATTTCAGCTGGGACAGCCTGACAAAAACAGTAGGTAAGCAAGTTTGTGGTACAGAGACCTGGCCTGGCAAAATAAAATGTGTTTTTTAAGAAATGAGAACATCCCAAGTATTTGAAAGGAAGGACAAAAAATAGGAAAGAAAAAAGTACATCTGCCAGCAGGAGAAAGGGGGAGGGAATGGGACAGCAATGGTTCCAGAGGGGAAGAGAAGTTACACCAAGCAGGGGCTTCTCTGGGCTCAGCTGGAGCGTGGCTGCTCTGTGCAACAGGGGTTTGCTTATGGCATCGTGTGAGCCAGTGCCTTGGTGTGGGATCCAGGGGAGTTACAGCTACACAGAGGGGCTTCCTACAGGCACTGTCAGCTCACGTCTGTCACCTCCAATTCTTGACTCTTCCTCGGAAATTGTATTCCCAAATTATGATTTTATATGATTCCCACAGCAGCCCAGACTTTAGAAGTGCATATGGTGGCAGTGGGCAGTCTGGGGATCCCAATTTCATGCCCTCAGGCCATAGGGGCCTTCTTTTCATGAAGAGCTTTGGGAAGAGTTTTAAAAGTTGCCTTTGAAAAATCTTGCCTTTCACCGGCTATTTCAAAAGAGTGTTGGGCAGGGTGGCTAAAGCAATTCTGGATATGATTTATGGTCACCTGAGACTGCATCAATGTGCTTCCTTGGGAGCAGTGCACTAGTGGGTTCCCCACTGCCTGGGATTCCATAAGGCATGGAGCATTCCCAGCCATCCTTACTGCTGTCCAAACCCCCCAGCCCTTTCTGTCCCTGTAACCACCACCAAACCCCAGCAAGGGGGTGGAGTGAGCTGTGCAGGCTGTGCCTCCCTCCCAAGGACTGTGGTCAGAGGTGGTGTCCTGCAGCACATCCTTCCCCAGGGACAGTCCCAATGGGCTGCAGCTGAGCTTGGACAAATAAATCCCTTCTTTTGTTCCCCTGGGTGACACAGATACAGGGTTGGTTGGGGTTTTTTTCACAGTGAAAATGCCAACTCCCCCATACAGTGAGACACAGAGCATTTTTTCACTTTCCTTTCCTGCTTTGCCTTTTTGGCACAAGAAGAAATCCTTGTTTGTAAGACGTTGTTAGCCTTCAGGAGTGAATTGTCTGAAATGGATTTTCCTTATTTGTTTGAATTCTCACAGCAACTGACCTCCAAATGCTGCCCAGGTAGTAAAGCTGTAATAACATCACCCCACTTTGGCATTAGCAAAGTGGATCCTAACGAGTCAGTAATATAAGAAGTTACTCAGTGTCAGCAAAACCTCAGAAATATGTTCCAACAGAATAACCTCTGCATTAGTATCATGTTTTTCACCTGATTGTCAGTTTGAGGGATTTCCCCCATGCACTACCAAGGGTCATTAAAATCTCCTTTCCTTCTGTCTCCACTGAGGAGATTCATTTGAAAATACCTTGATGACTCTTAGCCACAAAACTTCCTTATCTAACTAGATATGAATCACTTTGAAAGGAGCCACATTTCTCTTAGCAACCAGAGAATCAGTCTTAGCAACAAGACAGCTGGAGAATTTTGTGTTCACATAGTTACTTGTGGACAGTACGTTCTGTTTTCCCCTGGCATTGCTGTCTCAGTGTTGACTTAGTAAAGGGTAAGAAATGGTACAAATCAGCCTCTTGCTTATAGCAAAGACATCACTTGCAGGGCAGATGGTGAACACTCTACCTTTGATGCTGTTTTTTAGGAGCCAGTGCAAGAGTACTGATGGCTGGGAAGTTCAGAATTTAAATTTTTGCCATGACAGAATTACTACAAAGAAATATGTGAGGAAACTGCCAGTTCGCAAAATCTTGACTTCTCCCCACAAAAGCCACAGTGGAAAATCAAAGCATGAGCTCTAAAGGCTCACATTGCAGCCTCTCTCAGCAGGTGTTCATGCTGAGAGCAGTTAGAAAGTCTGGATAAAAGGTGACTTGGCAATATATATATATTTCCTAAATATCATAGTGGGAGAAACTGGGAACATCAGAGTGATTGCCATGTTGGTTATTAGCTGGGCTGATGATTTCCAGGAGTGCTAGGGAAGCTTCCCTGAGGAAGCCATGCTGAGATGACACTTCTGAACAGGGCAGTGCAGGAGTACTTTCCATCTCTCAATCCCCCATCTGTGTAAGGAAATGAGTCCCCACCTGTGCTTTGATCCTATTGGGCAATCCAAAGTGCATCGTCCTTCCCTGTCTCCCCTAGGGGCTGCTGGTGTCCTGCAGGCTGGTTTGGTTGCCCCCCTTGTGCTGAAATTGAAGACTGAGTTGGATGAGATCCTGGAGCTCATCCTTGCCACCCTCTCCAGCTGCCTGCGCATGGAGGTGTCTGAAGCCCTGGCTGCTGGTGCCGTGGCTGTCCTGAAGGAAAAGCTCACACACCCCTCAGCAGCCATCAGAAGCAAAGCAGCTTTGGTCCTGTTGGATATCAGGTAAAGCAGCCTGTCCTCAGTGCTTAAGCCCAAGAAAGTGCCCATTTCAGGGGTAAATCAAGGCCATTGGTTTACAGCTGTGTCCCACTGCACATTGAAGCTGCCACATTTCACACATACAGCACTATCAGCCTGAATGCACCCAGAGACAGAAGACTTCTAAAAACCCTAACTGCTATAAAGCACTCAGAAAAGCAGATGCTGATCAGTCATTCCTTCTCTTTCTGTTTGTTTGCAGTATTGGCAGTGGAATCAGGATTTTTTTCCTGGTACAGCACTGCTGAGAAAAAAATTCTTGCATGAAAAATCTTGTAAAAAACAGGATTCTGACCACTATGGAGGTGGGGAGAAGCTCCCTGCGTTTTTGGACAACAGTCTCTCTCAGAAAATTAAAGGTCCTGGGAAACTTTTGCTGTGATTGAGGACAGAAATAGTTTTCTGACACAGGCTGCTACCTACGTCAGGGATGGATCAGCAAAGCAATCTTTATATTAAATTTGTGTATCAGAGAGTGGATGAAAGGAACAACTGAAGTCCACTGTCCTGCAATCAGCAAATATAATAAAAGCATTCAACAGATGTCTAGTTTAAAAAGGTCTGCAGATGATGTAGTTTACATATCAACTGGCACAAAACATTTCCTCGTGTCCTGTAACAAAACGAGGTCTTAGAGGAAAAGAGTGTATAATTAACATGAGTCATAGAAAGAAAGTAAAATGCACCTGGAGTGTGGATAGCAGCTACATGGTATAGCCCTGCAGCAGCAGCCACAGTACATGTTCCCCTCATTAGAGAGGCTGGAAACAAAGAGAGAAGATTGACCTGGGAGAAAAATAAATTGCAGAGCCCTCATTTAGCAGGTTTTAAAATCTGTATAGGGTCCAAGAGCCAGGTTTCTAACTCTGCCATTGGGACCACCAGCACCTCTAATCCTACACCCTGTCCCACGCTGCTGCCCATCAGTCTCCAGTGGTCAGAGAAAGCTCAAATCCAAATCCAAATATCACCTAAAACATGGTGAATCCACCTGGGTTACTGTGATATCATCAGGGCTGTATCACTGCAGATTCAACAGCCACCAGGCACAGACAGACATCCCCTGCTCGTCCCTCCCAGCTGGAACTGGCACTCCAAAGGGAGCAAAGCAGGAGCGTGCCAGTGCTGGTGGCACCCAGCAGGCACGGAGGGAGGCTGAGGTGGCCCGTGGGCAGCAGGCAAAGTTCAAGAAAGCAGCTTACCCATCTTTCCTGCACAGTTCTCATGCAGAGGGGAAGATTGCAGTGTGTGAAGAGGAGGTTATCCCTGTGCTGGTGAGCCTGCTGGAAGACACCGACCCTGAAGTCCAGGCTAGTGCAACAGGAGCACTGATGTTTGCCATGGTCACACCCCAGGGTGAGTCAGGGGCACTTCTGGAAATCCAATTCTAAGGCAGCTCTAACAAAACCTTTTTCCCCCTACCCCCAAGGCCTCGGTTTCGGAGTGTTAAAGCTCTTCGAGAAACTGTAAGATTAGGACGTTTCTTTATATGTTTTGAGCAACTACAGTCGCTTCCCCACAGTGCCATGGGGAGACAGGATGTCTCACATTTCATTCTCCTGAAGCAGGTCGAGAAGTTATTTGTCTACTCCACCTGCACCATTTCCCTCCGGAGGGGCAGCATTTTCCATTCCAGTGCAGACCACACGGATCCCCCTACCTGGAGCTGTGCTGAATCACCAGCTCTCAGCACAGGGGTGCTGCTCTCTGGAAACATTTTGTGGTTCCAGGCAGCTCCTCTCTCACAGCTGGGAGAGCAATGAATATTAATCAGGTCTGCAGCTCTCCCAAGTAACTTACATGACACTGAAAATACGAACTGCTAAATTTTCAGTGTGATGAATGAGTAATTAGATACAAAGGACTCTTAATAACAGCAGTTGTGTTCCAGTCCTCCTCTGCAACCCTTCTGGCTACCAAAGACAGCACAGGAGTGCATCTCAGTGCTGGAAGTGTCCTTAAAAGTGACAGACTGGAGCATGTTCTGAAGGGCATCTAACACACCCCCTCACCCCCACCTCCAGAAAATAGTTTATCATTTGATGCCTCAAATATTCTTAGTTAATTTGTTACATATTAAATGCTAATGTGCAAAGCAGATGACGTTAACTTGGAAAGACCTGTTTTCCTAAACACGCAGAGCTGGCAGCCCTCGTGGCCTGGGGCTGGGCAGGCAGCGCAGAGCACCCATCCCAAAGCTGCTGCTGTCCCACTCCAGGGCTGTGTGTCTCTCTCTCCCGCAGGGCGGTGCTCGGCGCTGGCCGCCGGAGCCATGGTGCCCCTGCTGCAGCTGGTGTCCGAGCGGAGCAGCCCGGCGCGGCTGAACGCGGTGAAGGCGCTGACACTGCTGGCCGAGCTGCCCGAGGGCCGGGCGGCGCTGCTCGAGCACACCGACACGGTGCGGCGCTGCCTGCGCGACCCCCGCCGCGTCCTCAGGGCCGCCGCCCGCACCGCCATCACCGCCATCCAGTGGAAACCCTTCTGCAAGAGGGACCTCTTCTAGGCGGCTGTTGCCCTCTGTTGTTGTCTGGCTGTAAGAGGAGGGGATTGAGTACAGGAGACCTCACTTGTTCCAGATCTGTTCCTCCTCAAAGTCACTTGCCAACAGATTCATATCTAGATTGCATGTCAGAATAATGGGGGGAAATAAAGTTGGGAAGGCTGGAATTCTCCACTAGGAGTTATTGCCTGAGTTACCAAGATTTTCCTGTGATACAACACAGCAACCCTTTTTGTTTTCTTCCTAATGTTCTCTGCTTTTCTTTTTTTTTCTTTTGAAACCTCAGCCTATCAACCATTAATCAATAACTAATTATATTAGAGAGGTTCCTAATTAACCCCTCCAGCAGTCTGGTCTGTGCTGAGAAATTGATCTAACACGGGAATTTACATGAGTTTTGCTGCAAACATTTGTTGAACATGAGGTTAGAACCACAAAGAGCATGAACCCAGAAAAAGCAAGGGCAATGTCACAGAAGGGCTTTCTTTCCCTGAGAGAGTGATGAGAAAGGCTTCACTAGGGGAGCCGTTGTAAAGCTGTGCTGGGGCCAGACCTCAGTGTCTCTGACAGGAGAGGGGGCTGGCCCTGCCTGCAGTTGGTTATGGTACAGAACAGAAGCACCGCTGGGTTTGTGCTGGGTGTTTTGTACTTCTTGAGACCTGTAATCTGTCCTTCGAGTATGAAAATTAACAAGTATAATGGAAAGGTAAGTGTTGTGCCAGAGCTGAAGAGTTTTGCCATTGTGGCTCACCTTTCAGGGAGAAAGGGACAAGAGGAAAACTGATCCTACTGTTATGATCTGGTCCAAAAGGAGCTGGGCAAGACAATCTCCAGAGGTCCCTTCCAACCTCACAGGCCCTGTGATTAACAGCTGTCTAAACAGAGAGGGGAGGAGATAACCAGGACAGTGAACTGAAAATGTCAACTTCTAGTTTGAAAAAAAATGTGTTTCTTTGCATTTGTTTTTCTTTTTAAAAAAATCAACAATTTTTTAGAAACCCTTTACTTCATAGAATTGAGGGTAGCACACAAAGTTCCAGCTATTTGTGGAAGCAAAACCTGACCAACCAGACTTACATTGTCTGGAGGAAATAAGGTGGTAGTTCCTGTGGTTAGAGCTGAAGGGCAGAGGATGTGGTGGGAAGTTCAGGAGCACTTTTATTCACTGTGAGTTCAAGGCAAGTCACTGCAGACCTGTGGCACATTTCTGCCTGCAGTTGCAAGTGTGGACTCTAAGAGGCATCAGCAGGAGTCCTGGGCAAAGAAATAACGCAAGTGAGCAGAGCAGTCCTGGCCATTCTCAGTGACCAGGCAAGGTGTGACTGCAGCTGACTCAGCTTCACAGCAAGTCCCGTTTGTTTGCTCTCATGTGGTATTTTTATATCTAGAAGTTACCACGTTGTAGTTACAAAGAAGCTGCACCAGGTCTCTAAAGGGGAGATTTGTCAGGGCTGCTTTTGCACTGAAAGCCACAGTTACCCTGCAAACTGCATTGGCCTCACACACTGTGTAAACTCCTCTGTAGGAGTGATTACAGTTAAAATGCTTCGCCTCCATAACCTAACCAAAGGGCAAATTTCTTCTCCTATAAAGATGTGATTTTAAAGTATTGAGTCAGTTGGATTCATTCCCTCCAGGCAGGATCTTGGAGGAACTCTGCCTTTTAAACACATAAGGCACTCATACGTAATACATATTGGTGCCAGAGTGCATCCAACTCAATAAGGGAAGCCAGGCAGTTAATCACATGCTAAAGGACTGGGGCAGCACAGTGTAGGCTCAGCTGCTCTGGCGAAAATGCAGTGACAAGCACCATTTTAGCTCAGTTCCAGCATTGTCACAGCGTTCCCAGTAATTCAGGTATCACCCTTCAACGAGTTCCCAAAAGAATCAGTTGTTTGAAATAAGACCATCCACACTGAACTGCTCTCTCTAGAAGAAATTCAGCCAACTTGGACCTTAAGTGCTGCATTCCGAGTATCTGCCTGGCCAGTGCTGTAAAGACAATGGAAACTGTCCCCCAAAAGGCTCTGCATGGATCGGTGTCCTTGCCTTACACACAGAAGTGGAACAAAGCCTCAGCTGAACTCAGACAGGGACACCAGAGGGGCCCTCCCACATGCCAGCTTTTGTCCCAGCCGCTCCTTGGCACTGCTACACCTGACACCACGATGATACAGCATTTCAATCACAGCAGGAACTCCCTGGGGCTGTAGAGACCATGCACTGCCTGTGTAAACACCAGGATTGCAGGTCTGCACGTGGAACAGCCACAAACCACTGTTAGCTGGGGGGTTCACTTGCAGAGCTGCACTAACTGACAAACAGATTGCAGATGCAATAATTCCCAGTGAGTGCTGGGGGGGGGCCCAGCAGCAGCGGGGCATTGGCAGGGCTGCGGGTGCTGAGCGTCTGCCAGAGCACAGCACAGCACATGCCAAGGGTGGCACAGTTACACAGCCTGGGTGGAGCAAAGGGGGCACAGAGAGCAGGGGCTAGGGCAGAAACAATCCTAAGGATTGCAGAGCACTTTTGTAATCTGTGGTGTCTCCCACTGGGTCACTGGGCAGGACTGGCCAGCACGGGCTGTCCCAGCACGGGAGAGGGGACAGTGCACAGAGCAGGGAGGCTCACGCTGATCCTTGTAATCCTCACTGGGTGGAACCTGAATTTAGGGTAAACTTGTGCTCTGCAAAATCCTTTTTCTGGTATATTACAATGTAACACACAGTTGCTCCCACAGTAATATGCTGATTCTTAAATCTTCCTAAAACGAGTTTCTCAGCCACAATTCAACATCTGAAACGTCCCTTCACATTCTTCATAAAGACCTTGGAGATCTCAAATGTACCTGGATGTGGTCAAATAGGTAAAACTCCAAACTAAATGTCCCCGTGTGGGCTTTTTTATCCTGGGAAAATGTAGACATGCTTTCATGCTATTTGCCAGGAAATAATAAACCCTACTCTATTAGAAAATATAACAAAAAAAGAAATACAATTTTATAGGGCATATACTACTGACCATCCGTAGATTAACAAGGCATAAAACCAGCATGACCATATCGAAACCATCCCTCAATGGTTACTAAAAGATCCAATAATTTTTAAAGTATATTTCAATGCATTTGTGAACTTCCCTGTTAAAGTGGTGACTATAAGCTGGGAGAGGAGATTACAGCTCGGAAATAGTCATTGGGAAATAAAAGCAGTCAAGAATAAGTCCTTAAAAAGTTTTTATAGAGAGAAAAGGAAATACCCAAGCTGATAAAATGTATTTGGAAGAGAAACAAAAACCCCAGCCCAGTAGCATGGACAGAGATTTTAGTGTAAAAAGAGTTGAGGAGAAAGTATACAGCAGAGGGATTTTTAGGCTGGGATTGTCTAGCTCTTACTCATTCTTAAACTAACTTCGATTCTATAATTTAGCAAACATTAATTTACAATACAATTAAGGATTTTCCTTCTCTTCTGAGGTACAAAGTCTTGAAGCAAAGGAGACCACGATGTTGTGAAGTTGCAATGGACTGATTTATCGTGGTTAACCCGAGCTCTCCTTTGGGCCAGCAGCATTTTGCCTCCTGCTGAGGAGGGGTTGCCCTTCAGACAGTGCACCCAGTGAAATTGCAGCCTCGAGCTGCTGTCACAGTGCCACCCTGGTGGGACACACAGCCCCTGCCCAAGGGCACAGCAGTTCGGTCCTACTGCCCCTCCCCTGCCCCAACAAGGTGCTGCCACTGATGGCACTCGGTGCTGCAGGCGGGACCTGCGGCACTGACGGCTCTCTGCGGGCATCTTCTCCCAAAACCAGGTGTGTTTGCTGCCCCGAGTCACTGAGCTGGTCCCAGAGACGTGTCTGGGGTCGGACATGCATTCACCCCCCAGCCAGGGCTGAAGGACCAGAGGAAGTGCTGAGACACGGCACAGCCGGGAGTGCCGGGGCTGCCCAGGGCTGCATCCCTGCTTTGGGATGAGGTCACAGTCCTTGCTCTGAGCTGGGCAATTAATTAGCGCTCCGGTGTCCGTAAAACAACGAGGTGGAGCAAACAAACACAGCTGATGAGCACTTTCCCCTGGCCTGACTTAGCTCTCAGTCAGAAGACTCCCTCATAAAGGTGGCCCAGACTTGGTCACAAAAGCGATAAAGATCCTTCTGAAGCGCTTCGTACACACGATAATGTGTTAATGGCTCCGGGTGCGGCCCCTCAGCCACGGTAATGACCCTCCCTGTTCCAAAGGCAATGCTGGGTGCACAGCAAGCCCGTGCTCTCAGCAACACTCCCGCCCCAGCGCTCGGGGCTCCGAGGCTGCAGCACCAAGGCAGGTTTGTAACATCACTGAAAGCGATGGGTCTTTTAGCTTGAAGCCAACACTGATATAATTCATGTGGTCCTGGGTCAATACTGGAATTAACTCAGTTACACTCTGCACAGACTGAGCTTTCAACACAGCTGCCCAACAATTCTCAGTGACACCAGAAGACAAGAGCCTCCATTAGCCTTGTCCTGCCCAGGGAGGGCTCTTTTTGAATTTTTTCTAACAGTTCCCAGAAGGTTAAGGGTGTTATGGCCCTTTGTTCTTGCAACTACAGACTCATTTCCCCTGAATATGCTCTCAGAAGGCCAAGGGTTGGAAACCATTTGGTCCTGCTCTGGAAAAAGGCAGCTTTTAATTCCATCTCCTCGTGTTCCAAAGCAGGGAGCATATTTGCTTCCCACCACTATATTTTCTATTGAAAAAGAAACCATAGAGTGAGAGATTGATCTAAGGACAAAATAGTCCGGGAAAGACAGATTTTGCTAATTACACGAAACCAAAAGGGCAGAGTGTCTTTCCATGGCTGCACACAAAGCTAATACGCTCAAAGCACAGGACCTATTTTTAGTGAGATAAAATTTGCAATCTGAATGAATAAACCCCATATCAATAATTTGTTATAAGATACTTTGCACTTAAGCTACGTTTAAAGCTGTAGGCTCTGGTCCTGTAGAGCAGCGATGAGCTCACCCTTCCATGGCTGGAGCTGCTCCAGGCAGGCACAGGGCTCTGGCCTCGGGCACTGCCAGGAGAGAACAGGCTGGGCACGGCAGCTGCAGGGCACTACTCCTTTTCACAGCCGCCCGTGGTAGATGACAAAATGAGCACACAGGGTTTTCTGCATTTCCTCTGTTCCTCAGCAATTGCCCTCTTATCAGACCTGCGCCCCTGGATTTTCTGTCCAGGACCAGGGAGCTCTCCCTGATCAGTGCCCCCTTCCCTGGCTTCCTCGCTCCCCGTGCAGGAGCAGGACACACCTCTGCAGCTCGGACACAAGAGCATTAGCTAAACTAACATCCCCCAGCCCTTCCCAGTGCAGCCTGTCCCCAGGAACGGGGACTGGAAACCCTCCTCTGGCTCAGCACTTCAAACCAACGAACTCAAGTGCTCTTCAAAGGCACTGACAGAGGCTCCAGAGCTCTCCTCCCAAACGTCAGTCCCCCCCGGAAATACATAGATTTATCATTTACCTTTTGAGTCCGCTTTTCCTTCACACAAACACTCCTGGATGTGCCACTTCAGGAAGCCAGTGAGGACTGAGACCATCAGCTCTGCTCCCCACCACCGTCACCTGCACTGTGGGGCTCTCATCACCTTCATCACCCTCACCTGTGGGGCTCTCATCACCTTCATCACCTGCACCTGTGGGGCTCTCATCACCTTCATCACCATCACCTACACCTGTGGGGCTCTGATCACTCCATCACTTACACCTGTGGGGCTCTGCTCACCTCCATCACCTGCACTGTGGGGCTCTGCTCACCTCCATCTCCATCACCTGCAGAGCTCAGCCTTGTGCCATGTCCTGACTCCCCAGGCCTTTGGTTAAAACCAGACCTTGGGTACTGCAGATCATTCCAAGTTCAGTGACAGACCTTCCCTCCCCCGGCATTTCAGTGCAGGAGCTTTCCCAAGAACAAGGCAGGAAGAAACCCAAATTCTGAGTTCTAAGAACAGAGTATTCTGGTGATCATTAATAATAAACATTTGTGAGATACTTGGATACATTTTTATGGGTGATACAGAAAAATTAAACCATAAATGGGCAGTGATTACCCTTGCCCAGGGCCTGGTCTAGGAACCAAATGGTAATACTTAAATGGAAAGATGCTGTTCAGTGTGTGTTCTTTACAGAGCAGTGTCCTAATTGGCTGACAGTGCTACTAGGGGAATTTGTTGGTTTATTTTAAATAGTTCTGTCTATCAACTACAGTCCACCATAATGAGCTGCAACTCTGTATCTTACCTGCCAGGTAAGCTGGGATGTCTGAGGAGCCCCTGAGGCAGAGCTGTGTGACACTGCACATGCCGTGCAGGTAATTCGTGCTGGGAGCCAGGGATTTATCTGGAGTGTCACCACTGTCAGAATTTCAAATCTCTAGAGCATGAGAATGGCCAGGACAGCATCAGCCACTCCTGGGTATAGTCTGAGTGTCCCCAACGACAGCTGGGACATGGAGAGAGCTCCCCTGAGAACAGAAGAAAAGCCACTTTCTTCCTTAAAATCACCAACCTCTCCTTGAAAGCAGAAGCTCCCAACCTGAGGTGGCATTTCATGCTAAGCTGAACATGAAAATTTTATCAGCTGTTCACTGTGTCAGGCAATTTTTCTATGAAATTCTACAAAATTCGAGGAGTCAGCAGCAGCTGTCAAACTTCATGGAAACATTTGAACTCTTCCTTCTACAAGATCCAGTTTTCAGGCTGGAATGAAATCAAGTTGCTGAGGACACACAGGGAATATTCCTGGGAAGCTGTGGGTTAGATTTTCAACATTCTGTAGTGCTGGGGAAGAAAATGAAGTGATGGTGCCTGATTAACCAGGAGGTCATCCAAAGGCTGCCCAGCCTGCCAGGAAATCACTGGTGTTATTTGTCTTTATCCAAATAGCTTTATAATTTCACCTTTTTTTTTCTTTTTGTAGCAAAGGATGGCAAGGAGGGATCTGGGCAATCCTCAGTGAACTCTTCCTTGTTTGTTTTTCATCCATTACTACTACCCAGAGCCAAAATCTAGACACCAAATGCAGTTTCTCTGTCTCCCATCATATTATATACAAATCCCATCACATTGTGCACACCAAATACTTCAAAATATACAAATACTTTAATACATACAAGTCTTCATAGTTCATTAAATAGAATTAATTCCATGGTCTTTAAAATACTCTTATCACTGTGTTAAGTAAGAAATAAAGGTTTGCACTGGTATTTCTGTGCTATTGGTAAGATCTGGCCTACGCAAACCCTTTCAGGATACTGCAGGGATTACACTGAAGAGCAGCAATTCTAGTGAAGAGCAGCAGGTGTGGAACCCAGAGCACTTTGGGTGAGTGGTCAGAGCTGCAGAGGCAGCAGCAGGGGTGGCACAGCCTGGCCTTGCCCTTCAGCTGCCCCTGAGATGCCCTGGCACAGCAGGGGCCGTGGGGCAGCTCGGCTAAGCCACCAAACATCTTCTTTTTGCACTTGAGTCCCCAGGAAGCTGAATGAGATGAAAAGATCTATTGCTTTTTGCTTTGAAGTGTTCCATCTGTCTTTTCCTGTGTCCCCAGCTGGTACCAAACTTACTGAGTGGAGACAATCAGCCTGGTTTAGCTGATGCCCCACAGCTGTGACTATTCTGCTCCCTGAACTGCTAACTCATGCTGCCAGCCAGCAGCAATTCCAGTCCTCAATGAATCTGCAGAGGGAAGATTCACAGCTTGGCAGGGAAGCAGCACAGAGCCCTCAAATGTATTTGCAAAAGGCAGCCCAGCACTCTGTGGACAGGGGGCTGTAGCAGAGTCCAGAGACAGAGGCAGTTCACTGACACCAACCCCAGTCATGAGGTCCTTGACATACCAGGGTGGGAATTGATCAGTAAGAAATAAATATATATATATACACACACACACATAAATATATTTTTAAATATATATAATATATATAGTGCATATATATCATGTGTTGCCAGTGTATATATAATATATGTATTTTGTATAAAAAGCTTCACATTCAAGTATAGGTACATATTAAAAAATCCAGAGAGGAGGACCTTTGGAAGTGCACCTTAAACAGAGGATCTACTGGAAGCAGGATTCTTATTAGGAACATCAAGAGAGGTGTTTCCCAATTTCCAAATGCCATCAACTCAGAGGTTAGTGTTCCACTGACAACTGGGAAACACAACCCAATGGAAAGTGAGAAAAGGGGGAAAGAAGGGATAATGCAAAGTTAGATGTAGTGTCAAATGCTTTTTGGAGGGACAAAAGTACTGTTTTAGTTGGAATTTGTAACGCAGTCCCTCAGTGGCTGTGGGGGTTTTGTAATCAAATTGTCATAGCCTAAGGAAAAAGAAATCTGAGAGATCAGAAAGGTTGAAAATCAGAATAACATCATCAACCCTAGAAGGTAGTTCTCAAACCCTGATATGAAATATGGCTCATGCAGCCTTGTTCTGACCCAAAAACATGAAATGTATCATGAGCAGAGAGAACAGTGGATGGAACTCTGAACCTCAGCTAGCCCTGGACTGGCTCGATGTCAACAGAAATTCTCTCTCTTGAAATCCCAGTGGCCTTCATCTTTAGATTGTTGAAATCATGATCATAAAATCAGTGACTGAATCACCCTGATTTGTTAGCAGTGTCGGTGATGGAAATGCTAGGTGTGCCTAAGCGTGCCGATCTCCAGCCCTGGTTTGGTGGGCAGAGCAGGGGGAGGGCGGGGGCAGCTACGCGAAGTAGGCGTGGCAGAACACGGCCACTGTCAGCAGGATGATGCCATTGATGTTCACAACGTTCCTCCACAGGGGAACCTCGCTCGTGTCTGTCAGCTTCTTCTTCAGGGCCTCCTCTTCCTCCTTGCTCAGTTTGGGGCCTTTCTGCTGCTCCAGGCCACAGAACCAATTGTAGGCTTTCCTCAGGCACCCTGGTTCCTCTTGGCTCTCCTCGTTATCTGGAAGGAACAGCACCTTGGTCATGACACACACCTGGATCACTGAACACACAGAGCTCTGGGACTGAGGGCATTGCTGGCTTCTACACAGCACTTCTGATTTATGGTCATGGCTGAGGGAAACATTAGTCCAAACCAGTACAGGAATCAAGTTAATACTCTGTTTTCACAGCTCACCTGGAAAAAGAGTGATTTTCTACCTGTTCCAAGAGAGCCTTTTGCAGCAACACCTGGGCCTTTTGCAGCCCAGAGACTTGGTCTGCTGTTGGAGAAGCAGACCAGGCTGCACAGCTTAGACTCCAGTTTTCAATACTCGCTACGCTTGTAATTAAAAGACAAATAAATGAATTTGAGGATATTGATGAAAAGAAACCTGAGAGCAGAACCCGAAACCCAGCAAAGAGAACTGCTTTCCTGGTGCCTTCAGTCCTTGCCCTGACCCTCCATTTCCAGGTGAACTCTCTCTGAGTGCTGGAGTCTCACACAGTTGTGCCAACACCTCTGACCTAAAGCACTGCCACTGGTTCAGTCCTGGAGCTGCCACCCAGCTACCTGGAGAGCAAGGGCTTCTCCCTGCAAATCCACTTCCCTTCTGACTGCACTGAGTGTGACAGACTGGTGAAGGCAGCTCAGAGCCATTTCAATATGTGGGGGCTGAGCTTTTGTTGCTGGGGGGAGGGAGGGTGTCTTTAAATGTCAAGCATATGAATATTTCTTCAGGAATGAAACAAGGATACTCAAATACATCGACAGAACCTGTAGATGGCCAAGAGTTACCTGACTCCTCATCTCTCTCCTCAGCTCTGTCCTGCTGCTCGTCAGCGTCGATGTCAATGCGCTCCTCCTTGCTGTTGCGCAGGGACCAGCACAGGCGGTACAGCTGCCACGACACAAAGGGAGCTCAGTGGCTCTGCAGCCTGAGCAATCAGGGACACAGCAGCATGGCCAGCACAGGAGCCACTGTCAGGGCACGTGCCTGAGTCAGCAGTGGTCACTGAACATTTGTGACAGGTAAAGAAACACCATTGCATTTACTTTCTCACAAGAACTCTGTGCTTGGGCAGCTGAAATGTCGAGAGGTAACACAGCAAGCACCAGGGTTTAAAACTGGTGGTTTCTGTGTGTGCCATTTCTCAAGGAGCAGGACTGCAGTAATACTCACATGGACATCAGGAATGGGCTTGGTCATGTAGGACACTGCCAGGATGATGATGATGGAGACCCCAAACAGGATGAGGGCAAAGTAGAGGTAGTGAATGCCACAGATGATGAAGGGGCAGTTGGAAGGGTTCACACAGCTGCCAGTTCCATAGACAAACTCTGCAATCATCCTGCTCAGTCCAGCCAGCAGCCCAATAATGAGGCCCCAGAAGGCACCCTGTGGACAAGGGTGTGACAAGAAGTACCCAAATGAGTCATTTCAGGCATGGAAATAAGCTCTAAGCCTCCACAACGTGCTGGAGGAAACATGGAGGTGGCTGTGTGTTATGCTGGCCTTGGCACAGGCACTTTAGTGACCTTATTTACAGCCCAGTGTACTTGTGCAGCTGAAAGGGGCAGTGAAGAGCAGCTCAGAGAAGGACTGTGGAGGACACCTCACCCAGCCCTGCTCTCCAAGTCCAGCTGCCTCCACATCTCCTCTCCAGCAGGACAGGCTCCAGCACAGACTGCACACCTCATGTCCTGTTATCTTTGAGGCCTGAACCCCTCCCAGCTCTGGCATCATGGAACCAGCCAGCAGACATGTGTCATCCTGCCCAAAATATGTGTCTGATTATCTTCTAACAGCCCTGTTAGTAATTAGTTAAAGCTAATTGTCAGTACTGATGGGGGATGCTTTGCTGCCTGGTGTACAGTACTCCAGCCCAAAGCATAACAGACACACAGCTATGTCTGGGCACAAGCTGAAACATGGGAAATGTGCTTTAAATATAACTTTTTTGGTTTACTGTAAGGGTGATTGACCATTGGAACAGGTTGCCTACAGACACTGTGGAGTCTCCATCCCTGGAGATATTAGAAACCCAACAGGACAGGACAGGTAACAGGTGATTTGTTTGGTAAAGCAGTTTGGTGACCAATATCCTAAAAGATTATTTATGAAGAATACACCTTCATAAATTATCCATTTGATACTCTTCTTGGCAAAGTGATAGATAACCTACGTTTCAGAGCTATCTAGGAATTCCTGGTGACTGTTTATCTATCAGACTATCAAAGAACTTTTTCAAACTGCTCTCTGAAGCCTCAGGCCCTGGGATAGAGACACGGAATGCCCGGGCCACAGGAGGATTAAAATAAACAGGAAGGAGTTGCTCACAGAGAACACCAAACCAAACCAAAAGCAGCCCTTCTCCCAGTGCCCAGGGAACATGCAGCAAACGTGGCTCCTGACGGCCCTTACCGGCTCGTTGACACGCTTGCAGAAGATGCCAAGCAGGAAAACAGCAGCAATGGGAGGTCCCAGGAAGCTGGTAATGGACTGAATGTAGTCAAAGAGCTGCCCGCTCTGAGCTGACTGCACCACGGGAACCCAGGCAATGCTGACACCAATTAAAAGTAACATAAATGCCCTGTAAACACAGCCAGAGATTCAATTAGCCATCTGTTTAGGAGTATCTATGATCTATCAGAAAGAAAAAAACAACAGCAATTAATCAATAATTTACATGTTCATTTTGTATTTCAACTAGTGAAATCAATTATAATGGCCAATTAGCACTGGACAAACAATAGAAATCCAAGCTGGGTATTGTGTATGTCAAGTATCCATCAGCACACGGTGAAACATGCAATCAAAACACAGAAAATCACTTTTTTCCCGTGTTTGTTATATCCAGAGTCAAATCAATAGCAGAGCAGCTAGAACTCGTTCACTGATGCCGCAGCACGAAGCCTGGCAAGGTAATTACAAAGAATCCCCTTCGAACAGCGCTGAGAACCAGTTTGGCTGCTTCGGGGACACTCGATCCCCCTGGAAGCACAGGCTGCTTCCCCAGAGGAGCCGGGACATTGCTCCGGCCACAGGAGGCCACTGCAGCCCTGCGGGCCGGGCTCGGGGGGAAGGCACCCACCTGCCGGCCAACATCAGCTCCTTCTCGGATGCTCTGGAGCGGATTTTGGTGTAAATGTCCACAGTGAACAAAGTACTGGCACTGTTGAAAATGGACGTCAGGGAGCTCATGAGGGAGGCCAGCATGACTGAGAGCATCAGACCCCGCAGCCCTGGAACACAGAGACAGGAGGTGCAGTGAGTGTGCCGTGCCGGGAGGAGCCCCGGGACCCGCCCCACGCACCCCGGAGCCCCCCGTGCCCTGCCAGCCTGTGCTGGGGCTGGGGCAGTGCTGTGCCTGACACAAACCCTGCCCGACAGTCCCTGCTGGGCTGGGAGAAGCTGTTTAGAGCAGTGACAGGGAAACCCCTGAGCCTTTACACACAGGGACTCCTTTAATGAATGCTGTCTGATTAAGTGATGGAATAAAACCAGAATAATACTAAGCAGAGTTTTCCCAGGAGTCATAAAAATAGTTTCTCTTGTTTGCAGGTAAGTGCTCACTTGCTTGCAGTGTATTTGTGAACCAAATGTTTGGGGAAAAAAAGGAAGTTCTTTTTAGTGTTTTTTAGACCAGAGTAAGGCCCTGTTCCAGGTGGTCTGGCCTGGTCACACAGTGGTGGGGAAGTGCTGCAGTGTTTTAACAACACTTTGAACAGTCCTCTTGGGATGGGGAAACACTAAAGCCATGAGGGAAGTGCCACGGTCTGCACAGGACCATACCCTGCCTGTTCTGCCCTGTGAGCAGCCACCTCCATGGGGCTGGCAGGAGGGGCAGGTGTGGGCCTCCCACTAGAGATCCTGGCACGGAGAGCCTTTCCTAAAGCACTGGCAAGGCAGGTCACTTTACCTTCACAGAAAGGGAGCTCCATTACCACTGCACCCCCAGGCTGTGCCAGCTGAGAGCTGACACTGCCAGCCTGGAGCTACTCTGCACCCACAGCTACAGCTAATGCAGAACCCCTTTGGTTAACAGGGTGTAGTTCTAGCAGGGATTTTGGAACGGAATGTGGGCCTTGGACTCCCTCTATCAGTTTTTACAGTCTGGCAGTTTCACCTTTCCTAAAACAAAGAAACAACAAACACAGACAGTGTCTTACCATTTGGCATAAGCTCCACTACCATTTTTGGATAAGCAATATTTGTGCAGCCCACTTCAGTGCCACAGTGCTGCTTGCAGATTTCAGGCACAACACAAGCCACCACATCTGAGGAGAGCATAACGAGGCAGTTAGACAGGGGCATGTAAACACCAGATTGCTCCCAAATTAGTGGAGCTTCCAAAACGCATCTCTGTGTTGAACCACCAGATTGACATGTTTGGTATCATCCTTGGTTTGCTTGCAGGGAGGAAGGTGATCCTAAGCCTTTCCTTCCTTCCCTCTCTAAAAGAATACTGAAAAGTGCTACAGGACAAAATGAAAATCGGCACTGATTTGTCAGACCAGGACTGAGCCACACAAGGAGAGCAAGGAAAAAAACAAGCAGAGGAACACAGAGCCCACTTCCTCCAACTTGAACTCTCTGCTCTGCCTGCTGCCAAACACAGCCCAACCTCTGCAGGCCAGAGGGATGGGAGAAGGGCATTTCCAGCACTGCCCCGGGACTGATCACAGCCCAGATCCTGCAGGCTGTGAGGGATGGCCCTGTCCCCCTGGATGCAGTGGTAGTGTCCAACCTGGATGGCATTTCCCACTCACTGAGGCAGAGGGGGGCTGTAACAAACTGGTGGGGAGGGACTGTGGAGCTTCTCTCCCCTCAAATGAACAGCAATAACATTAGCAGAACTCTGGGATCAGGAGAAACAGGAAGACCTGTGGCTTCTTTCAGAGTAGTCAGTTTTGGTGCATACAGGTGCCTGGACAGTTTGGATGGCAGATGCCAGTTGAACAGGCAGTTTGGAAAGAACAGAGGGATTGGCAGGGGAAGGCAGGCAGCAAGAAGAAATGTGCACTTCTGTGTCCAAGTGCCTACCTGGGTACAAAATCCGGCTGATCATTCCAGGCATCACTATGATAAACATGGGCAGGAGTTTGAGGTATCCACACAGGACACAGCCAGCCTTCACATGGGACATGTTCTTGCCAGAGAGACATCTTTGGACAATAACCTGCCAATGAGACAGGGCAAGCATAACATTTCCATGATCACACCATGCCACGCTCCAGACACAAGGTGCTCCTTAACCTCTGTGATAGCAAATAAGCCTACTCAGCATTTCTGCCACTGGGAAAAATGAAAACTACATGGAAATCAAAGTATATATTTGAAATAACTAAAGCAAAATATCACTTATCCAGTGATAAGGACTTTTCTCACAAGAAAAGCAGACAGACTAAAAAGCCAGAAAGGACTGGCCTGAGCAATACAGTGACACTGGGGTGGGACTGGGGGGTTGTTTCATTGTTCAAAAACTGGGAGGATTATCTTTGAGTTCAGGATGCAGACAGATCACTTGCTGGGGCTGGATGCATTCCCATGTTGAAGGTGCAGGAGCACACTTTACTCATGTCCGTGTGATCTCTTGGGGACAGTAGATTTTAGGGACAAGGAGGGAGAACTGGGCAAGTGTCTCCAGGCTGAAAGACCTGGCATATAAAGAACATCTCCCCAAGGCTGTGCATGCAAAGATAAAAGCTGCACAAATAGGAAACAAAGTTGTTTTACTCAAAGGGGAATTGTCTCACAAGGGTGATTTGGTGCGTGGTTTCCTGATTAAATGTCCCCAGCACAACCCCCTGGGTCTGCACACAAGGAATGGCAGAGGAGGAGGATCTGTGGGCACAGCAGTGGAGCAAGATCTGAAAGAGCAGCCATTCCACTCTCTCACATGTGAGAGGGGTTTAGAAGCCAGGAACTGCAAAGTCACTGAGCAGCCTAGAAACAACAGCCAGCCCTGTGTCCCAGCTTTGCATTACACACATTACACACTGGAGCTGTGTGCTGGGCACTCCTGCTGCCATTACCTGGTCTGTGCACCAGTACCACAGGGCAAGGACGCTGAGGCCGAAGACGAGCCCCGGCCAGGGCAGGTCCCCAGTGATGGGGTCTCGGAAGATGTGGAAGGCGTCCTGGCGGGGGGTGTAGCACTTGGGATCAATCTCCACACCCCCAGAGGAGGTGTTGGAGGGAACTGCCTCCATGTACTTCTGCATGAAGGCCTCGTACCCTCCCACCTCAGCAAACGCTGCAAAACACAAAATAAAAGTACTGATGAAGTTTCATTACTGAAATCTCAAATAGAGCCTGAGAACGTGGGGAGAAAAACCTCCTCAATATGGACATAAAAAGTCCTGCCCCCTGACATGGGCACTGTCAGGAAGCCACACACAGGGGTTTGGGAGTATCCCCATGACCCAAGAACCAAAGTGATTTTCCCTTCAGGATTGTGCAGAGCTCACAAATGCTGGGCTGGGCTCCAGCATCTCCCAAACAGGTCTTGCCAAGAAGGGAAATGAAGATACATTTTTTCCACACACTGCTGACCTAGGGAGAACCTCAGGCTGGGTCTTCCCAGGTTAGGTCAGGCTAAAGTTATTTCTCTTGTAACAGTGGTGGAATAATTTCAATTCAATGAAAGACCTCACCAGAGGAAAGCCAAGCACTGAGTAATGAAAAGGACAAGGAATGGAGACTACAAGTTCATGGAGTCTTATCACTATTTCCTTCTTCCTTAGGATCCCTTCCTGTTAATTCAGTTTAACAGCATGATTTCTGTTTTAAAATGCATGTGGTCTTCTGGACACACACACTGTCCCATCCACAAACATTGCATCTGTATCTCTTGTCCAGCTGGTGACACAGTGACGTCCACAGATCAGCTGCAAGGCTTTCCTAAAATGCTCAGATGTTTGGGCTGTTTAACACAAGCCAGAAACAGGAAGATCTATGCAATGTGACCAACAGCTCTTCACTGGGAATCAGAAATTTCATGCCTTAGCATCTGAATGCCTGTGAAATTGTAATCTTCTTAAAATAAGATGCTCTCTGACCTTCTCAAGGGTATCACCATCATCTGCAAACAGCTCCACTTTCACCTCATCAGCCATCCCAAGTGCTGTGGTGTCATGGGATGCTGTTTATTACCTTCCACTCTCACCTGTGCCTGGGATGGAGTGACTCAGTGGCTAAAGGGCCTTGGCAACATGCCTGGGTTTTGGCAACAGGCCTGTTTTATTCCCTGATAAATAGATAGAGGAACTGAAACCTGCTGGTTAAGGTAACAGTTTCACACTGCAGGATTCATGTCCAAAGCCACTGTAGGATTTGTGATTGAACCTTCCAGTTTGATTCATCTGATTTACTTACCAAATCCCATGAGAATAAAGGATCCCACTACCATGATGAATGTTTGCAAGGTGTCTGTGTAAATCACAGCTGCAAGGCCACCTGATGGCAAAGAAAAGTCAGCACAAATAAGTCAGGACAAATAAATTAGCCCTGTGCAAATGCCTCAGTGGAATTTTTTTTTTTACTTTTCTCACCACCTCTCTCTCTCAAAGACTTCTGTAAATAACTCCCCTTACAGGTTTTCATTTTTCCCCTCCTCCACACCTCCCCTCTTCTCTTTTTCTCTGGCTCCCCCTACTTCTTTGATTTATCAGACTGCTCTGCAAACTCACCTGTGATGGTGTAAAGAGCAGTGATAGCAAGCAGGATAATTATGGCCACATAAAGATTCAGCCCTATGGCCAGCTGGATAAATACAGCCCCAGAGAATATGTCAGCCTAAAAAACAAAAAATGATGGTTGAAGCCAGGTTTGAATTCCTGATGAGTTCAGATTACAGTCATGATGAGGGCACTGAAATGCACAACTGTGCCCCTGACAGTCCTGCACACAAATCCAAAGGAAAACAGAAGCCATTTCCATACACCTGCAGTGTCCCCTCAGGGCTGTGGTGCTTTCAGTCAAAGAGGTGTAACACTTCTCCAAGAATTTCCAGGCCCTTTGGAACGGGTTGTTTTCACAAACAGTCACCTTGCTGCTTTGTGCTTTGGCCCTGAGAGACACTTGGTAACAAACTGCTTAAAACTGAGGTAACGTTCCCTCCCTGTGCAGGGCTGGCCTGTGACACCTCCAGGACAAGCACAGTTCTCTTCCTTTAATGTCACTCTGCAAGTCTCTTCCTTCCCCTTCTGCTCACACACATGTGGCGTAGCTTGTCCTGCTGGTTCAGGACAAACGTGCATTTGAATTAAAGGCAAACATCTTATTTGTCTCTATTTTTAAGTTCCTGTCAGAAGAACTGACATCAGTTGACTAATGGAAGAGACCTCCAGCTCTTGTGTAAGAAAGGAATTGTTCAGGTTTCAGAGTAACACTGGGATGGTTAATCCCATTAAAGCAATTGTTCAGATTTCAGAGTAACACTGGGATATTAATCCCATTAAATCAGCTCCTGATTTAGAGATAATTTGCATCCCAGCTTTTTCTACAAGTTTGCACTCAGAATAATCTGCCCCAGTGCACTGGTGAAGGGTTACTGTGAGTTCTGCTTTCCTGAGAGGCTGCTCCCCATCACCCCTGTCACAGGCAGCTCCCCAGCCCCCCGTGTGCCCCAGTGCTGCCCGGAGCACAGGGCAGGGCCCGTGGGTCAGAGCCTGGCCCAAGGACAGGCAGTGCCCGGCCCCGGGGCAAAGCCTTAACCACGGGAGGGAGGGAGATGCCCGAGGCCAGGCACTGCTGCTGCCCCAGTTGCCCTGTGGGCAGGGCACACAGACTGCTGGGCAGGCCTGGGAGGTGCCACAGGGACAAACCCTCTGCACTGCACACCCAGGGAAACCTCAGCCCTGGTTCACACCCCGACCTCTGCACCCCCTGGCACACAGGAAACAACTGTGGAGCAGAGTGTGAATCACAGCAGAGGTGCCCCCTCCCAAAACTGCCTCTGGAGCAGATTTCTTAGAGGCTTTGGTTTGGAACCAGGAGCCAGGACCTTCAGCTCTTACCCCAGTGGATTCAGACTGTATCCTTTGCCCCTTCTCTCTATGGTAATTTTTTCCCCTCTTTTTTCACACCACTGGTCAGTCCACATCCCAAACCTTCCTCTTATTGTTCTTGGCTTAGTTTAGCCTATGTATCATTAAATAATAATGGTTCTAAAATGACTCCCAGAAAGAAATGTATAGTTAATTATTGAGCATCCTGAGCAATGTAGCAGCTTCACCAAATTGCTGAGTTACCTTCCAACTTCACTGCTCCTCCTTCCCAGTTAGACTATTGCCTTCCAATTAGTCCTTGTTTCTCCATTTATACTCTTTTATAGAAACTATGTAATCTTTATCTAATCTCTGCAGAGAGTGATTTTTTCCTTTACATTACAAGCTGTCTCTGCAAAGGCACGAGATCACATGGCAGCCGAGTGAATGCACTGCAATGGGAACGTGGGAGTCAGGGCAGGGACACCTACTCTTTAACCTCTACACTGTGCAGTCCTAGGAGGAGGTTTCCCTTCTCCTCCTCCCCCTGGCAAGTCTACACCAAGACATTTACTACTGAAATCATGCACAATGAGCACAAAGAAAATGCAGTAACAGACTTAGACATTTCAGTTTACAATTTCTGATTTCTTCAAAAGCATTCAGACCTTCATTCCCTTTGGTCTTGTCATAACTTAGTCTCTTACTGTCCGTCAAGATTTTATTTTTAATAGAGCATTTCCTTTGGTGTAATGACCAATATCAGCAACTCTAGTGGCTAACAAGCCTCTGAAAGCTGCTCTGGGACTTCTCCCAGTGTGCTGCACACTCAGGAAGCAGGTACAGGTGAGGCACCTGTGTGACAGAACCCCTCTGGGCTCAGAGATCACACGTGTCCTGACCCAGGGATGAACACCGTGTAGCATGGCCCTGCCTGCCAAGTGGCTGGTTAGCCACAAAGCAAGGGAAGAGGTCAACAAAACCCACAGAAACTGTGCAGAATAGAAATGGGGAGGCCCTTGTAGAGGGGTGCAGAGGGACTCTGATCCTCACACGGTGGTGGCACCCTGTCAGGAGCACGGCAGGAGTTCCGCAACCCAACATATGACACTGCTCACAGGAAGCACCATTGTCAGTACATTATTAGGAAGATTACACGGTATTTTAACACATCAAGGAAGCAGCACAGGAAGTAACTCCCAGGAGCAAGATGCCACTCTCCTGCCAGGGTAAGGGCAGTGAGTATCACTGCCAGTCACACTGATGGGTGTGACCTCCCGGCAGGGCAGGGCAGAAACCCATCCTCCCCTATCAAATCTCAGTGAGCCCCAAAGATCACAAGGGAGTGTTTGCCAAGGCAGATGTAAAGGAAGTAAAATGCAATGGATTGTCAGCACATGGGTATGTTTGGACACACAACGTGCCTCTGGGAAGAGGCCTGTGCTATCTCCCTATGATATGACATGCATCTCTCCATACAGCACAGTCAGCTAAGGCTGGGAGGGAACAGCCCTTCCCTTCCTGCCTCTGCAGCTGGTTCCTCGGGGGGCCACTTGGGCACGTTGTTGCATAGCATGGCATAGCAAAACCTACTCTGAGATCCCCTGACAGCACCTGAAACCTCCAAGGACTGACTGCTCTGCCTGTTCTGCATAAGATCCAGCAGTTATATGAGTCCTGGGCAAATGCTGCCCATGCCTACAGTGACAGGGGCAGCAGTGCAGAGCCCGTTTGTGCCCTGCTGACCCTGAGCCCCACTGCGCACAGTTGCTCAGGGCAGGTGGGGCAAACAAGAGATGGTTAGAGGGGATTATGCACTGGGATTTTGCCCTGCATAGCACAGAGCCCCAGCTGCAGGGCACTGGAGTGCATGGGCTGATGGGAAGCTGCAATGGGCCCGTGGTAGAGGGGCCCCCAGTGATGTGCTGCTGTATGGATCCCTTGGCTATTGGCCTTGCTCCCTCCTAAGGCAGGACCACAGGAGCAGCAGAGGGTGTTTCCAGTCTCACAACCACACTGGAAGCTTTAATGCAGAGAACCTGCCATTCCTGGAAGAAGGACACTTAACTGAAATGGGCTAAAACCCCATAATGGGATCCTTGGGCATGGCATAGGCTGGCCCTGAAAGGCAGGGAGTCACTTGAGAGCCCCCAGAGCAGCTGGAGAGGCTGTCACAAACAGGTGTTCCCAGTGGGGCTGTGAGTCACCCAGGGAGGAGTTTCTCTGTGCTGGAGCTGCCACAGCTCTGTGTCATACCTGGGGTTTCTCATTATCATAGCTGAGCACAACTGCAGCAAACCATGTAGTCCTTTTGAAGTACATGGAAATCCAATGGTGAGTCCAGCTCCACAGTGCCAAGCTGTTTAATTTATAACCTTCCTAAGGATCAGTTATCGTGAAGATGTGAGAATGAGAGCAAAAGGCCAATCTTTTAGCTTAAATTGCACTATTATCACTCAGCTCCCATTCAGAGGGCAAAGAGTAACCTGCCATGGCAACATCTGCAAAACAACAGACTTGCCTGAACTGTGGACTTCTTGAGAAGCTTGGGAGTTCCAAGATATATGGAAAATAGCAGCTCCCTTCACTGCTTCCCAGAAACACATCCATTTAGTTAATAAGCATTAACTTCATAGCACCTTAAACTTTACACCAATCATTTGCCCATTAAAGGAATCTCTCCTCTTCCCTCCTTTCACCTCAGCTACATTTTCCCTCTTTTGCATTTCTTTCTTTTTCTAATTCCTATTATTCTCTTTTTATCCATAGCCCTCTTGCTCTTTTCCCTCCTCTGTATTACTGAAGGCATGGTCACCAGAGGATGCTAAAATGGATAAATATGAGGTCTAGGGACAAAAACTCCTGCCATGGATTTCATGGATGTCTAAGGTAAAGACATATAACACAGTACAAGTTTCCCTCCACTCTGAGGTTTCCTAGAGGAGAGCATAAGTAGAACTAAACCCTAAAAGAAAAGATAAAGCACAACAAGTATCAAGAGACATTGCCAGCAAGGAAAAACTTTTGCAGTTGTTGATTCAACCAAGGGCTCCAAACCAGAAACAAATGACCAGTTGTGTGAGCAGTATTGTAAATGGGAGTTTTTGTTCTTTAGATCAATGGAGGATGGAAGAAATGCTGTAGAAGTTTTACTTACTGAGATTTTTGTGAACACATACAGGATCAGGGAAAGGACTGACAGGTAGATCTGGATCCGTTTCCCACCAAAACGCTTCTTCAGGTACTCTGGCATTGTCACCACCTGGGGGGAGAAGGTTTCTGGTGATGGGGAACAGGTCCACATCAAATCAGAGGAAGGGTTTTGTACTCAGGTTCTGGGAGAGGGGAGCACAAAAGCAGGGGAGCTGCAAATGCAGTTGCAAGGAAGAGCAGCTCCAGGAATCAAGGCAGAATGAGGGGAGAGCACCAAGTGCTTCTCACCACAAGTCTCAGAACAGAGAATCCTCATTTTTCAGATGCTCAGACATAATGCAGGGCTGTTCTGGCACACTCAGGTCTCTGGCCATTCATCACAGCTTTGCAATGTTCCAGACCTGAGCTGCAAACATGAGCAGCAAAGACAAGTGTAAAGCACTGTTTGGACTTACCCCAGCTTTGACGTAGATGGGGACAAAGAGCCATCCCAGAACCACCACGAATATCAGAGCCTGCAGCCAAGACAAGATCAGCTGAATTAGCCTCCTCTCTCTAGGCATCACTCCCAAAACCCATTTATCACACCCAACAGCAGGCAGAGACCACTGAAATCACATAAACCTGGGTATTGCAGGGCTGTGGGGGAGGAGGATCTGCCTGTCCTTTGATTTACAGCTGCAAATTTGGGAATAAAAACTTTGTCAGGTATAATGCAGCCTGGATTGTAATCAATTTTCTGGAAAACCAGCTGATTTCTGCTCATAGGATTGCCTTCCAATATGAAAACACCCCTGCACCAGTGGCACCAGACTACCCCAGCCCTGTTCAAGGCAAGCCCGGGGAGCCTGGTTTAACAGTGGTTAAAAGGATTACTGTTGTGGAAATACATAGGAAGGTGAAGCCTCGTGCCTGGGACCATCCCAGTCCCACCAGTGCAGGACACTCCCAGCCAGCCCTATGGCCCCACACCTGTGGAGAGCAGCACCTCTGCTGGGCATTATTTCATCACTGATCACCTCCTGCACGGGGTCTCTGTGAGATGGCTGAGTGTTTTACAGCAACCTCATGCACTGTACAGGATGCACAATGTGCAATTTGTAACACACTTTGCATTTTCTCCCTCTCATTTAACAATCTGTGTTGTGTTACTGTGTGTG
The DNA here is from genome assembly GCA_013396655.1 of Campylorhamphus procurvoides. Classification (NCBI taxonomy): domain Eukaryota; kingdom Metazoa; phylum Chordata; class Aves; order Passeriformes; family Dendrocolaptidae; genus Campylorhamphus; species Campylorhamphus procurvoides. The sequence goes on from WBMV01000122.1 coordinate 866,628, forward strand.
TTCTGTGAACTCCAGATCTTCCTCTACTGCAGTGCCACAGTTTGCTAATGTACAAATACAGAACAAATTCCTGCTTTCAGAGCTGCACTCAGGATTTATTCTGTCCCCAGGGCTTAGAGGGCTTTTTAACTGGATCTTTTAAGTTCTGCCCTCAGACAAAAACCGTAAGATGGACAAGAAATACTGGGCTGGCTTCTGCTATCATATTGATACAGATATGGAATAATTTCAGTGGAACACGAGGATGGCAACAGTCAAAGTCAGTGTTACTCTCAAGAGGAGAATCAGATTATGCAGTCAGGAGCAATTCTCCCCCATGGCTGTTAACCTGTCCAGCAGTCCCACTGTGTCACAAGCCATGAATGTGCAGTGGCTGCTCAAACACACACGTGTATTGTGGCTGCTTCCCAAACAACAATTGTTGTATGCTGTGTGTTGATATAAGTACACAAGGAATCTCCCAGGATATTAAGTGTTAGAGGGAGAGATGTCTGAAATAAGGATATGGGCCCTGGAGATTTGTGTTCTGTTTTGTTTTGCTTTGTCTGGTACAAAAAGAAGGGGAATCAGGTCTATAACAAGCCTAATATAATCAAAAAGAGAAGGCTGACAGATTAACTGTGCACATCTCTTAGAGTTCATTTTAGGCTTTATCCTTCTCCTTAAACCTCTGCATCACACCACGACTTGAGTATTTGCAACAACCATCTCCTTGCTCAGGAGCACAAGCCAAACCCCTCAGGCTGGTGTGATTCTCTCACTGCTCAGAATTAAACTTAAGGGAAGTATCGACCTGTGTAGGCTCATTAAATCCTTTGTGTCACGGTCTAATCCCTTCCCAGAAGGTAAGGCAGAACCAGGACGTTATTACCCACACCCAGTGAGCCTGAGCACACAGGGACATGGGCTGCAGGAGCTCCTGTGAACCCCTGCAGTTCCCTCTGCTCCTGGCACTCCAGGCAGCTCACATGAAGGCAGCTTGGATATCTCTACCCTGTAGTGCAGCCCTGAGCAAAACACACACGGAATTAGAGGGAGGAGAAAGTAAAGAGGAAAAGGTTTTTGGAAAGCAGGTGCTTGTGAAGGGTGCCCAAAATTCCTTGCAGCCTGTGACAAAATCAAAGTCCCCTCAACAATTCCTCCATATAAAATGCTGTAAAAACTGTCATGGATTACAGACCTGATAAATTCTTCCCAATATCCTGCAGTCTGAAAATGTTCTTCATAAATACTTTAAATGAAATCAAGAGAGATGCACAACAAGAGAACGCACTGATTTGTTTGGTTCAAATACTCTCTAAAAAGCCTCATTCTACAGAAAAGTGTCATCTTTTTCCAGTGGCTTGGACAAGGCCCAAGGAATATGGGCTAAATAGTAGATTATATTGGCTCTTATGGGTCTGTGCAGAACACAAGTGTTGCCAAGCACAAACTCTGACAGCCCTAAATTATGAGGCAATGCTATTTTGATTAAGCTCTGCAGATAATCCTCACGTCACAAATGCATCCCCTGACAGGTACAGCACTTACATTCCATTCAAATCCTCCGATGGCAATCCCAGCAGCTGCTGCTGTTCCTGCTATTCCCACGAAGTGCCCACTGCCAATGTTGCTGGCAAACAGAGAAGCACCAATCTGCAAAGAGAAAGAACAATCATTGGCTCTCAGGTCCTGCTCATGGTAACTTAAAGAAAGGCACCTTCATTTGGCACTCTGAATCCTTGTCTGTCTGTGGTCAGAAGGTGATGATGGGAACTCACAACCAACTTCCCTGAGTCCCCTTTGCTGCCCCCCTGAAACCTGAGGCTCCAGCCATCATACGCATCCACAGCGGTGACAAACAATAGGATGTGGCATGAAATATCCTCCAGCTGAGTCAAAAAGCACGTTACTCCAAGGTAAATTTAAAAATACTTGCAAAGCTTGCCAAAGTGACATCTGTGTGATGCCCAGACAATGAGGGAAGGAGCCTGTGGTCTGCCTTGCTCAAGGAGGAAACACAAGTGCATTCCCCCCATCAAACTGGCACTCCCTGCCCCACAGCCTGTGGATCTGAAAGGGTCATCAGGAAGAGTTGTGTTGGTTCACTTTTAGCCAAAAGATATTTGGTCACTGAATTAAATTCTGAAATCTGCATGGCAGAAATACCTGCTGAGAAAGGGCTTCTGGAAGCTACAAACAGCTGCAAAGCAAGGAGTTACATTTCAGAAGTGCTGGATCTCTAAGACCCCAAATATTGCACTGGTTGTGGGGGAGAACACGGGAATTGATGAACAGGGAGAGATTAGAAAAAGGAAAGGTTCCTGTTGGATTGCAGACAGACAGGAGCCATTCACAAACATCTAATTCTTAGTTAAGTAGCTCAAACAATAGAAAAGATGAAAAGGCATGAGCTCTGTTTCCTCAACATGAACACATTAGAGGCAGCAGAAACACCCAGCAAAGATTTCCAGGCCAAGTGCTGGAGAATCAGGGTGAGAACTGCAGTGTGAGAAGGAGGTGGGGTGGGGACACGGGAGCAGCTCCAAGAGGAAAAGATGAGGGGGAACAAGAAAACCAAACCACACAGAGAGGAGGCAAGAGAACCTCTGTGACCAGCTTCTAATGCTCTCATTTGATTCATGGAATAGCCTGGGCTGGAAGGGACCCACAAGGGTTATGGAGTCCAACTCTGGGCCCTGCACAGACACCCCAACAATCCCCCCTGCCCCTGTCCCACAGTCCAAACCCTCCCTGAGCTCTGGCAGCATTGGGGCCATGCCCACTGCCCTGGGGAGCCTGGTCAGTGCCCACCACGCTCTGGGGGAAGGACCTTTCCCTGATACCCACCCTGACCCTGCCCTGGCCCAGCTCCAGCCATTCCCTGGGTCCTGTGCAGATCTCCCAGGCTGCAAGATTCCAAGGTGCCTAAAAATGGGTTTTCAGATGTAGGAACACAGGACCTGCATCCAGTACATTCTCCTTCTGTAACTTCCAAGTACAGGTGGTTGGAATGGAGTAACTTTACAAAAGGGAGAAATATTTCTTGCCTCCACCTCACTGGGAGACTTTTAGGGTCCTAAATTACATACAAAAGTAAGAGTTTCAGATCTCCAGGTCTGCAGTGGCTGCAGTGAGTGCTTTGAGTAGCAGCAAATATTACACCAATGTTTCTGAGAGCACAGGAACCTGAGTTTCAGGAAGATAAAAGGCTTCATCATAGAAATCCACCTCTGAAGAGGAGATTTATTCTATAGAGCTGTGCCATAGCCAGAAATAGAAACCATGCCTTTAACTCCCAGTCCTGGTCTCCAATAACAAATAGATTATCCTCCCCCACTTTTTATATGCAACACACAAACAATTCAGAGGATTCCACTTGACCTTTTTCTCCTTTCCACAGTTTGGTCTCCTGATTTCTGCTGGTCTTTTTGCAGAAAAGCTGTTCTTTTGCTGTGACAGGAGATTTGTCTCTGGGTTCACTTGGTTCTGGATTTGGGGTTTTTTTTACACATTTCTAGAAGTCAGTGTGCCCTTCAAAACTGTAACCAGCTTGTCATATGACATATTTCTACAGGAATGATGTGTTGCAACAAACATTGGCAAACAAGAGACCTCTGTCTCTTCTAACCCCTTTGTGACAGCAACAGTGTTTTCCCAGCAGTGATGGTGAAGAAACAAATCCCATTTATACCAAGCATTAGCACTGTTGTCCTCTGCTTTCCTTGGAGATGAATAATTAAACTTAAATCTAGGTTACTAGAAATGCAATCACCAGAAAACATTAACCACATTAATCGCTGATTTTATTTAATGTGTTCCCTCTCCTGTTTCAAAAGCTTAAAATGTACTGCAGGCAGCTCTAAGGAACAAAGGCAGCTAATGAAGAACTTGAAGGACTGACAGTCATAAGCTGTGGCTCAGTGACTCAAACCCCAGCACACACTGCAGGACACACTGATGGTGCTGTGTTCCCAACTTTGCCCAAAGTACAATTGTATTGAAAGAAAAATACAAGCCCAAATCAAAGCAATGCAAAATCACCAACATATTTAGGGCCAGCACAAGGAGAAAGCAATGGGGATGCAGATCCCACCTTCACTTCCCCAGTTTTCCTCTCTGAATTAGGGAACATCCAGTGCAGCACAACTGTAAGATCAACACATCCTGACAATGGATGCAATTTAAAGAGTGGCTTTTAGTTGTGTACCCATGGAAAGAGGAGCATGGCTTCAGAGCTGGGACTGTGCAATTACCCTTGAACCTGCAGCACAGGCACAGCAAGAGAGTGTTGGCCAAACAGCCTCACACCCTGCGAGCTGCTGGTGCCAGAGGGGACAGAGGCATTTCCCATGTGCAATGCTTTAAGGACAAGGGGAGAGGGCAGATGGGCCCTGGGCCAGAGCTGTCCTGCTGGAGAACTTGCTGCTGGGGTATTTTTGTGCTGGAAAGGCTGATGATTGGAATTCTTGATGTGCCATTGGTAGATGGTGCCATACACCTAAAGAACCCTGGGTTGAAAGTGGGGAATGGCAGCAGGAAACCACCTTCTGGAAGTGTTACCTGCTCTCAGTGAATGTGTTAGTGAATCGATTTTAAAGACAGAGCTAGGAGGAAGAGTACAGAAGAAAGCTGATTGAAAGAAACAAGAGCTGCTAAGAGGGAAGAGGACAAACGTGGAACATTAACTCTTTTAAAATATATTAAGAGGTCAGGTTTTTAACAAGAGCACTCTGTTCAGGAGCAGTCCCAGCACCCTGAAGCAGCTGATGATCCCTGTGCTTTTGCATGTTACCCATTAACTGTTTCACCTTGCTCTGCTCATTAACTCGGGGATGCCAGCCTGGGTGATGTGCTGTGCCAGCCAGCAGTGGCTGCAGTGACAGTGGGCAGCATCCCCAGCCCATGGGGTCTCTCCCTCCAGCACATCTCCTCTGCCCCCCTGTGGGAGGTATCCAACCCATTTCCCACTGACCCCTGTAGCCCATTACAGGGGACAGCAGGGTCCCCTCAGCACCAGGAGCCCCTCTGGGTCACCTGCAGGAGCTGCTTCTCAAGTCCCTCTTCCCTGACACATTGCTCATTACCTGGATTGAGAACTACTCCTTGACGCTGTCCATGTTTTGCTTTTACTCACAATATGTGACTTTACTCTGATACAAAGACATCGTTTTCCCACCTGAGTTTTTGGGGTCACCCTCAGCCACTTTGGAATAATCAGTACAGTGCACAATGAAATAGCCCTGCCACACTGCCAAGGCTCTGAGACCCACCGAAGGAAGTGCAGGGGTTTATTCTGCTTTCCCAATTGATCTGTGAATTCTCTGCATTGCATTATTGCCCAACTAACCCCAGTTATGCCCTTCCCAGCTCACTGAGCCACAGGGATGGACACACAATACATACCAAAGGGGTCTCTGTGCTTCAACACGCCCCATGGCTCCTGGAACAGCACAGGCACAACCAGGCTGACCTGATACCATCCCACCTTTGTCCTCTGAGACAGGAACACCTCCTGACCAGCTGGAAAACTCTGATGGATTCTGGAGAAATCAGTTTCATTGAACTTTTCCTTTTCTGCCAGATCTTTGCTTTCTTATCCTTTTTACCCTGAAAACTATTGATTACACACTATTTTTTTTTGTATGGAACTGGACAAAATGAGTTAATTTCTCATTCTACTTTACCTAGGAGAAGGAAAAAAAAGTTTTATTCACAACAGAGTTGTCATTCCTGGTCCCTCACAGGAGTGTCAAATTCAGCAAGTGGGCAAAATTCTGAGAACATGTAAAACTTAACTGGCTCCAGAGATCAGAGAAATCATCCCTGTGGTCAGTTGTGATGGCCAGGAAGATAAGCCATGCAGAACTGAAGCAAAAGCCTGTTGGGGTTTTTTTCCCTAACTCTTATCTCTCCCACAAAGATCAACATGTACATGAGAACAAACGAGCTGAGTTACATTTCTGGGCCAAGTGTGGTATGTCCTTGACCTCCAGCCTTCCTGCCTACTGTCAGTAAATCCTTCTAACCAGAGCTGGCCTTCAGGTGCCCAGCAGACACTCTTTACCCTGTTACCATTCCTGCCTCAGGAAGTGAGGTATATAACCCATAATTTTGTGCAGACAGCTCTGCAAAGCTACAGAACCTGAGGGGGAAAATGCAAAAGCAGGAAAGCTTCAAAAGAGAATGCTGGGGCTTTCTCAGTGGGGCATGGCAGGCTGTGAATGCTGTGAGAGTGGCTCCTTCCAGAGCTGACTCTTCTCCGGGGACAGGTACTGCATTTCCTACTGTGGCAGGCAGTATTTGGCTGAACCACCTCCCTCCCCTGGCAAAGGCAGCTGAAGCTGGGTTGGCAAGGCCCACTGCCACAGAGTTGTCACTCGCCTTGAGCTTCCCTGTACCTTTTGGGGAAAAGCAGAGCTGGTTATGAAGATTTAAAGAACCGTATGAGTCTTTCCTGCAGCCATTTCCCTCAAAGCCCAAGAGCTCAAAACCAGTTTCTTGAAGATAACTCTCTCAGATTCTGTAAAAAGCCTGTAGAAAGGGCACAGCATTTCATACCATTATGATTAACCAATGACAGATTTCAATTTCTGGTAATCTGTGAGAATGTAATTATACAACTTTATCCCTAATTAACTACTGAGTTGGCTCACCCACTGCACGAGGGCAGTGGTTTCAGTGAACTGACTAGGAAGTGACCTATCCCCTCAGCAGCAGAGCCAGAAAACACTGTCTGGGGGCTTGGTTCTGCAAAACTCAGAACACCCTGCATGGACTCTGCAGAGCAGAACAGCCAGAGCCAAAGCAGGACAGGTTTGGCCCAGAAGTGTCTGGCTCCTACTTGATGCTTTGAGAAGTTGTATCACAATCACAATTTGCCAGTGACTGACAAACACAAAATCCATACTAGAAGTGGGATTGACCTCTAGCCCTTGATTTCCAGGTCTCCTCCAGTCTGCTAAACCACAGCTATGATATTGTTGGAGTGAACAGAGCAGAATCCCTTTCCAGCTTGTCAGTCAGAGATCCCAATCCACTGCTAATGAGCCTCTTGCCCTGTGGGGTCAGAAGAGTCGCTTGTGGGTGCCCTGAAGAGCACAGAGCAGAGCATAGCCACTGAAAAATACAATTAGTGTAAGGGAATTAAGTTTATAACACATTTGTGGAAGGATTTTTTTCCCCCTTCATTTTCCTCTGTTCCAGAAAGCAATGGCATGCAAGGGTCCCTGTCCTGAAATGGCAGGGGAGCAATCCCACAAACATGAGCCCGTTTGCAAACCAGCTCCCCCAGGCTGGCTGTGAAATGTGCCAGGGCTGTGGGGAATTGCTCCAGGGCAGGCACAAATGAGAAGCCAAAGCACCAAGTAAAGCCTCACTCACACCTGGCTCTGGCTGTGGCAGAACTGAGAGCACATCTCAGACTGCACTGTCCCTACTTGCAGTGCTTTCCCCGTCCTTCCAGCCCAGTTTGTACTGGGTGATGGACATCCATCTGCCTGCTCAGCTGTGGGAATTGGTGTTTTGGAATCTCCTTTTATCCAAGGCAAACTTTCCACGGTGGTGCTGCTGACATGGTATTTAGTTTGAGGTTTTGGAGTGCTTGCTGTTTGTTTATTTTGAGTGATATCAGGAAGAATAGCAGGAAGGGTTTATTTTTATGGCACCCACTCCTGGCATTCCAAAGGGAAGGATCGAAGGGGAGGTCTAGGAGTGCACTGGAGAGCAGCACTCTGTCCATGCTGAGCCCACAGAGCCTGGGCAGGAGAGGGAGAGGATCCAGCAGCAAGCACTGCACTGTGGGGTGGTCCCTGTTAGCTCCCTTCTGCAGGAGGGAGGGGAGTTGCTGGCTCTGCTGGGTTTGTGTTGGCACAGGGCTGGGTTAGATCAGCTCCCCTGGCCCCGGAGGAATCATCAGGACCTCTCAGTGCCACTGCAGCAAGACACAAGTTTTATATGGTGAGTCTTTCCTGCCTTGCTGCTTCCACCCTCATTTCCATCTGCACAAAAGGACATGCATATTCCCCCTGACAGGCAGGCAGGATTGCACAGGGTTCAAACCAGCCCACTGACTAAAGTGACATTTAAGCAAAGTAATCTGTTTTTATTCTCTTCTCCTAGAATGATGGGTTTTATCTTAAAATAATTTGGACACTTTCTCTTGCCTCAATCTTCCAATAGGACCTGAATTTTCTTAATCTACTACACCAAATGAGGATGCCTTTTACTGTCACCGGCCTTTAATCCTTTCATGTCCCTGCAGAGGCAGTTCCAATGCCCTTGAAAGGCAGAGAGCAGCTCTCTGAAGCACAGACTGAAAGGTGTGTAGGTATTTCTGCAGCTCTGAGAAAAGTCCTAAATTTTTAGTCACCAAATATCTACTCTCACTGTCCTGGTCCTGTAAGGGAGTCAATGTGAGTGGAGTCTTGACTCACAAGCCTTAATGAAGTGCAAAAATATTTATTGAGACTGAATGCAAGAGCAGGAATGTTGTGAGATTCCATTCCAGCAAATGGAAAGAGGTATAAGATCAGTAACACAGAAAATGCACTTCTGTCTAAGTTTTCTGCTTTTCTAATGAGTCACTAAAGAGAATGTATGGTCTGAAGAAATAGATAATTGTTTCTAATATAATTTCTGCCAGAGGCCTGATGGATGACTAGAAACGTTTTGTGTCTGTGACTCCTGTTCTCCATGTTGGAAGATAATACAGATCCACAGGACACAAACCATGTAAGTCACAGATAATCTTTAAATAAGTTTAAACTATGTTTTACCCATAACGTATCAGAACATTTCCAGGATTTTCTCCATGTACAGAACAGAACTTGTTACCAAAAGTGGAAACAATAGAGCAATAAAAGGGAAAATTTCAGTAAATTAATTCCTCTCTGTGATAACCTCAAAATAAGCCATCTTCTAAGAGTGCAGTGAAAGTAATAGATTCAAAACCTTAAAAAGTTTTAAAGTGGGCTGAAAGGCAAAGAACTGGATTTATCTGCACTGCCATTACCAAGGTGTCAGCGTTCAAACAAACTGGTCACACCATCAAGACAAGCTCAGAGCAGCTTTCCCCAACACTTTTCCCTGCCTATCCCATGGCTTTGGTGTGCAGTTCACCCTGTGTCACCATGGCTAGAGAGAGAGTGGGATTTGACTCTTCACAAAGCCACCACAGCCTTGACAGTACTGTAGAGACACAAGATCTAAGGGCTGAGACTCCTTAGACATTAGACTGATATATATAATGTTACAGTCCAACATGCACTCACCGGCCACCAGACCATGCTCCGTCCTGCCAGGAAAAACCCCCCGACTGTGCCTCGGTTGGTTGAGTACATGGCCTGCAAACAAAGGAAGGGAGAGAGTTGGAATGGTATTTCAAGTGGAACAGGCACCATGCACAGGTTAAGAACAGCTCAAATGAAGGGGTAAAATATACAGGGAGGGTAAAGGGAAAGAATGGGTAAAAAGAACAACCTTATGATGAAGAAAGTAACACAACTGAACAATGATTCTTTTATCTGAGTCTACATTAACCAGTCAAGTTTCACTGCTTCACCTTTCATTAAAGTAAGAAACATTAAAATATAATTAGATTTAACAAAAAGATTCACTTAAATAAGAGCTCATATGAACTTTTAACTGAGGTGAAACACCTTTGACTTCAGGCATCAAAAAAGACTGTAAGGTGCAAGTTTATTAACAGAAACTGCAGCTTTTTCCACTCCACGCTATCCAACCCCTACAGATACCTGTTTTCTTGTTGAGATATCAGCATTGTGCCCGCTTCTCTCTGATGTTCCACAAGAGGAAGCCAGCAAAAATTTCCTTTTCAGAAATTCATTTTGTATTTGGCAAGGGATGGGCCTTGGAGGGAGCTTCCTCCCATTTTTGTTAATGACCCTGAACCATTATTTACTGGATTCCCATTGTCTCCTGTGATGGACTTTGAACAGGTGAATAGAGAAGACTTAGGAAAATTAGCCAGACCTTTTCTTCTGTTGCAGAAGGAAGGAATTAAATATGATAGAGTCACATTTCATTACACAAAGCAACTGAATAAGCATTCGCCCAATAAAGAGGACATTGTGGAAAGCAAGCTCCAGGGATTAACTCAGCACACATTGGCCTGAGAAGCCACAGATCAGCCCTTTATTGTCACAGACCTTTAATATAAAGTTCAACTACAGCAACAGGCAGACTTTGATGGCAAAGACCCAGCTGCCTCCTGCCAGACATCCAGGTGTTCTGCTGCACTGGGGCTTCAGGTGCTTTTCTATGTTTTTGGCCTCTACTACCATGGTGAAGAGGCAAAGAAAAGGCTGTGTCCATTTTGTGTAGACCCTAATTTTTTGGTGCTCTTCAAAACACTGCCATGCTACTAGAAAGGGAGATCTGTTCTGCAGCTGCCTTCTCTGCACTGTGAAATGTTGCTGAGATGCTCCTGGAAAGCAGAGGATTCCCCAGGGGCAATGCCTCCTCTCCACTTGTTAATGGTCAGGCATTCAGGTGACTGAGAGAGTTTGCCCCAAGGAAAGTGGAATTCAGTGACATTCCACTGATCATGTCTTTGTAGCTCAGAGTGCTGACCCATTCCTCCAAAACCTTCAGCAATGAGGTCACACCAGTGGGGTGGGCCCTGCCTTTGTCCCCTGGCTGTGCCAGCACTGGGCTTTGTGTGGGAGCAGGAGGCACTGCCAGCTGAGGGCAGGAGGCACCACAGTGATCATCAGGAGCACAAAGGCACTGCCAGCACTTCCCACCCCGAAACTCTTCCTGCCTCGCAGTCCCAATGGCACTGCACCCTGGAGCCAAGGACCTGATGGCAAGAAACAGCCACGGCAGTGCTGCCCTCAAATGGAACCCAAACCTTCCTTTGCCCTCCCTGCTGTGTGACAGGCACACAGTCACTGTCCCACCTCCCCACTGCCCTCTGGTATCCCCTCCGAGCACCAGCTCTCCCTGCAGTCCCAGTGCTCTGTGGTGCCCAATCCCACCTCTCCCCTCCAGTCTGTCCCTCCCAGGGACCCTGGCTGGTCTCATCCTCACTCATCCCATTGCTCAGCTCTGTCCCACACAAACCTCATTACTCCACCTTTCCCACCAGTCCCATTCATCCACCCAAAGCGATGCCTCCCTGGGTACCAGCCCCTCTACAGCAAATAAAGACCCACATTTTGCCCACCATGCACTAACTATCTCAATTAAGCACCAAAATCTTTATACAATTACACATTTCATTTACTGAGCCATTTTCCCACCACTCTGCTCATTAAGTGAACCCAAATAAAATAAAATCCCAACTTACCCATAGTCCCACTGCCAGAACTAACAAAAAATAGATGACAATAACAGAGATGTCTGCAGCATTGTTGATCTTGATGGTGGATTCCATCCTGGCAGCTTCTCTGGCTTTCTTCTTTTACTCTCCTTTTGTGCTTCTTGTAGAGTTCAGGTTAATGATGAACTGCTGTCATCCCCTGCGTCTTATATAATATATAACTTCAGATTCACTTGTCTCCCATGGGACACAAGTTGAAGCTGCTGCTCTTCCTTGGACAAGAACTCCTTCCCAAAGAGTGCTCCTGCCACAGGTGCTGCAGATTTCAGAGTTCAGTGCTCCTGCCAAAGGTGCTCGGGGTTTTAACATCCCCGAGCAGATGTCTGAGAAGGAATGACACGGGAAGGAGTGGCTTGGCTGCAATAAACCTGCATATTTACCTCACTGTGGGTGAAGACTTCTTTTTTTTTTTTAAGTGGTTGTACCTGTAAATCTAGTCATGGAAGATGCAGCTCTTTTAGATGATGATGGCAAGCAATTATGTGTGAGGAGTGACCTGACACCTGGGGAAAACCCAGGGGTCCAGGATCTGGGACAGCCTCTTGCCACCTCTCAGCTCAGCAGTGTTACTCAAGAGGCAAACAGCCCTGTGTTCCTGGGAAGGAGACAACTTGAATGTGCTCACGTCACTCCCATGGACACAGGTAAAGATGCTTGGCAACCCCAGCCTGGACCTGGGAGCTTCCTGGGCTGAATTTCGTGCTGTTTAGACCATGGTGTTGGTTCTCTGTTGTAGCTAATCAGCTTCACATTTGAATAAGTTCAAAGTTCGTCAGAGCTTGGGTCTGCTCTCCCTTTATTTGTTCCTCTGCCTTCAGAATGGAGCTAAGCACAACACCCGCTCCCAGAGATGGGGAGCACACTGATTACAGACAGAGCCTCTCAGCTTGGAGTCAGGAAGCTTCCCCAAATGACGCCCATGATCCTCCCAGCTAGAAGAGGTCAGAGAAATCCAGGCTATTTAAAACAACAGATACAGGTGCTAGGCACATTTCTGGGCTCTGAGGATACCTGGGAGTCCTATTCTCTGCTTGATCCTAGGGAATCATTATTCATTTACAGCTGCCTAGGCTGCCTTTTGGGAGCAAAGCACGACCCTGAAGTTACAGTGAGCAGAACAGGCAGTCCAGGACATGGGAAGCACAGCAGGTCTGGCTGATCTTGCAGGTGTTGTTTCCTCAGGAGATGAAATTAAGGTCTGGCACTGTTTGTTGGCAACGATTTTTTCCTGGGTAAACTATCCTTTGGTAATCATGACTAATAAAGGCAGTAAAGAAGCTATAATACAGTGTGATCGCTTCTCTCTATTGTTTGAGCACCTATACTCTTATAAAACACTGCTTTCCTCTGACAGTTGAGGCATCTCCCCCAAAACACATTCTTCAGTTTGTCCTACAGGACTGTGAAATGTTAGCTTTAAATGCCAACAGAGAAAAAATTAACCCTGGAAGCTGCTGAGCATCCAAAATTCCCATTAGCTGCGACCTTCCCTCCTGTGTATTTCAGTGGAAAATAAAAGACTTGTTTACTAACCTTAATTATCAGGAAACAGTTTGCCTAAGATAGGCTGTAGGTGGCACTTCTTTGGAGACTGACGTAGATCTCTATGAGCCCTTGCACGTAACAAAAAGTTTGGTTTTCAGGGATTCTGTTTCTGTGTCTGCAGAGGCAAAGCAAAGCAAACATTAGTCAGGAACTGATCTGCTCTAGGGTGCCTTGTGTTCTCAGCCAGGCCTCTGCAAAAGAGAGCTCAGAGGATGAGACACACCACAGCCTCCTGTCCTCAGCTCCTGCTGGGACCACACCAACAGCATTCCAAGGTTTGAAACAGCTATGGAGAATCAATGCCTAAAAAATAATAATCCCACCATTCCATGCTTTCTGTACAGTGGAAACAAATTCAATGGTGTTTTATTTCTGTAGGCCACAAGCACAAACCAAGCACCATCTACAAGAGTGTCAGAAGGGGAGGCAGCTCTGTCCAAGCTCTGAATCTCCTCTCCACATCCTGAGAGAAACCTGGAAGCACTGCACTCAGAGGCTGTTGGTGTACCCAGTGATTCACTGCACAGATTCAGTGCACAGAAAAGGTCTCCAAAAGGTCGGGCAAATGTTCAGATTTGAAAAGGGCTGAATCTTCCTGTGTGTTAAAGCTTTCAAAGATAAGCATGAGTAAACCTCCTGATGTGATGAGTGAACATGGCATGGACACAATGACACCTCTCTTCCTCACACTCAGCCACCAGTGCGCTTCAGGGGGTGCTCTCAGCAACCTCAGGGGTCTGCTCATGCAGGTTTGGGTTCCAGTACTGGACAAATTGACAGATAATGTGACATACTGAGGAAATGTGTCTCCTCTTCCCTGTGAGCCAGGCCAATTCTTTGAAAAAGAGAGATTTTAGGGGGAGTGAAAAAACCCATTGACTTCAGTAACATAACACAGTGACTCCAATCCACGTCTAGAACAATCGCTCCCCTCTGGACTGGGCCTGGTGACACTGAGTTTATCATGAACACGACTGTTCATACCCAAACAGACAAACAGGGAATGGAGCAGAGCACAAACAGCTACAGTCCAGTGAGGAGCTGGTTCAGAGTCCCACCCCAGACTGTGGTGAGACCTGACAATAACGATAATGTCCTGGCTCTGCCTTCCCAACGGGGTAACTGAGGGGCTGGTGCTGAGGTGGCCCCGCTGCCTGATGGGGCACAGGGCAGGCACAGAGCTGTGCAGAACCTGCTATTGCTCTGCTGCCACCACAAAATGGAACTGTAGCCCAGCAAATTTGAGAATCACTGCCACTTAGCCTGCTCTCTGACAAAATGGTGTGTAAGTCTTCCTCCTGATGAGGGCAAACGATAAAGCAAAGAGTAAAACAAACAAACTACAAACAAAGAGAGAGATGCATCAGCATGCAAAGCACCTCCCACTGAGGAACGGCTCTAATCGCTTCTCTGGCATTCCTCCAAATTTCTCCAGAAAGCAAGCACATTTCTTTTCGGGATGCTCTTCAGAAATGCTAATTTATACAGTATCCTTTGTACAATTAATAAAGGACAAAACCAGACAGAAATCTGCAGTTACTTTTCCTGCAGAAGGTCATATACTGTGTTAATGAATTCTCTATGCTCCCTTGATGGTTTCTTAGCCGTGTGGTATGAACTTGGAAAAAAGCTCATATTTGCAAGTGGACAAAATGTAAATTCAAAGGCTCTCAGCACAGTTTTTCTAAAATGGTTCTAATAATAGAGGGTGGCAATAACAGTAGAGGCAAGAGGACTGTTTAGCACCTTTTGTTTGATGCCACAAGTCCTTTTTATCTTTCTGCAATTTTGATTAAATGAGCAAAACTTGGGTCTAATCAGAAGAATTAGTCACAGAAGGAAGACAAAAATGTGGAAAACTAAAACATGGAATGAATTGAAGAGGAACTACTAAGAGGAAGAAAGGTCCAAAGTCCAGTAGGTATGATGTGGGTAGAAGAAAAAAAATCAGTAGAAAAACAGGTGCCTTCCTAAAAGGTTATCAGATAGAAGCAAGGTCATTCTATTCGTATTCACTAAGAGGATCAGATTAAGAAACGTGAACAAAACCACGTATTTATCAAGAGACAAAAGAGATAACAAAAATGAACACTTTCAGGACTAATTTTCTGATTAGTATCTCTACAAAGGAGAAATATCAGAGGACATATAAAGAGGTCTATATGCAGGTAGACCAACAGAAGTGAAGCAAGGAAATCTCTTCACTTTTTCAGCAAGTGATTAAATTTTCTCTGTGTGATTACTAAAAACACTCAGCTCTGCAGTATCTCAGCATTGCCAGCGTTATAAAAACAACAGTCTCAGGACTGTATTCTTCATACAGGACAGGCCAAAACAGCAAATAATTTAATTTTAGTTTTATTAGTGTTTTTAATCCTTAAAATTCAGAGATTAATATGGGAGAACTAATGGCAAGAGATGGGTTTGAATTTTCCACTGGGACGACTAGGGCTGACTAGCAGAATAGAAGTTACTCCCCAGAACCAGTGCAGGCTGTCCCCAGGTTTAGCCACCCGACAGTGGGGCAGATGTTCCCCATAAGCAACTTCTTGATTGAGCAGCGTTCTCATTAAAACAGCACTATGATTATTAGCTCATAACTAATAGGCTAAATAACCCCCATTATTTATTATCGCCATGATCTAACCCATCATGTTTTGCCTGTGTTAGGGGCTTGCTCTAACAGCAAGTTTGGCAGTTTCCCACCTTTCCCCTACAACAATGTGTTCAGGCAAATAAATACCTTTTAGAGGTGGGTACTGATGGGTGCTGCTCTGCCAGTCCTGCTGCAGACAGAGCCAAGCAATGCAAGGAGTTATCCAGGGGGGCTGCATAATCATGATCACAGCTCTCACAAGGATTTTTGCCACTCCTGTTTCAGAAATGCCTGAGGGGAAACAGCATCTCCACTGCATAAAATGCAGGAGAGATGAACAGCGGACAAGCTGCTGATGCCCCTTCCACTGAAAACTTCTCCAGTTTTTCAGATAATTGCTCATATTCTATTGCCTCAAAGTCAGTGCAATCCCTCTGGAATAAGGGATAGCCTCAGCCTGTGTGGATGTTTTCATTGCCCTAAAGCAGTAAACAGCAACAAATATATTATTATTATTTATTGTATCTGACAGGTTAATTTGATTAAAGAAATCTAAGTGGAGGAGGGAAAAGATCATAATCTCCTAATGTAATAGCCTAATAAAAATGTCCAATTTGCTCTGCAGGGTCCCAGGGGCTCTCCAGTTAAGCCTCTTGTTTGTACAGTGTCTGACTGGAAAATTAAATGAGGACAAAATCTGAATACTGTACAAAATACAATGTGAAGCTTCTTGAAAATGAGAGAAAACAGAAAACATTGTTGAGAGAACCCTGGGGAAATGTTCTTTAAGGAATCTGGGCTGAAAGAGGTCACATTCCCATTTGGCACAAACACTCTTTGCTATTGGAGCAATAAATTGATCAGAAACAGGGACAGTGAGACACAGGAACCTCTGGTCAGATCAAAGTGAAAGGAATTGTCCTGCTAGGGGGAAGGAAAAGCTAAAAAACAAACAGAAAGCCCCAGCAACAACCAAAAAGATATACACTGATTACAGTTGGGACAAATGAGAGAAATGGAAGTAATGAATGGGAAGAATGTAACACATATACTATCTGAAAACAAAAAATATGAATAAATTGCCAGATACACCTGTGCAGAGGCACCTCCCCCACAATCAGCACAATGGATAGGTTTTAATTGTTTGTTAATTTTCTAGAAAGCTGCACATCTCTAGGGGGATTTGCAGCTCGTGGATCTCGGACCCTGATGGTTTTACCCCTCAGGCCTGGGCAGTTTCAGTCCATGGGACTTGGCAGTGCACACAGTGGGTATTTCCAGGGGGGTTTCCCCACGTGTGTCCCAACAGGGGATGGTATTTGGTGGGTGGGGATGTTTCCCGGACTGTGACTGAGCCACAGGCCGGTCACTGGTGTTTTGAGCAGGGTTTGCTGACAGCAGCACATCAAAAACCCCGCCTGTTCTTTACAGGCACCGGCAGATTTGTTTCCTCATGTCATGAGGTAAGAGCTAAATGAGACAGGCAAGCTGGTAATTAAACACAAGTCTCTTTATGGGAAGGAAACCCTTCCAAGTGTCTTCAGCTCTTGTTAAAACAAAACAGCCCTCCCAGTTTTGGCACTGCTAAATCCCTCCTGTCCATCCACAGGTCGCTGATGTTTCAGACATCACGTTTCAGACTGTGCTGGGAGTGCTTGCCTTTGGAAGCAGTGCCTAGAGCAGAGGAGCAGGCAAGGAGCCATCGGCATTCCCAAAGTTATCACCCCCTGCCCACCCTTTGTGACAGCTGCACACAGAGTGATTGCTGCCTAAGAATGCACCACTGGGCACAAGAGGGAAAATATTCAGGAATACAGTGGCTTCAAAAGCCAATCCTTCCTGTTATCTGTCAGCTCCAAACCCCCAGGAAGCCTGACTGACTGGAAGAGCAGGTATTCCCCAAAGCAGGTGCTCCCCAAACCGCTACGGAACAGGGAGGGCAGAGGAGCAGCGTGGTACTCCGTTAGGGATGTTCTGCAGCAGGAGAAATGTTCTTCGGGGAGAAAACCTCCTGGAGCTGTTTTGTGCATTCCTGCCATCCCAGGATTAGCATATAGCAACCAAA
Organism: Campylorhamphus procurvoides; assembly: GCA_013396655.1. Lineage (NCBI taxonomy): Eukaryota > Metazoa > Chordata > Aves > Passeriformes > Dendrocolaptidae > Campylorhamphus > Campylorhamphus procurvoides. The sequence goes on from WBMV01000122.1 coordinate 884,157, forward strand.
AAAATCAGCATTGTTTCCTTCTTGCTTTCTCTTCAGTAGAGTCAGGCTCTTGCCCCAAGATTGGATACAAAATTATCGTTTGTACCAAAACCAGTCATTAAGGGGATATTTTTCATCCACCCAATCCACAGCACAGTGTGTAGCTGCAATCCAGAACACACATTTACATTCATAGAGCAAATTATTCAGCTCAACAGTGTTAAAAGGAAACACTGACACAGCCACGTACAGGATAATTATAGCAATACTGAAAAGAGGGGAGAGAAGCCCCTGGAATGTTTTTCCCTTCATAAAAAACCCCTGATAAAATTTGTCAACTTGATTCCATGGGGATTCAACATCTCCAGTTTTCTTCTTTAAAGGCAGAGAAGGGCACTATTAGCAATTAAGGGTGGAGAATCACCAAGAGCCAAATAATGCATTTAGCAGCAGGACATACCAACTTCACCTATCTTTCACCTAGTTCTGCTGAAAGGACAAGCTCCTGTGGGCTTGGAGAGCTTTTGCCAGGCTGTGGAAGTGCCAGGAGGCTCCTGGTCCAGCAGGGTCTGTAATGCATATGTGGAACAGATCAGAACCACATCCAACCTGCAGCAATAACTCCTGTGCTTTTCACACACACACTGACACAGTAAAATCCCGATGTGCTGATCTACCAGGAACAAGGAGCGTGGAACAAAGCTTTTGGCAGCCTAGGAAATGCCACAGACTGTGAATGGGAAGGGGGTGGTAACTGGGCAAGAAGACAAGCACTGATGAGAGGTTCTCTGGACCTGCTTGCAGAGAGAAGGCTGAGCTGTGCACTGCCTGCACTTTCACAACCCTGCAGGTGTGGGACTCTGTGATTCAGCTGCAGTTGCACAGTGCAGTACACTATGTTTAAGAAGGGTGTGTAAAATTTGGAACATTTTTCAGCATCAGTTAAGAAGTTTCACATCATCAGGACATTCCTTAGTGGAAACTGTGTTGAGGAGGGGAAGACTTGCCTGTGTAGGTCAGGGCTTGCACTGAAGTGGCCCCAGGTAAGAATGTGGCTTCCACCTATCCAGACAGGGAATACACAACACTGCGATACAAACCCACAATCTGTTCTCAGAGATTAGTCCCAGAATAACAAAAATCCTTCTAACTCCTCAAAAGTCTGTGATCCTCCTTTGAGCTCATGCAAAAGAAGAGCAAATGCTTTGGGAACATCATGCAAAGATCACAGATAGAATGGGAGATTCACATTCCAGAACACTCCAGGTGTAGCCCAGAGGGACAGTTAAGAGTCTGAGCTTTCATTTGTGCTTGCAGATAAAATTTGATCTGAATACTTTAGAGAGCAAGCAAACTACACATTTATTTAAGAAAAAAAATTCATGACTACACCAATTAGGCCCTTTCAGTTGTCAGAGAAATAGCACGTATGTTTGCTGGAAAACTGGGTTTGTTGGAATTCTTTCTACCTCCTAATTCTGAGATTTCCTACATATCAGTGACAGGAGTTTCTACAAGAAAGCTGAGTCTCCAAACTAGGAAACACATAAAAAGCTATTTTTACATGTTCATTCATTAGAAATGACCTCACTTGACCGAAATAGTATTTAAATTGTACTTTCTCCAAGGAGATCACAAGGGGCAGAGAATAGTAATCGTTCTTATACAATCACAGGACACCAAAGTGATTTAGAGTAGTTATTATTTTACGACTTGTTAATGGTTTCTGAAGAGTCCAGACAACTGGCAGTAAGAGAAAGGAGACTCATTGTGCCATGTAATTCTTCTCATCGTAATCAGATGCTTCAGTGAATCCAACACAGGGGCCTCAGACCACTCAGAACAGAGGTGACCCTTGCAAGCAAATCACTGTTAAATAACATCCACCAGGACTGACTTGTCCAGCATCTTGGGGACATGAAGGGACAACCTTCGTTGTCAGAGGTAACAGCAGCAAAGCCAACTCCCCACAGCTACACAAAGGAACCTGCTACTAACACCTGTGCATCCAAAACATTTCCATATGGCTGGTGTCACCTCCCAGACTGCTGTGGCAGGTTTTAAGTCCCAAACTGCTTGAGAACAGAGCAATGGCAGGCCCAGGCTTCAAGGCTTCCCTCCTCACTGCTCAGTGCCTGCTCCATGCTGGTTGCTGCTTTGCCAGATAAGCATTGGGGTCCTCACCAACAACAGAAATGGTGTCTCTCCCATTCCAAAAGCCTGGAATCCAAAACCCCATTCCAGTTCCAGACACCGCAGTTTCAGTGCATTTGCAGAACAATCCTGTACTTTGGACCAAGACACTGTGTAGATTGACAAATGAAGCCTTTCAGGATTGATTTGCATGACGTGTCAGCATCTGAAAAAGGGCCAGCACTTTTGCTACAAGCCTGCCATATTGTGCTTGAGTGGGAGATCAGAAACAGGACAGGATCCAAGCACTCAGGAAGCACAAGTGTCCTCACAGTAGTGCAATGTTTCCCCTGACACTGAACCTGGGAAAAGCTCACATCAAAGAATAAATTTCTCCACAAACTTCCACATTATACAATTGTCCTGATTTTTTCCTCTACAGAGGCAAACACATGGATATCAGGCCACAGATCACTTGAGGACATCCTTTTGCACACTGTGCTAAGAGCACAAGTCCTGCAAAGGCAGTGCCTCTGTCAGGGCTGAGGGCACACGGGGCTGCACCAGCAGAGCACAGGCAGGGACTGGGACACTGCGTCCCACTGGGAGCCTTTCATCACCAAAGTGACATGAATAAACTGGAGAGAACACACTGAAGGGTCATTGAAATACAGTGAAGTGCTGCACCACATGGCACAAGAGGAGAGCTGAGGGGCTGGGTGGGTTTAGCCTCAGGAAGAAAAGGTCTGGGAGAGGAAAGCAATTGCCATCATCAAATACCTAAAGGGCAGTTGCATGGAGGACAGAGCCACAGACTGTGGCAGGAGAAAGCTGAGTGGATGCACAAGGGACAAAATTCAGTGTAAGTGCCTAAGCCCTGAAAGAGGTTGCCCAGAAGGACAGAAATCTCTGTTCTAGGAGGTTTTCAAAATCTGATCTAAAGCTCAAGGTAGCCCTGCCCTTTGTGGTCTCTGGAGGCCCATTTCAGCCTAAATTATGTTATCTGAAGATCTCTGACAAGTTTCCTTTTCTTCAGAGTCCACCATGCTGCAAAGGGCTGTTTGACAAACCCATCTCTGCACTCAAGTGTTCTGTCACAGGCTCACAAAATCACAAATCAGAGTTTTGACGCACATCCTCACAATTATACCACTAATAAAGTCAATAGTGTCATAGACTCATTTTTTACTAATCACTCACTGTCAAATCCTTGAGGCTGTTATCAGGCAAAGTCCCACAAAACCCTGGAGAAGGCAGAGTGTACTTCAGTGCCACACTAATCTGAACAGAAATTGCATGTGAGCTGAAACCACATTAGGGCTGTGGGGGCAAAGTCTGGGAGCTCCTAATCACCATGCTGGTTCTTACTCAGACCTCTCTCAGGAGCTGCAGGGAGGTGCCCCAATAAAGTCTGAGCAAACTGGCAATGGACTTCCCCAAGTGACTGTAACTGATTTATGGCACTGAACTGTCATGGAGGACTTGGAGCCCAAGGCCACATGTCCCAGGATTTCATCAGCCTTACCCCACTGCAGTAAACCCAGTGCTTCCTTCAGACAGCAGTGGTAATGCTCCTCTTTAATACAGGAAGGATGGCTCAAAAGCAGGGGAAGGATGAGAAGAAGGGGCAGGAACGACCCTGACTTCCCTTTGGCTCCTGGATCCCAAAGCTGAACATGGGGGACTGCAGGGTATCAACAACAACTCAGGTCAGCCTTGAGACCCTGACTGTCCATGGCCCTGGAGTGGCAATTAACGGTTTAGACCAGTCAAAAACTGAGCCCCATTCACTTCCCTCCTCCTTTTTTTAGCTAGAAATAGTCCCTAGAATACAAATACAGTAACATTTTGGCAGAGTGTCTGTGTAGCTGCAGTGGATTCTTCACAAGAAGTTTGCAGATGCTTTGCAGTATTGGTATGAAAAAAAGTAATGGCTCTAGAGTAATTCCTAAAAAAGAAAAGGATGAAGAGGAAGAAAACAGCTTCTAGATTTTAAGAGCAGATTGAGACTGATCTAAACAAAAAAATAAAAAAATGCCACCTATAACCACATTTTGTGTTAAACTCATTGTGAGTTGCTAATTATAATGGACTATGCATATTAAATCCAGGTAAGTAAAATTTAAAATTACTAAGATATCAAAACTGAAGCCAGTAGAAAATACTTCACCATTTCCTTTTCCCACTCCTGATTTTTATTTTCACATTCCAAACTGACCTGTGTCAAATGTAGGCCTGATGTTTCTCTGCTTGGCAAAGACTTGCCTTTGATGCGATTCATGATACCCAGTAAGAGGAGTAGGCTAAAGGGCTGCTCAGTGGATTAGCAACACAAGAGGAGAAAACAACCACAGTCCTGCATCCTTACTGGTCTGGCCACACTCAGAGCTCAGTGAATGCAGTCCCTGCTTGCCCATTCTCATTCCCCAGTTATGCCATTTCCATTAGCTGCAGACTGCAAGGCTATTTCATGTGAGTTTCATGGCACTAATGGAGAAAGTAGATGTTAATAGCTAAAATTTGGATTTTATGAATTATGTTCCTAGGGCTTAATGGCTTATGTTTCCTTGGCAACAAACACATCATGTGCTCTTTAATAAGGTTTGCACATGAGCTGTGTACAGGACCAGGCCAGAGATCCTGCCTGATAAGGTTTCTGAAACATTATGAGTTCAAGAGAGTGGATCTACCCTTTGAGAGAGCCAGGACCATGCTGGCAGAAGAGCAAGAGCCTTCCCTAGTCTTTATAAAATTGCTCCAGCTGCAGTTTCCTGCTTAAGTCTTTATTCATATAAAGACCATCCTCACTTATTTTACATCAGTAAATTTCATTAACTTCCTGGTTATCCACTTAAATATTCTACAATGAGAAAAAGCAGGATGATATTTCAGGAATTAAATCTGTCCCATAAGCCTGCACTGTGGTTTACCCTGAAGAAATCCTGAAATAAAAACAAGCTGCCTATTTCATTTCCTTTCATACCTTTCTATGGAAAACTTGTTACAGGAAATAGGCTGTAAGTTTTTGTCAGAACTTAAATATTTTGCTTTGGGAAATCTCAAGATCACAAGAAGGCATCCCCACATCGAGAGAAAAGAAACCCTGAACTCCACAGACTCCACTGATGAAAAACCAGATTTCTGATGAATGTGTACAGGCACAGCACAGACCCTGACAGTGCCTCCACCATTCTGTTTCACAACAAACAGCAAAGCTCTGTGGGCAAGTCTGGAAAGGTTTAGTGATGGGACATGAAGGCTCTTGGTCACAAAAGGATGTGGGTGTTACCTCTTGAACAGGCACTGACCAGAAACACTCACTGCTTGTACTGTTTGGAAAATACTGATAAATCACTTCACTAATTGGGCAGTGACTCTGAGTACTTCCAGACTTTCATCCTGAATGAAAGGGTAAGGCAGACAGTTCCATTTTTATCATACACAATCCAGGGCCTTCTGATTGTGTCAGGGATTCCAGAAAAGCCTCATTCTCCAGAGTTCACCTCACTTGAAGATGTGCACACCAAGTCTGGGTTTCACACAATCACTGTTTGTGCACGCACACAAAACCAAGAATTCTTTATCAAAAGGATAAAAGGGTTCTGGGGAACAAGGCATATATTTGGAAAGAAAGGAGCATGGCAGAACTGTGTGACTCCCCAGAAAAGTACACTTGTGGTTATAAAGATGGAAAAAACAGCAAACAAACCTTGTGCCAACACCGGTCTTCAGCAGTGACTGAAGGTGGGAAATGATGTTGAAAAGCCCTTTTTTTTTTTTTTTTTGGTATCACATCCATAGAAACAAGTACCATCATTAACACCATATAAATCTCGGCTGGCTCCAATCTTCCTAACCCTGTAAAAACAGCAGCAGACAAAAGGGGGTGGAACGCCGAACCTCTAACACTAAGTGCCCGGTAATTAACTTGTTTATATCCCTACACTGTCACTCACGTAGGAGCTGATGCAAGTAGTAAAGAGTAGAGCCACGTGGCCCTTAAGCACCTGAAAACACTTAGTGACAGTAATCCATGCAGTGCTCACAGCTAAGGGTGGCTCACATCCACTGGCATCAGGACCAAAACTATTAGGAAAGAGAGCTCTGCAGAACTAGAAGCAGCTTCTGCATTCTGCATCTTCCCTGACAGCTTCACACACACAACAAGACCCCATTAACTAAGGTGAAGTTAAGCCTGATTTAACAGCTTAGACAGACTGCTGGGTTCTGAGTCCCCTCAGGAGCCAGGGGGAGGACAGGAACAGAAGGGTGCTAAGGAGCTGCTGCATGGTGATGTGAGAGGCAGGCTCATCCTACCAGTGCTGTCTCTAGAGCTTCTATGGAAAGCAAGCAGATGGAGTCTTCAGTGCTCCAAACTCTACAACATGAGCAGGGAAACCCCAAAGCAGTTCTAAAGACATCCACTGGCACGACAGGAAGAGATGTGAAAAAATAAAAATGAAGTAGTTTTTTTGTGCTATAAAACTGCAGAGTTGTCTGGGTGATGCTGAACACAGCTCACTGACAGTCCTCAAATGTTCCTCATGGGAGATACCACAGATCCTTTCTTTCCCCCCCACATCTTATCTTTAGGGTTTTGATTTATGTTCCAGCAAGAGAAAATCACCTCTTCACATTGTTGTCGGCGTTCATCTGTTTGGTTTGTTTATCTAAAGCCATTGGAAACTTCAGAAAGAAACAATTCCAAATCTAGAAAACAAGTGTTCCCTTGTTCCACCTGAACCAACAAACACAATGAAAAGATTATTAAACACGTGGAAACAAGATCTAGTTGATAGGGAGGAAGAAAGAAGGTGGAAGTAGCACTGAAGTATACAATGGAACAATTAGTATGAAAGACATCTCTACAGATGAGGCTGAACAGAAGTGATGTTCATAGATGAGGTGTGCACTGAACCACTGCAGGTGGCACAGGAAGAAAAGCAGGCAGCAAAAGTGTTACATCAGGCAAGTTTGTGTAAGCACAGAACCCTCCTTTGTTTCCTCTTCTCACATCGCATCAGGCTCAGCCAGTGCCATCAGGACTCCCTGCCTTCCACTGCACCAAGCCCAGCATCACTGAACACCAAGGATGTTAAAAGGAAATTGCCCCTCTTTGTTTCTTCCCAAGATGTAACAGGAGGATACTGAAAACCAACACTGTCCAACAGAGCATCACCAGCCTGCACCACCCCTGACAGAGCTCAAGGAATGCTTGGAAAAGGCTCTCAGGCACATGCTGGGATTTTCAGGGGGTGGCCTTGATGACCTGTGTGTCCCTTCCAGCTCAGCATAGCCTCTGGTTCTATGATCACAAAAGTGTGGAGGAGGCAATTTCCATAAAGCCTGTACACTGGAACATCAGCCCCAGTTCCACCAGTGAATATTGCTGTCACTGCTTCATTCAGCCATTGGAAATAAGTCATTATTCCCAGTTTAATAAAGCACCCAAGGCACAGCAACTTTCTGCTTCAGAACAGAACTGCTCTCTGCCCCATCAATGACACAAAGTATGAGGCAGTCAGGAGCCACCAGCTGCAAGGCCACTGTCCAAGTAAATTGATTTCCATGACTCAACTGCTCAATCAATACTCACCGTCCCCTCCTCCTGTACACACAGACACTTTTCTTCCTTTAAAATAAACATTATCTCCAAATGTAAGAAGCATTACTGTGCTTAATGTGTTACAAACACATTTTTCAGGAGAAAACATTTTTAGCCTATTACTTTACCCAGTGAAAAAGTTGTCATCAGCTCCTGTGAATCTGATTGCAGACAACTGTGGTGCAGCAATTTTGCATTCATGCTCTTCACCTGCTAGGAAACTGGCTCTGAAATGTTATGCCAATTTATGATTTGAATCACATCTATCAACACAACACCCCAACACCTCTGAGTTTACAATCCTAAATGAAGGCCATAAGAAAATGTAATTTCCCCAGGATATGGCACTATCCAAAGTTATGACACCATATACGAGGCAATTAAGGCCACCTCGAATAGATACCTAATGAAAATTAAAAATTGTCAATTGGCTAATTACGACGTCATTAACAACTTTCTGAGAAAACACTTTGAAGCAGCAAGAGCAGGTCCATTAATTAACAAGGGCAGTGAGCAGCTCCATCTCAGCTCAAAGGTAGTGAAAGGAAATGCAAGGCCCCATGCACAGGTGTGAGTTCAGCCTGCTCAGGTACCTGGCCAGAAAGGTACTGAGGGCCAAACCCCTCTGGGGATGACAGCACCCACATCAGCAGTGGAATGTACTCCTGCAGGGGCACTCAGGGGAAAGCACCTCTTGTGCCTTCATGTGCCTGTGTAACACGATGGACTGATAGCCTGGGCTTTCTTTGAACTCCAAGAAAATCCTCTTTATTAAACTACTACCAATGGCAGCTTCAGATCGTGCTGCTCCAGTAAATGAAGTAACACCACAAGGACAATCAAGGTTTTTCCTCTGGGCTCTACATGAGTTCTTAAACTGCATGTCCAGCTCAAGTAATCCTAGCCAAGGAGAGCTGCTGAAGGCTGCCAAGTGAACATGAGTTACTGGTCCACTCCAGCTATGGATTTGGGGCATAGGCTGTTGTGTTCCTACCAGTCACAGCTCTGTTTCCCACACTCTCAACACCCAGAGCACAATATATGCTGCCTAGAAGTACTGAGCCGTTTATTTTCAAAAAAACTCACATAACCACCCACATATGGGATCAATTTACTGACAAAACACAAAGTGTCATCAATGGAAGACACCCTGAACTATTTTTCCTTAGCAGTAAAAGAAAAACAAATGCAAATCGAAATGCTGTTTTTCCTACCACTCTCAACATTTTAAAACCATGAAGCCCCTAAAATCCATCCCTGTTGGTGCTTGGACATCATTGCAGCTCCCTGCCTTCAAGCAAAGGGCACTTGGGGTGGTTCCTGCACATGGAGTCCAACACCCAAACAACACCCACCCTGCTGAGCCCGGGAATTTCCAGGAGCTGGAGCTGCTGTGCTGGGGGTTGGTTTTGAAGGCCATGGCAGGCTTCCCCTGCACTACAGAAGACACTTATCACAGGGAATAATGATCCCAAAGGGCACAGAATTGCACAGATTGCAGGGAGGCAGGGGCAAGGTGCTCTGACTTTATGTCCTTTTTATTCTTTACTGTATTCATGTATCTAAATAAAATAAATAACTATAGCTCAGTGTGTTGTCTTCACATAGGATTCTACTATATAAAAAAATTCACAGTTTGTATGAATTCCTGTGAAATTATTCTTTTAGTACATCTACTCTTACAAGTTTATAATTTTTGTATGTACGTCATAATTTATGTTTAAATTTAAAATTTATATCTGCTATAAGCGTGTTTTATTTATTTGTAATGCCACTGGATCAAGTCCAAAGGTGCTCTGATATTACTTTTAACAACACTGTCACAGATAACAGTAGCAGAGAACAAACCCTATTTGTTCTCTGTAAATTTTATGGGTTTTGGGTGGGGTTTTTTTATTTCTACACTCTTCCTACAAAACCTAATAGAGTAAAAAGTAATACAAGAATAGAGCTACCATTTTTGTCGTTTCAACAATTGAATGAATTTGCAGGAAATGAGAAAACCACTCATTAAAGAGAGGGAGGTTGGCTGGAAGCACTGTTAGCTGGGCTGCAGGTACGTGTCTCTAGACACAGGTTTGTTCCAAAATTCTCAAGTTTACTGCAAACAAGTTGAATTCAAAACTCCAAAATACGCCCCAGGAGCACAGATCCTGATGGACCCTGGCAGTGCCAGGAATACTGAGTGACCTTTCTAGTGCCAACACTAAAACACACCCTGTCCCAGTGGGTATCTGCCCCTCTCCTGTTCGGCCAGGAAGGGTGAAGGGGCAGCTCTGCAATCTCTGCAGTCTCTTACTGAGAGCACCAGTGTGAGTCACAAGTCACAGAGCAGCCCACTAGGAAGCTGTTTGTGGAACCTGTACTTTCATTTTTATTACTACTGTGCCAGATACTGTATTTTAGAACAAAAGATAAGAGTGTTGATTCCAGGTAGGCAGAGTTGAATCTTTCAAATGTAAAGCTACAGAGCACACGACAGCATTTTGTGTTAGCTACCTAATATCACAGAGGAACTGTTTCTGCCATAGTAATTAATGCTCACTAAATCTCTGCAGGGCTAATTAAGAGGAATTTGCCCCTCGGAGTCCAGCACGGAGCAAACAGCGTGCGACCCAAGCTCTCCAGCAGGTGGAAGCATCAGCCAGCAAAAGCTGAGCCCGCCCAGCTCGCACAGAGGAACGGCCTCCCCTGCTGCCCACGGAGCTTCTTGTGCACACCCCAAGGGCGGACAGTGCTACAAAACAAATCTATAACCCCGTACCAGTGTGAGAGCTCCAGTATTGCCATAGCATAGCATGTAATTGCTGTTTAAGTATTTACAGAAACCTGATGTTGGTAAAAGATCAGAGGCAGGGAAAGCTGCAATGTGAATTGTGAACGTGTGGACTTCAGGTAAAGTTTACCAAAATCTATAAGCTCCACCAAGCCTTTCCCACACCTCCCTCACAGTTAAACAGTCCAGCTTCTTGTTTGCTTTCTCATATTTAACCAATAAATGTCATCCAAATGTAAATGTTTAAAATTTACTTAACTACAGTAACCTCAAGTTCCAGGTATAGAGCTGAAATAAGCCCAAGTTCAGGGGTCATTCTGAAGTTCACTTATCAGGAAAAGTAACACAAGTGACTCTTTGTAGTAGGATCAAATACCCCATCAATTATGGACTCCACAGTATCCCAACTAGTTAACTCTAGGGCTGTGACAGCCCCCCAAGGCCATGGTTACTGACACATATTTGACAGTGATGCAAGTTACCATGAATGGAGCATGGTTTGCATGTTGAGTAACTAAACACTGCTCTCAAATTAGAATTTAAGAATTTACACACAGGTCTGGAACACAGGCCACTGACTATTCACAGGTCTCACCTGACTGTTGGGAGCTCCCAGCACTGACTGGCTGCTGCTTTCCACCTCCATGAGCTGGTTTGTTCCTTGCCATCTGATCAGAGGAAAATTAAAGGACTTCAGACACGAAGAACAACTTTCTTTTCCAGTTACTCTGGCACAGAAGGTGAGACTGCTTTGTGCAGCACACTGAACAAAGAAAGAGTCAGTCAAATACTATTTGTAAAGCATGAAGAGAGGAATCCAAAATAAAATTCTAATAAAAGGATTTTATGACTTCACTTGAAACATCAAAAAAACCCAACCCTTCTCCCTTTGTCTCCCTGCATATCTAAGTGAAAATTCTATTCCCTGCCCAATGAAGTTCCATCCTCTCTTATGGATTTTTCTCCTCGTTCTGCCCAAACTGAGCTGCTCCTCCCGTTGCCAGCCTCCTCCCAGCACCTCAGCAGCCTGGATTCCAGTCCATGGTTCAGGCACTCCAGGCCTCCCCAGGTACCTGGCCTGCCACCAGAACTCTCCATAGCTTTGTTGGCTCCATCCTTGTTCACAGCTCCACAGGAACTGTCCGGTTTTTATCCCGGGGTTTGATTTTCAGCTGGAGGATGAGTGGACCCACAGGAAGCAGAGAAGGGCTCATTTCTTGAACTTCAGAGGGAAGTCTGTAACTAGTTTCTAGTGCACTCCAGAGCATCTGCAGGGGTACTGAGAGTAGAGACTTTATTTGATATGTGGAGACAGCCACATGCAGAGTTCCACTAATATGCCTTAGATATGTAATTCACTCTAATTGCAAAAGTCTGGAAAAGACATTTTTATAAAGGCTTATTTATTTATCCATAAAGCAATTATATGTATGTTATATAAACACAGAAACTCTATCAGAGCTACAGATCTGCCCATCACACACTGTGCTAACCACTATTTACATTCCCACATCCTCACATGAATCACACACGTTTACACGTTGTTGTACACACTCACTAAACTTGTTCTTGTGTCCCTTTCCTGTCTTTAATAGCTGCCTTCTACTTTTCATTCCCGCTCTGCTTCACCTCTCATGTAGGACATTTCTGGGAACTCCTGGAATTATTAAAACAAGACAGGTATGTGTCAGCAGTGATGAAATAGAAATTGGGAAAGGCAGGAAAGAAGTGGCAAACAAATTACAGACACACACAGAGACCGGTGCAGATGAAGCAAGCTCAGGTTATGACACTGCCTGTTACTGTACATCTGCTGGGATAAACACTGGGCTGGGCTATTTATCTCAGAGACCAAAGGAACGACACGGGACAGATCAAACAGCAACAGAAGCTGCAATCCCATCTTACACAGAACCACAGGACAACACAGCTCTTCTCCATTTTATTGGGGCTTGATGTACCTAACAACATTCAACAGTGGAAACAGGGGAGCAAGATCCCCCAGGCCAAGGGAAACAGCCCAGCCAGAGCATGTTATCCCACAAAAACCAATGGGGTCTTTGAGTCATGGGCAGCCCTCCCTGGAACACAAAAATAAAAATAAAGGTCTCTTCTTTATTGCCATTAATGGCAACATTTCCTGGCACTGGCCAGATGACAAAGCCGTTTTCCCAGTTACCTCAGCCAACTCGGTAACTATGGCAACTGTCTCCAGTGCAATGACATCATATGGTTTCCTAGGCAACTGCTCCCCGTGCAATGACATCATGTGGTCGCCATGGCAATGCTCCATGAGGCCAGGAAGAAAGTATTTTAAGTGGGAAGATAGGTCAGAAAGGACAAAAGAGGGCCCAGAGAAGAGCAGCATAAAAGATAACTGAGGTAAAAATATGAGCTTTATGAGAGGAACAGATGCCAAGGGAAAGGAGTGGATGGACGGATGGAAGCACAGGCAGGAGACTGGGGAAAAGAAAAATTTGAGTAATTTAAACCACTATTGGTTAAAAAAATCTTGATTCTATTATGTATGATATGTTATTTAAGTCAGAGATGCTGAAGCACAGCATGGTCACAGGAAGCTTAGGCGTGGCTCAAACACTGATTTGCTGGAGAGACTTTGGACAATCCAGAAGAAACTGTCAGAAATCTCCAGGGAGGCACCAAGGGAAATCACACTATATAGAATATATAGGTACTTTTCCTAATACAAGGTACATTTTTTAATATATTTCCCAGGCTCTGTCACAGCAATGCCAGTGACCAGGTGTCACTGCCACACCTGTACAGGGCTTGAGGAGAAGACTCCTTTGCCCTCTTTCTTCTGTTCTTTGTACTTGAAGACATAACAAGAATCTGCCAGCTGACAAATGGAAATGTGGGCTTTTTTGACTGAAGCCTCCTGGTTTAAGCACAGCTGTAGGTGGTCTCAGGCTGACCTATAGAAAGCAGGAGCTCAGGAGTCACTGGCCCATCAGCTCAGCACAAAGGAAAAGGGCAGTTTTTTATATGATGGACTTTGTCACAAGGGAACATTTTTGTACCACGAGACTTCATGCACATTGTTGCTGTTACTCAGAGAGCAACAATGCATTTCATATGCCAAGCACTTTGCAAATCTCTACAAAGGCAGGCATTAGGGCTCATGAAGTCTGACTCCTTCAGAGCGGCCCACTCAGTGAATCTCAGAGGGGTTTCATTGCAAAACCCTGCAGTCATCAGGCTGGAAATGTTCCAGGTGCTTAATCACAGGCACCAGAGTGAGCACGGAGGGAGAGAAGAAAAATCTCAGAGATAAGCAGCACTAGAAAGGATGTGGTGGCTGAGGGAGAGAAACAGGAAGAGGGGAGGAGGAGAGGAAAGGGAGAAAAAATCTCTCACGCTGCTGAAGGGCAGAAACACAAACCCCAGAGAGCAGGACATCAAGCAAGGGCAGCATCAGGTCCCTGAATGCTCTTCAGTCATCATGTACTCCCTTAATCAGCTCACTGTGCACATCTCACACCAAACCAGGCTCAGCTGGGCATTCTCAGGCACCAACAGGTCCCCCCAGCAGTCACTTCTTTGTGGAGTTACCAAAACGTATTTCTGCAGGGAGGGGGGCAGGAAGTCTTGGCAGGGTCAGCACAAAATGAAAGAAAATGACTGCTAGGGAAGAAAACAAGTGGGAAAGAGGTGCTGGGGATTGGTTAGGTTTGTGGGCTGATTCTTTTCTCAAGCTGAGCTGGCAGACTGGAACATCTGCACTAAGCTACATTTCAGGCTGCAGTCATTTCAAAAAACGGGAATTTTTAACAGTGGCAAAATACAAGGTGAATTGATAATGCTTAACAATAAATCCCTTCCATGAACAATGATACATGTCAACACTAAGTAAAACCAAATGAAATGCTGAGAGTTGAATTGAAAGAGAAAAGGGGGAAATAGAGAAATGACTAATGACCAAGTGAAAAAACAAATCTATTAGCTGTTTTAAACTGTGTTGCCTTAAGCAAGAAAGAGTAATATGCACAAATATCTAATTCATTACCACATTAAGTGCCATGCTTTACAACCACACATACAGGTATTCTGTGTTCATTAAAAATAAGACAATTTCTGCTCTGAGGGATGCAAGACAATTAAGCTCACATGTAATAGAAGAAATGGTAATATGCAGCTCACCAATCTGGACTAAGTAATCTAGTGAGGTGTAACAGTAAAACTTTGCAGACAGCTGCCCCAAAAGCTGTCAAAAGGTTCAGCTCTCAGCCTAGTTTAACCCTAAAAATTATTTTTAAAAAAATTAACATTGAAATAAGAGAAAAAAAAGATCTCAAAATAAGACTTTTTAAAAAAATTAAATAAGAAATAAATTGTAAGAGCAGGAAAGATATTTGTTAGCAGGAATCAGAATGCATGTTGAATAAAGTATCTCCTGGGTATTTCTGCCTTTGTGTCAGCCCATCCACCTGCTAATTAGCACTAAGACATTATTGTGATTGCACTAGGATAACAGTATGAATAATTCATTATACCTTACCCAGAGATCAGGCACATTAGTGGTTCCTAATCAGTTCTCAATCCCAGGATTCAGCATAATCCTTATGGCAGAATTAACAACATATATACACACACAATGTGTTTAGTAAAAATGTAAAGCAATTGTTTAAACACAACTAATGATGGGCTAATTAGCTCAGCTAAAGCTGGGCTTTACTAACCTAAAAATAATAGTTAATTCTGTCCACTTTTAGCCTAGACTCAGGGCCAATCTCAAAGCAAGGAAGTGTCAGCTGTGGAAACCAGGAGGGTGACTCAGCAGTGGTACCAAAGCTCATCTGTTAGCAATGCTGGGCTCTGATGAGACTGATGACAGCAAATGGCTCCACTTCCCAAGCTTTCCATGCCGTTTCACAGCACATGTAGGCTTAATAGGGCTTATTTCAGAAGAGGCAAATAGCAGTCCTTAAAAAGCTCCAAGGGGCACAAGAGAACAGAGCTGTTGTTCCTGCCCTTCCAGGACATGCTGGAATCCCACCACAAACACCCTGACCCCGTGGATGGCCAGCAACAAACACCTGGAGAGACCTGGGCCATGTCCTGCCCAAGGTGGGCCTGGGCTTTGTGCCCCCTGCTGTGGCTGTGGGGTGCAGTGAGAGCACAGAGGTGATGGCTCTGGCTGCCCTGGACACAGGAAACACTCCAGCCAATGCTCACACAGCCCCAGCAGCCCCAGTTCCCAGGCACCCCAGGCAGGTGTGTCTCTGAAGTAACTGGGGCTGTACTTCAGGACAAAATCACCCCCAGGATGTGGCTTTTCTCTAGGATTCAAGCAGAGCAAACGCGGGGCAAGCCCAGGTCTCTCACTGCTCCCCTTGAGCCAGCAGGGACAGCAGTTACTCAATCCCTGCCACCACTCACACCCACTGTCCCTGCCCTCTGCAAGTCAGATGTTCTTTGTGCTGCTCAGGGCACAACAACAGTCAGAAAGGCTGTTAGAAAATGCTGCTTCTGCCAACCCCCTGCAATTCCTGCTTCCTTCCAGTGTGTGCCTTACGTGCTTGGGAAAGGAACCAACGCTTTACTGCCATCCCTGCTCTTTCAGTAGCCTCTGCTTGAGAAAACTCAGAGTAAAGGTCATCCCTCAGATGCTCAAACAAGGATGCAGTTCTCCAAATGCCATAGATTTTATATACAATTGCTGCAAATATAACTGGCTTATACTTTTAATAATATTTATATTTATTATCACTTATAGTAAGTAATTTTTATAGTTAGTATTTATAACTATGAATGGCATATAGTTATAGGAAGTCATAAGGACTTGATCTGTGTCTTCCTTTAGAGATGTTGTTAAAACAGATCATTCTTCAGAGATGGAAGAGTTCAACTACTAATAGATTAAATCCTAAAATGGATCTGATCACATCATCAAATTACATGAAATAGCTCATATTAATTTAAGTACCTAACTGTACATCAGTGGTTTCCTAACGATCACCCCCATACAATGTATTCACCGCTGAAGTACTCAAGGTGCTTGGCATTCACACACTCTGGGGCTTACAAATACCCAACTGAATGAAAATAATTCATCTGGTTACAATGTTTGAGCTGGGGCAGACCAAACTGGTTCATAACCATTAGTTAAAATCATTTAGACTAAAATATAAGACAGCATGTAACACTGAAGATTCAGAAATAAGAAATGTGCAAACCTGAAGGATATATACATGATAAGTACATTACTACATTTGTAATTGTGCAATAGTAGATCACAATTGGTATGTAGAAAAGAGTTATAACAAACATTTTTAACCCTGTGATTAATGACAAAATGAAAGTTACCCAGCTCACCCACAGACACACTCAGAGTTCACTGCCTGCAGCTCCCAATGGCAGAAAATGAAATTCTAGTGATAAAAAGCACATTGCTGACAATTGCCAAAAAGGACTGACATCCACTTATCATCCTAAAGTCTGAGGGGAAGATATTGCTTTGTTACTTTCACACTCTCAATCTGCAGGATTGAGAATATGATGTACAGGAACAGAGAAAAATCGGAATATTTTTTCTGCAATTTTGTTCCTAAAATTTCTACCTGTTTCCCACCTTTAGCTCCTTTCATTCCACATCTCTCTTTTCTCAGCTGATCTATAGAGCTTCTGTCCCATATTTTCTCCTCAATGCTCGAAGTTAGTTGTGATATAACAAAAAAATCTGTTTCCATATAACCCAGATGGGAAGCAGTTTGGAAAAGCAAAACATGTCATCAAAAAGCACATCTACAATATACATATTTTAATACATAAACAGTACATGTTTATTTCCCAGGCTATAACTGCTTTGAGACAGAGTGCCTTACAGTGTATTTATAATTTCAAAATGTGCCCAACCCAACTGTCCCTTAACCCCAGGGAAGGATTGCTATGAAATATTTTCTTTTGATTGCCCTTATCCTGGCAGACACACATAATGCACTGGGGTGTTTTCTCCAACTTGAAATGTGTTATAGCAACTGTGCTTGTGTTGCTTTCAGCAGGCAGCATTCATATATCTAGGAAATATTTAAGCATCTAATTAAACTACTCTAAAAATAAATATTAAATATTCATTTAATTTTAGAGCTGACAAACTACTCTGCATAATTGCCTGATGGAATTAATTTATACTATGCTGCCCTGAAATCAATTTGTAATCAATAGTCCTGAAACAGGATACATTCCTTGTTATTCCTGTTTGACATTTTATTACTCAGTAGAACAAAATACGGAATTAGATTACAAAAGGACTTTTTTAAAATTTATCATACTTTCCTTAAGCTTGTCTTACCTGCTTCTGAAACATTCTTATCTGCAATACCTCTTTTCTGAAGGTGTTTTACAATATTCAAGTGCTTAATCTTGCTTTTTCACACACAGAAGACAAACTTCCTTAACTTCTAAGCTTTCCTGCCTCCTGCAACGTTTTTGGAAATATTTAAGTGATCTATCGTGTTCATACTACACAGGCAGAAGCATAAGAGTCAGATGAGGAGCATGAATAATCACAGCTACAGATTATCTTCTTATAGACACGACAATAACTGTTAACAGTGGAGAACAGTTACCTGGGACTAGTTTGGGAAAGGAAGGATATCCACAAAGGACTTGCTCACTGGGGGCATGGCTTACCTTACTCCTGATTAGTGGCTCCATTTCTGACACTAATTAAAAATCTACCTGGCCTGACCTCAGTGCTTAGAACATTTCCATTTACCTCAGAAATCATTAGGGCTCAGCCACTAAACGATCTCCATCTAGGGAACTTCAAGTACTTTAGGTTTGTTGAGAACGAGATCTAAACATCTCTGTCAATTATGTGTATAATCAACTTCACACTCTCCAAAATCTGCCACTGATTTCAAGGACCTGCTTCAATGAACCTAAGACCTATCCAACAAGGTTTTTCATGTTGTTGCAGTGTTTTAGCTAATTTTTCTTGATCAGCTATGTTAAATTAATTCAAATATGTGGCATGGATAGAACGAAAAAACAAAGACCTGAAGCAGTGAAATATTTTTTCCTATTTTCTCCCTGTCCTTACACTCAAACTGGTTTGTAGAAGGATTTCCAGCTGCTCCCGTGCTGACAGAAAATAGGTGACAATGTATAGTGATGTGGGTTTTCAGCCTTCTGCCTTTCATTAAGCCACTCTCATACATACCTGAAAATGCAGCCAGGCTTTTCATTTCCCTCAACCTGAAGTGTACTCCCACAACTTCTTTTCCAGATTATCACACAGCAGCCTCCTGCAGCTGCTGGAAGAAGCCCTGGGGAGCAGGTTAGGGAGGGCCCTGGTTCTCCCTTGGGAATAGATTCAGTTCTAGAACTCGGTCCACCCAACTTACAGCTGCAGATCACAAGTATTAAGGATGGAAAACCACCAACAGAAGCTCCATGCAAAGGAAAGGCAGTGTGGAAAACCTATTTTCAAACCCCTAGTGAGACCAAGGCACTTAATAGGGTGAATGGTGACTTACCACAGTAAGCATGTGGTCCTTTGACGTGTTATCCACTCTTCTTAAGGTTGCTGCCTCCCTAAAACCTGCACATTTTCAATGCTATCACTTCTGATATACCACAGCCTCTCCCTACAGACAGCCCAAGAAGTTTAGTGTCCCAGAGCACTGGCACATTTTATTCCACTGGGTTCAACAGGGTGTGGATGTGTTTGCACTCTGGGGGATGAACACAACCATTCCTATAGAACTGGAACATATTTCAGCAGATTAGGACATACACTGAAGGATCTCTGTCCCTATAAAGACCACACTGCTCATTTAAGGTCTGACTACCCTGAGCTCTCAAGCTCATACAGTGTCACAGAAAATGCTGCTTTACTCTTAGCAGCTCTGAGGTTGCTCAAAATCCAAGGGTATGCACAGACCTTGTTATTATTCTATCAACACCCTCAGTGTGAATTAACTTTTCAACAAAGATTGTCTGTGAAAGACAGGAAAGTATAGTTCTGGGCAAAAGCAGTGCTCAGAGGGAGCTGTACATACAGAACCCTCACCATGCATCCTTTTAGGCCTGAAGGAAGGCAACATAAAGAAACCTCCACTGGGGGACAGGGAAAATCACTCAATTTTAAGCCTTTCCATTGGAATTACTCCTGCTTCAAAAAATGTTGTGAACTTCAACTAAGCACTTTTGGTGAATACATCTGGTGTTTTCAGACAATACACTGGGCATAGCCTAGGATTTTATTTATTTTACAAAGTGAGAGATGCAGGACATGATGTGGGGGTCATCTAAGAGAAATACCAGTTCCAAAATACCTGAATCTTACGGTCCACTGAAGAATACTGGAGTAAACATGTGCTGTTCATCTGCTTTGGCTTCCTCCAGATCATTGCTACAATAAGGATTACAAAAAAAGCATTTAGCAATCCCAGAAACTGGAAAAGCTCCCAAGTGGAAACTCCAGTGGGTTGCACTGGAGCACTTTTTCTTTCTTGCTCCATAGAACATTGTCTACTGACTCACACCCAAACACAACCACAGAAAACTCTGTGTGTCATTGGTTCACTCACTGACAGCTGGAACATGTGGCAGAAGTGCCTGCTCTCCTACTAAAAATCAAATCCACTGCACCATTCTGCAGAGTGCCTTTGGTTTCCTCTTTCAGTTGCCCAGTCCAGAGACGTCAGACACCTGCTGACTCACCTGTGCTTATCATCACTTTTGTGATAAAGGATCTGCACAAGAGAGTAACTGAAAAAGGCTTTCTTAGCTTTGGAACTATAAAGGCAAATAAAAAGGATAAGAAAAAGACAAATACTTCAAGAAACAGGAAAATAAACCTACTGATTGCCAATAATATTAATTCTTAACCCTCTCCAGCGTTTCAAAGGTAGGTATGGCCAAGTTTCACTTTGGCTCCACAGAAGGGGCTAAGGATGGAAGTATCTGTATTTCCATCTTTTTCAGATGTTGCATCAGGCTTTCAATTGCTGCTAACTCTACTGATACAATAAAGCTAGAATTACCTGTACGATCATAGAATATATAAATACATACAAACCTAACATTAAAAATTCTAAAACTCCAGATACTTAACTATTGCAGAAATGAAAGAAATATTCTGATAAATGAGAACTTACATGACCTTTCAGCTACCTCAGGTGCCAGTGGCAGTCTGGATACAGCTAACTTGTCCTGCTTCTGGAACATACCGCTCCAGAAGCTTGTACAGCACCAATAAATGTACATGTACACTAACTGTTGGGAGAAAACAAAAACAACAGGTAAGTTTGTGGACTTGACTAGTTGGCGAAAAATAGAAAGGCACTCTTTAAGAACAAGTACTGCTTCTGTTTGAAGCAGGTAAATATGGAAGAGTTCCTGGGAGATTCACATGGAAAGCTGAACTTCAGAGAAAGTTCAGAAGTTCCAGTGGACAGAGGCAAACACAAGTCTCTGCATTGCTATGGGAAGTCGTGGGCTTTACACCTTTTCGGCTCCTGAGTGGAATTACATTACAACGGCTCTACTGAGCAAACAACTAAATATACTCCCTTTGGAAGCTCCACGTTAGCACAGGTGACCACCACAGTGGGTCCTTTGAGTTTTGTGAGTTTGGTTTGTCCTCCTTTCATCTTACTCTTTGTGTGTTTGCTTAGGAGATGTCAACTTCTCACTCCACTTCTGATGAGATATGTTTTAATCCATCAGTGATGTGTTAGGGAACTCTCCACTCTGAACAAATGACAGGACAGCTCATGTAGAGATAACATCCCTGAAGCAGCATTTTATTTCATTCACTTAATTCCAAAACATTTAATTTAGAAGTCTGGCATCTCTGTCATTCATCTTAACATGGGCAAATATTGACATAGAGTTGTCAGAATACACAGAAAACCAAACAGCCAAAGAGTTTACAAAAAATAAATTCATGATTCTTCAAAACAACTGCAAAAGATTACAAGTATCAAAACTCTTAGGTAGATGCACTGCATTAAAAGAAATTGTGCACATAAGTTAGAGGCAAAAAAACCCAAACTGCTACTGAAACCTCACATTTCAAACAGTTTATTGTAAACTGATGAACAGAGTTGTCATTTCACATCAGCTTAACTCTTTTCATTGACTGAAAAAAATTTGGGGTGGCTAACTTACTTTGCATGCACAAAATGTACTGCTTAACAAAACTGGCAGCTCCTTTCAAATGGAAAAAATTTAACTGGAATCTAGTTATCTTCAATCACTTTCCATTATTCTTTCCTGTATTTTCCAATCAACAGGCAAACTAAAAACGCCTCTCTCTGCACTGCTCAAGTGCAACTAAGATAAACAGGGCCAATAGACCAATCAATCCATCGCTGCCCATGAAGACTCATCTGAAACTGCTTCTTGATAAAGTGGACAGCAGATCTGAACAGCTGTACAATACAGATATGCTTAGCACTAGATATTTAGTGTGACTGTGGCAAGGAAATATTGGTGATGATGGGGATGGCCAAGTGGATGAAAGAGGGATCAGAGGAAAGCTTTTTAATTATTGCCCTCTCCTGCTTCTTCATCTTGCTGGTCACTCGTCCACAGAGTGAGGTTATCTCGAAGTAACTGCATGATGAGAGTGGAGTCCTTGTAGGAATCCTCATTTAGTGTGTCCAGCTCTGCTATGGCATCATCAAAGGCTTGTTTGGCTAAAAGGCAGGCCTGCTCAGGGGCATTCTGGATTTCATAGTAGAACACGGAGAAGTTGAGTGCCAGCCCGAGCCTAATGGGGTGAGTGGGTTGCATGTGCTCTTTGCTGATTTCAAAAGCCTCTTTGTAGGCAGCTTCTGAGGCTTCCACCACACTGTTCTTCTTCTCTCCAGCAGCAACTTCTGCCAAATAGCGGTAGTAATCCCCTTTCATTTTCAGGTAAAAGACCTTGCTCTCATACTGGAAGTCATTGCAGTTCTTGATCAAGTATTTATCTAGGAGAGCCAAAACATCATTGCACACTGTCTCGAGCTCCTTTTCTATCTTCTCCCTATAGGCTTTAACCTTCTCCAGCTTCTTCTCATTCCCATCTGCCATGGTCTTCTGCTCTATGCTGCTGATGACACGCCAGGAAGATCGTCTGGCTCCGACTACGTTCTTGTAGGCTACAGACAGCAGGTTTCTATCCTCATTTGAGAGGGGCTCATTCAGCTCAGTTACCTGAAAATACAGACAAAGAGCAAATTTAAAGGGTTTGCCTCAAGAGAAGAGCATGCAAATTTCCTCAAATACTTTCATCATGAAGTGCAAGATTCAGAATTTCTTCCAGATCCCCAAATTCTTTGTAGACAGGAGCAATTTTGTAATATCAAAAGTTTAAACCCATTTCTGCAGTCAAGAGTTATAAGAGTGAACCCCCCCAGTTCTGATGTAATAGAAGGGGTATTTAGAAGCAAAGAACATTTACTGAACAGAAGGCTCAGGGGTTTTAGGCAGTCTGCTATCATTATACAGACTTAGTGATGAATTTAACTGTACCTAGAACGCCAGCTACATGAATCTGGAACTCGGCACCGGCACTGGAGACTGGTGCAGTTCTTGCATGTCTGTCCCCTGCTCTCTCTTTCACTGGACAGCAGAGATGGCAGTGCTGCAGTTGTTAAGCTCAGCACAGTGCAAAGGAATTAGTGTTTCAGAGTATCTTTCAGACACTTAGTGAGCAATCATACAGTGTAATACAAAAGTCAGCCTGACTTCTGCTAACTGGTGGCTTCAGACAAATTCCAGGGATAGGACATGAGACAAACTGCATAGAAATAGAACAGGAAATCAGGAAAGAAACCACGATCAACTCTGAACTGCGACTACAGAAAGCTGAGATAGAAGAATAATACTTCTAGTACTGCATATTTAGGCCTGTTTCACCTGCTGTGTTAATTTAGGGAGTAAAATCTATCAGACTCACAGTCACTTGAAACTGTTCTACTTTTTCAAATTTATAAATGTGAAATTGAACTTGAAGGAATTAGGATGAAAAATTTCATTCCCCCACTGTAAGCATATTGCATTAAAAGCAGCCATTAGAGTTCTAAGGATATGTACTTTGGTGTGAAAGTAAATTTGTCCTTGCTCAGACACTGCTAAAATAATTATTTCTTTTAAAATGTGCATATTTACATTGCTTGACAGGTACCAGAGTGCTCACAACCAAATACTTACACACTACAAATAATCAAGTCACAAATATTTACACCATTCTGAGACTGCTGGTGTAGCCAGTGAACCACCCCACAAATGTGCTTACTTCCAGATCCAAAAAAATATGAATTGCAACTGTTAGAGTAAGAAAGAACTCACTTTCAAATTTAGGTTTTGTTCTTAAAATATAAGTTAATTAGTTTTATCTCCAAACCCCCTTTTCCTCACAGCTCAGGAACCTGAACTCCCAAAAGACACTGCTCAGTTTGTCCTAATGCCATTAGAAACAATCAAGAGAGGCTGAAATGCACAGGAATTAACTGAGGATGTCTTAATAACCTTCCTGGCTGCTGCTCCCAATCAATATTCTCCCAACAATCCCTCCCTCCACAATCTCTGCTATGACTCACCTACACAGTCTACTCCAGTGAAGGTATTAACAGTTCTTTAGCAGCTTAGTGACAGAAAAAAGGGAGCATACAAAAGGAATCCTGACTACAACCCTGGAATTCCTACCTCCACATGCTAATGAGTGTGTCAGTGCCATGGGAGCTCCGAAATGACGTTGTGTGTGATCCCACATGGGCCATACCCCAAACTGAGCTACCTGCACATGGAGAACAGACCCAGGGGAACGCTGCACAAGTAATGCACACTGTGGTGCCACACTGCCCAGCAGAGCCTGACCCAGGGCACTTGGCTGTAATTATACTGGGTTTGTCAGCCACAGCATGTCACTCACAGCTTGAGCCAGTTCTGAGCAAGCTGCAGCAAAGCGGCTCTGCATGAGCCAGGATAAAGTCAGGTTTAACTATTAAAACTCTCCTGATACAAAGCTACAGTCCATAATTTTGGAACAAACAGAAACCAGACAAATGAATTCAAACCAGACCAGTTTCTTGCATCATGTGTCTTACTCCAAGCACTGGAAGCTCTATAGCTCCATTTACCATATAGAACCACAGGGAGGAAGCATCTCCCAGCAGGGGAGGACACTGCTCACATTAAAGGCATCTCATTCCCCTCTCCTATGCACACACACATTTCATTAATCCCAAACACTCAGTGAATTGCACTGAAAATATAGAACATCCCAAACTTTTAGGTCCACTTACATAGACAGGTGAAACCTACATAGTAAACTAGAACCTCAAGCTATTTTGTTTATAAACATTTGGGTCAGTCTAAGACAAATTTATTACATGGCATGTATTATTTCACAGATGACTAATTTAAAAATAATACATCACAGAGAACCCAGACTCACCTTACCACTTTTAATGAGTAAAGGGCTTTTTACCCACTAGGCAGCTATATTAGAAAAGCAATATAAATTAACAGAGGTCCTAAGCACTACGTACTAAGATTAATACTGTCTGACATGCTAAGGGTTTATACAGCTAAAATGTTTCATTATTTCTGGAATTATCTAAACCCAGAGGTAACTCCATTCTATATTCTCAGGGTGCTGGAGCATTTGTTGCATCAACTGAGAAGCTTTCACACAGACACCAAAAGCATCTTTCTCTTGTGCTGAGAAGCAATTCCGTACCTACCATATAAGGTTTATTTGAAATAGCTGAAATTCTGGAGCAGCATTTAATGCAATGGGAATGCCACACCCCTTGGAAGAATGCCATTTACTAGAGGCACATTTACATATGACAGTATTTTCTATTAAAACACTTTTGGCTTGGAAAAAGTAAACTGAACTAATTGATTTCTAACTGCAAACTGTTTCATTTTCCTCTCCAGTCTACATATTATAAGCCAAAATACTAGGATTCGTCCAAGAATAAGTTTAACAGGAACAAAAATTTGCATCAACCAGTAAATTCCTTATTTAAACTACCACTGATATTTGGTCAGGCGGGGTTTTTTTTTAGATAAGGAATTGATCAGAGTGAAAAATAAGTGTTTCTCCAGCTTTATACTGAGAGATGAAATGGCAGCCTTGTCACCATTTTTCTCTTCAGTGGTAAGTCTCAAAAATAAAACAAACACACTTTCACTAAAATGGTCTGTTACTTAATAATTCTATCAGGCTGATGGTTACATTGTGTATTGTAGAAGTGTGGTAACGTATTCAAAACTGAAATTGCTCAGATTTCAATGTACAGTGAAAGCACACTACTTTCATACAGCACCTTTAAAAAGTATCAGATATGTTACGTTCAGAGACGAATTTATAAATTTATAAAAGAAACTTTTCAGATCAAGATATCCTGCATTGAGAATAGATATCAGAGTTGGAATACCCATTTCCTTCCTGCTGGAGGAAGTCTAACTTCTCTGGATTGCAAGATTACTCAAATTATTATTCTATACGGATAAAAAGCTCCCTTAATTATCCCTCAGTTATTTCCAACCACTGAAACAGAAGTATGAGCTCTGGGAGGACAGAAAACCCACAGAGCATTTCACAAGAGCTTATGCTCAGACTTACAAAATCAGCTCCTGCCACTGAAGAGTTCTGGAAATTGCCATGTTGGAGTGAACACCTGTAAAGCCAAGTACCAACAGATGCTGCATTACAGACATGCACCAGTGTATGAACAGCTTCAAATAAGGGAACTGTCGCCTTTTGAATTCAGATTTCCTTCTTGTACTTCAGAAGTATCTATACCGTGCTTCAGGACTCAGCTCCCAAGTACAGAAGCTCATCACCACACACCCTGTTTGAGAGCAGTGGTGGCATTACAGATGAGAATACTGTGACTCCAGCTCAATGAAAATATGCACAGTTTAAAGACCAACTGGACATGAACACTAGTTATAAGCCCTTTATTTGCACATTCCTGAGGCACAGCAGCTGTATTCTAATGGTTTCACATATGCCCAGAGCATCAGCAGACATTAACTGTTGATCAGCAATACTTGGAAAAACAAAAAGCTAACTACAGCTAGAAACAGAGCAACAGATTTTAGTGGTTTCTCAGTGTCAGTTTTTGGAATTACCAACTGAATGAGATAAACAGACCTGTTACTACTACATTACATGTATCAAAAATTCTATTGATGTAATTAAACACAAGTTATTTTAACACCTAGGTGCTTCTGGTGATGCTCAGATGCATCACTGCTTTAGAACTGGACTGACTTTAGTATTTATTACAACGTAATAGCAGAAGTGAACAAGAGCAGCAAAATAAAGTGTCTTGTTACTGCCCTCATTTAATGGAGGTGACACATACATTCTCACAACAAAAATGTGGACTCTGTTTGAAGCTGCTCTTTCAAACCAAAATCATCACTCTCAGGGGAAACAGTTCCTCGTGGGCCCTTCGGTGTTCAGAGGACAGACCAGCAAGAATAAACCAACTGCAGCTGACAGAGCAAAGACATTGCTAAGCATTCACTGGCATGAACATTACCCATAAAATTCAGATCGTGTGAATACTTTGTTTTCAAAAACGGGACTAGACATAGTAAGTTTGATCATTCTGCAATTTTATTATGTATCAGTACAGGCAGGTCAGTACAAATTATTTACATTGCTTGGTTCTGAAAGGAGCCGAGTTGCAAATATAACTTATTGTTTAAACACATGTCAGTATTCAACAGGGTACGGTATGCACTGAGAGATTGTTACCCTACAAAGAAGAGGCAAAAAGGCAAAGTTAAAGCTTGGGAAACGCTCTTGGAGCACGGGGGACCTTTCACGCCCGGATGCAGGTACTATCTTTGAGTCAGAGCGCTTATGTTTGTGGGTGAGGCCTCTATTTGTGTCTTTTATCACGAGGCAAAAGAAACATCTAGAAAAGGAAAGGGCTGTTCTCCGTGTGCCGTGTCCCCAGACAGCCCCCGCCGCAGCGCCCATCCCACCCGAGCGGCTCCCCCCAAACGCTGACGTGTGCCCAGAGAGGGGGACGCACCCCAAGGTCAAACCCACCGCCCCACCGGGGGGAAGGAGTGGGCGAGGCCGGGCCCCCTCTGGAGCAGGGTCAGAGAAGGAATGCACGGCGTTCCCGCCGCGAGCAGGGACGGGCGGCGTTCAAAGCCTGCGCTGCGAGCGCGATTGGCGCGGTGGGGAGGGAGGAGGGCATGGGGACAGCCACACCCCCGGGGCAGGGACGGCCGGGGAGCGGGAGGGCTGCGCGGCGGCCCCTGCGAAGCAACGAGGGGGGAAGGAAAGAGATTTTAAAAGAGGGAGCTAGGTCCGGCTTGGACCGGCTACTCTTTGTCTCATCTCTGCCGGAGGCAGGTAGTCCCGGGCACCGCCCCGCGCGGCGGAGAGGTGTCCCGGCGGGACGGTCTGGCTCCTGCTCCCGCCCTCCTTTCTTCACTACGACGGGTGGGACCTGCGGGCTCGCATCCTCCCTGGACCCAACCCCGCCTCGGACCAGCCCGCACTTCCTTTCCCTCCCTCCGCCGCCACTACCCCCTTACACACTCCTCCCCGAGTACGCCCCACGGCCGCCACGCTGCCGGTCCCACTCACCGACTTCATGGCCGAGGCCATGTCATCGTATCTCTCCGCCTGCTCGGCCAGGCGGGCTCGCTGCAGCAGCTGCTCTCGGTCCCCCATGGCCGCTTCCGTGGTGTCTGGCGGGCTGGGCTGTGCGCGCCCCTCAGAGAGAGCGGAGGCGGTGTGTAGCTGTGTGTCTGCGGGCTCTNACATTATACAGACACATACACCCCGCCTGCGGCCGAGCTGCCGCCGCGGGGCCGCTCGGAGTGGCCGCACAGCGCCCACGTGTGCGACCCTGCCCAGCGCCATGGCTGCTTTGTGCGGCCACCGCCGGCCCGGCCCTGCCTGCGGACACGGCTGTGCCTCCTGCCCGGGGAGGACGTGGATCTCGCGTCCCAGCTGCCTGCAGACAGCCCTAGCTGTGGCGGGGGTACCACGGGCCAATTCCGCTGCCTCGCCGAAGAGATGCAGCTAAAGTCAATTTTACTACGGATTTTAACATGCAAGAGTCGAGCTCCTCTTTCATAAATTGACAGAGTATCGGCCCAACATAAAAATCATCTCAAAGTAAGCACCTTGCACAGAAGACACAGCTGGAACGCGGGCAGCCCCGTTACTCGTCTCTGACAATAAATCGTGGNGTGTAGCTGTGTGTCTGCGGGCTCTCGGTGCCGGGCTGTGCCGTGCCGAGCCGGGCTGTGCCGTGCCGGCCGCGCTCCCGCGGCGTGTGCGGCTCGCAGGCTGTGGCTGCTGCGGCCGGGCGCGCCTGCGCGCGGGGAAGGCAACGAGGGGGCGGGGCCGCGGCTGCTGCAGGGGAGGGGCGGGGNTGCCCGGGGAGGACGTGGATCTCGCGTCCCAGCTGCCTGCAGACAGCCCTAGCTGTGGCGGTGGTACCACGGGCCAATTCCGCTGCCTCGCCGAAGAGATGCAGCTAAAGTCAATTTTACTACGGATTTTAACATGCAAGAGTCGAGCTCCTCTTTCATAAATTGACAGAGTATCGGCCCAACATAAAAATCATCTCAAAGTAAGCACCTTGCACAGAAGACACAGCTGGAACGCGGGCAGCCCCGTTACTCGTCTCTGACAATAAATCGTGGCTGAATTTTCCTGTTCAGCCCGGTCCAGCATTTAAACAGCCCTGCATTGCTGTGCGTGCCGGGAGCCGCGGTGGAGCTGAGGGAGAGACATGCCCACCCATGCACAGTTCAGCACGAGAGCACCTGTAGGAATCCCAGCCCACATCTGTCCTCACCCCAAAGACAAGGAAAGCAGGTCCATCAGCACACCCGGAGGCAGGGACGAGGCTGCTCTCACTTATCCCGCCTTGCACTGTTGCAAATGAGTAAATCCCGTCCCTTGTGTCAGCCAAAGTTTTTAGCCTTAACTCTAAGGCTGCTGGCTTTTGTGCATTAAGCCCTAATGCTATTTAAAATAAATGCCTTTAAAAGGGACTAAATGAATATTACTGTCTTTTTAAAGGACATAAATATTATGACAAATAACAATAAACAGTAATTATACTTAATAAAGCATGAAAGAATAAAATTACACCCAGCAAGCTGTAAACTGATTGCCAGAATATTCTGGAAACAGCCCTTTGCAGCAGTGTGAACCACACACCACTGTGTGTGAATGCCAGCAAGCCAAAGGGATTTTTTCCTAATGGCATTCTAATTTTACTGTTTCTAAGAGAAGGCAGTGGCATCTAAACCCTTAACAGAATAGATCCTAAGTATCACTCTAATTTATTATCATCATTATTGTAAAACATATATTGATTTTACCTCAGGATAAATTTTTAGCTGTGGGCAGCAAGGACACAATGTTGAAAAGGTATAATTCAATGTAAAAACATAGATTTTGATGTATCTGACACTTAGGTGAGAACAGTGAGAGATGGGCCAATCCTCCATGCCCATACATTCTCCGACTGGGAACCTTTGCAGTTGTAATAATTTCTCAGTAGAGATTAGTCAGTCTGCAAAGCATTTCAGCAGCTCTGAAAATGTGTAGGGTTTACCAGGAGCTTTCTAGTCTTGTACAGCAGCTTCAGACTCCCAAAGGAAATGGATTACAAAGTATTTTTAAAACCAGTTATTCACCCACTGAACCAATCTGCATTAATCTGCCAAATATATGTGGATGTATCTACACATGCACAAAACATTAGCATTAAATACTTTTGGTATCCCTGAGGCTTCTGTATAACAACCATTTCTCAGTCTAAAGCACCTCAAAAATTCTTAACCTTGAATCCACGAGGTGATGTGTAACCTCATTGTTCTAAAACCAGATTCATGTCTAAATTAAACAGTTGCAAAGAAAAGTGCTAAAATAACAGAACCTTGTGTGCAACATTTCCACAGTGTGAGTGTAACCTAAAGAAAGTGAAGAGATTGCATTTCATATACAAGTCTGGGAGAGTACCTATATTCTCCAGCGTATAGAGTGTCTACTGCTCTGGATCTTCATCCACAATAGCGGCTCCACAAAGCTACAAAAGGTACAAATAAGCAGAAATTAGAGCTCATGCAATGAGTTTTATAATCTGCTACAATATTTATAAGTTGAGTTGCAATGTCTTAAAAACAAAACCGGAAAGGAAATGGAAAAATCAGCAGGGCTTTTAGTGGAGTGCTGAATGGGGTGCAAACAGTGCCTGCCTGTGGTTCTCCTGCCGAGCTCAGACAGCAGGCACTACACGTGACATTACAGAGCTCCGTGATTCCCGTCAAGGCTCAGGAATACTGCTCTCAAGAGGCAGCACTGAGAGCTGTCGGCAAAGTGACCACACCCAGCAGGAATTTGTAGATGGAGAAACTTATGGCACCGAAAATTGCACTGTGACCTAAGGCAGTGGCTCTGCTCCACAGGCATATCTGATTATTGGACAGCACCCATGTTCCACAAATACCTCCCTCTGAAATGCCATTCCAGTTCACTGCTCACTCACACAGGGGCACTGGGGACACCACAGCACACTCAGAGGGTGTGTCCCCAGTGCTGATGTTTAGCTGTGGGGACACTGGTCAAGAGGCTACACGACAAAGAAAATACCTTGTGCCATTCCCAGCTTTTGCCCAGGGCAGAAAGCCTCCCCTTTGGTTGTCCTGGCACTGAGGGAGCACACACATTTTGAGACACTCTTCCTGAGACCCATGAAACTATAGCAGTGGTGCTACCAAGTTCCTGCCACTAACATACTCCTGATCCCTGGAGCAAATGGTTTTCCCTCTCTTTTCTGCAGCAAGGAAATATTTTATTTAGGGAACTGCTGAATGATGAAAGTCTTGGGGACAAGATACTGAAAAACAGAGAGAGAACAGAAGAAACCACCCAGTGATGGGGGAGGCTAACCAGCTTCCACATCACAGCAAATGAAGTAGAGACAACTATGGCAGAGAAAGAGGCAGGAAGAGTTTGTGAACATCTGATCTTGGAAATACTTGTGACTGGCACTTACATGGGGTATGATGCTCAGATAGTGCTGTAAGGACAGATCCTTCCACAGGCTCAGAACTATCTGTAATTTTTATTGTTAGAATCCTGACAGCACATTCCCCCAGTACAGTGAGATAAGTGTGCATCAGGAGGATAGGTGTTGTCACCAATGACAAGATCAGAGCACGAGATAGCAGTGGGTGTAGCTGAAGTGTGATGATTCTTTCCCAAACCACAAGGGACTGTAATTTCAGTGACATATTTCTAGCCAAACCATACACCACAGTTTAATGAGCAACAGAACCCTCTAGGCTGTCACAGTGTGTGTGAAAATATTCTACTTGTCACATTTCAATTTCATATTAATCTTGAATCACTCTCACAGAACCTCCGTCATAACTCAAAGGTAAATCCTAGAATGAAGAGAGAAAAATGACACTGCCAGAGTGCTGCTCAGTAACAGGGCTCATGCCATGAATTGTGTGAAGCACTTTGTGAATCTATTCATTAAAATGGGAAGATCCCTAAAACAGGAGGTCAGGGATCTGCACAAAACCTGTGAAGCTCTAGCTCCCTCCTGGGGAAGGGTAGGTCTGTACACTGAAGCCACTTTGGGATCACTGCAGTATCTTTCATACCATTCAGCATTCACACAGAGTACCCTTTTGCATGTTCAAAATCCTGTGCAGACATGAGTTGTTAAATCCTCAGAACCCACTGGCAAAATGGGCTATTTCCAAGTCCCTGCTCATTTCAGAGTCCACTGAGGAAGCAGCACTATGTCTGAATAAAAGATTCTGGCAGTTTTTACTTGCCAGAATGATTCAGGGATATGCACAGGAGGTTGTCAAGCATGCACAGTCGTGGGGGTTCCTTTAAGTGGCGAGAAGAGGGTAGCTAATTGAAAGCAGCTTTAACTCCTCATGAGCTGCTTCAGACCACAGTTTGCTGGTTCTGCCCAGATAGAAGAATGTGGTTTTACTCTTTATGTAATGGAGGGAAAGTAACCAGAATTCACAAACTTCAACAAGAAAACATGAACAAGCCTGCTCATCAGCAACTGCCACCAGAGCATCATTTTGAAAAGAGGCTCTACAGGTAGAAGTGAAAAACCCAAACTGTGTTAAGCAAATACTGAAAGTAAAAAAACCAAAATGAACACAAAGATGCTCAATCCTACTAAATCCCCACGTTTTTCCAAAAGTCCTGAGCATTTGCTGGCTGCAGGTAAGGTCAGAATTTAGATGTCCATCATTTCTGGAATGACTCTGAAGACACCTCATGCTGGGCATACACAATTAAGGACTCAACATCAACAGCCACATTTGGAAAATAAGCCCAGATTTGTCTTAACAAGTGAATTTTTGCTCTTCAACCTTTACCAAAGTAGATTAGTTTGACTTAAAACTGGATTAAATCCCACTGAAAATGATTGATCTGAAACAATGACCTTTCACTGTAGAACATAACATGAAAGACTTTGGGGATAAGACTAATGAAGTGCAGAGATAAAACAAAATGCCTTTGCCAACATTTTCAAAAGTGGCCTCTTATTCTGGGTGATCTACTTGAGTCACTACGTAAGTGCACAGTTTCCTCTGAAAATGAGGCCCCAAGCAAGGTGAGCAAGGCATCCAGAACAAGAGTCTGCCTGAAAACACTGCCCTTGTAGCTCTATCTGCCAGCATTTCTCCTGAGTGGGCCTTGGGTGCACCCACTCAGTGACAGCAGAACTCTTGCCTCAGGGACAGCCAAGTAACAGAACTTCTGAAAGTGCTCCTTGATTTTCATCCCCTTTCTGTGACCAATCAACACATAGAGGCACTGTTCTTTGAGCTCTTCTATGCATTTTAGGATAAAAATGGGGTTTTTTTCTATCTAGGGCAAGCTCCTTCCTTTGCTAGGCCATGCCACATGGAGGAGGAGGAATGACAACAGCAGGTACAGCACATTCAGCTGAGGGCAGGTCAGCCACGTGCTCAGTGTGCCTCCAAGTACAGCTCAAGGAAGAACAGCAAAAACACATCCAGAGCTTGCTACAGATGGTAAGAGAGGGAAAGCAGAACCTGACGGGGGCACAAATCACACCTAGAAAACCAGGACGAGGTAAGGCACAAACTGAACAATGCAAATGCTACCCCAAATGTGCACACAATGGGAAGAGCTCCACCAGGCTCTCCTTCAAAGACCAACTCCGTGCAGCAGCACAGGCAGAGAAGGACGACAGCAGCACTGGCGTTCAGCAGAGATTCACTTGGTCTCTTCCTGCACTGCATGGCCAGGCAGCACCTCTGTTCTGGCTCATGGCTGGGGAGGCACAGCCCACCTCTGAACCCTGCTCACCTGTAACTCAGCATGGGCAAGGCCTGTGAGATCATCTTGCAAATTCCTGTCCAAATGCAACTAGCTCCTCAAAAGTGTCTTGTACAGGTTGAATATCCAGGTGACATGGGGCAATAGTGGGCCAGAATACAATGTGCTTTAACCACTTGACAACTCTTAAGGAGAAATACTTCTAATTTGCTTGATTTCACATATCAAGCTTTCAATTGTCTAACATAAATTTACAGAAAAGTAGTAAGTTATTTCACCTGGGAAATGACCTAGAAAATTCAGTTGTCCTCCAGAGGACAACTGTGCCAAATTTGGAAATGAAATTCATTAAGTGTGAGAGAAAAGGCTTTAATTCTGCTTTAGCTGAAAATCCTTTTTCAGATTTAAGTTTGGAAAAGAGACTTGTTGTTCTAACACTCCTGAGGAACTCTGCTGAACCGAGCCTCTTCTTTTTGACTAAAGTCAAAACAACAGTGTTCTTGAACTACTTAAAAAAGTTACAAGGCCTTAGGACACTGGTATTGTTGAGGTGGTAGAACAAAGGTCACTTATCCAAACCCAAAACACCCTCAATTGCCTAGCACGGGCTGTTTTATTAGAAAATAATCTATTTAGAATGATAGGTACCTAAAAATTCTATGCAGGCAATGTTAAACTAATGTTATTATCTTCCCTGACAGGGAACAGCACTAAATATTTGAAAGGAACTGAAAATCCATCTCATGGTAAGAGACACATCATTCCTCTTTACTCCAATACATCTTCAACAGTGGGGAAGTGTAATCCCCCACATTTATCACATACCACCGACTAGGTAAGTCATAGTAATCGCAGTGACATGTCACACCAGTAGGGGTGGAAAACAAAGTACCTTATTCGGGATCTCGGACAACAGTCTCTCAGAATCCCGAAATGTAAATTTTGCTACGGGGCCGCTGCCTCTGCACGCGGGCCCTGCCTCCTTTGCACCTCAGGCCGCAGGGACGGCAGTGCCAGTGCCCGTGGGGCGGGTTTCTGCGCCGGGATGGCGGTGTCTGTGCCCGCGGTGCCCGGGATGGCGGTGCCTGTGCCCGCGGTGCCCGCAGTGCCCACAATGGCGGCGCTCGCGCCCCTCAGGCCCCTCACGGCCCCCGCCGCCCCCTCAGCCTCGGCCCCCCCCGCGCCGCGCGCGCCCCGCTGTTGCTATGGCTCGGCGGGAGGCGCCGGCCAATCAGGGCGCGGCAGGTTATATCTGTCGCTGTTGCTAACGGCCTGTGAGCCAATGGGGAGGCAGCACGGGCCGCCCGCGGGCCAATGGGGAGGCGGCGGCGCGCGGCGGGAACGGCCCCGGGCTGTGAGGGAAGGCACAGGGCTCGTCCCTCATGGGTGGCTGTGATGGAGGGCTTGGGGCTATGAGGGCTTGGGGCTGTGAGGGAAGGCACAGCCCACAGGGCTCGTCCCTCATGGGTGGCTGTGATGGAGTGGGACTGTGATCGAGAGGGGCTCATCCCTCATGGCCGGCTCTGAGGGCCCTGCAAACCCAAGCCCCCCATGACCCCCCCAAACTTACTGTTCTGAACACAGAACCCTCGACAATAAAACATGGACATGCAGAGTGAGATCCACTGAAATAAAGTCGGCATCGCTGTCCCAACGCGCAAGAGTTCCCACGGCAGCTGGTGCTGGGTTTTAATACATAATTGCCATGTGGCATTTAGCACTGCACACCCTTACCTTGAAAAACAAACCCTGGAGAAACAGTAATTGACAACCTTTATTTGTTAACTTTGTAACAAAAGGTAAGGGAGGCAAAGATGATCCCTTCTGCAACAGGGATTTCAAACAACACAGTAACACTGAGAAAAACACCCAAAAGGGAAAACTGGGACAATACCCTGAACTCTTCCCTATGACTTGCAGGGTTCATTTTCAACCTGCACCAAGGGCTTGCCTTGCTATTTCTTGGTGTTAAACACCAAACCCTGTGAGAGCTGCAGCACTGACAACTCTGCTGTGCCCATTTGTGTCACGGGGACATTGTAGAGAACACAGTAATCCACCAGCACTGAGCTGAGACCTTGCTTTCCACACCTGAGAGAAAGTTACCTGCTGCCCACTGCAAGGTAACATCGCTAAATTTCACCCCTTTAAAGAACAGGGGCTTAATTTACTTTCATGATGCAGCGAAGGACTCTGATCTGACCAGTGCTGTGGGTAATCCATGTAAGTGCCACAGAACCAGTGCCTTGGTCATTTCAGCACCTACACTACAGCTTCAGACTGCTCCAGCAAAAACCCACAGTCCACAACGCTTCCTTGCTTCCTTCCATCCTTTGCAAAATTCTTGATAAAACTGTAACTGAACCAAACTTTGTAACCATTTGAAAATACCTCCGTCCTCGTCCCTCCCTCTATTCATCTCCACGTCCAGCTCCTCATTCCCTGCCAACACACAGAGGAGGCCAAGGCAGGCAGCGCTGGGTGTTCCTGGGACAGTGCTCTGCAGCCAGGTCACATCTGCCCGCTGCCAGAGAACTCGAACAGCAGGCACGCTGCCCAGAACGTGTCACTGCTCGCTGGGTCACCAGCTGGGCTCTCCACTGCCTGAAAGACACAGGAAGGAGTGAAACCCTCACTACATATGATTTTTAACTCACTTACGGGGGCAGAGCTCCTTTGGGCAGCCAGACAGTGGCATGAGGTGTGCGAGGGGAGGGAATGTCGGTGCTCAGGGCTCTGGGCATGGAGTGACAAAGGCCTTGTTCCCCCCTGAGTTCAGGCAGTGATCGGTCTGTGCAGAACATGGGTGTAACAGTGACAAACTCCTAGATAGAGCAGAGAAATTCCCTTCCCTTTGCTCAAGGCATCAGGTCCCATAAAAAGCCAGTAACAGAGAGGATGAAACCAGGATGCAATAATAAAGGGAGTGATCACCTGAATGAGGGCGCTCTGCTCAGGGAGGGAGAGATGTCTCCAAAAGGAATTAAATTTCTGCTTTTCATTTTTTGTTTTACTCTCACTTTCGTTATGATGGTATCCATAAACTACAAAAAGCAAACTGAGTCATGTGTGGACAAAAGGAAGTGCCCACCTGCACCCCTGTGGTTCAGCCATAGGAACCAAACATCTGCTTATCCCTGCCACAAGCCCAGAGCCAGTTGATTCAGCAAGAAGCAAAGTGTCCAGGAAGTCTGTAGAATGCTGTAAAATCATTTACCCATTCAAGCTCTTCCTTTTCCTAGAGCACTCATTAAAATATGCATAAACTGCTCTTCTGAATTCCTGAACTGAGTAATTATTTCAAAGATTTGAAGACGTCCCCTTTGACATCTGCAGACACCAACTTGGTATCCTGCTCCCCAGCCCATGCTGCCCTGAGTGTCACGTTTCCACTCCACTGCAAAATCAGTGCAGGAATGCAGAACAGCAAGAAGAAAATTACCTACAGAGACTGCATGCTCTGGAAATCTTAGAAAAGGCTCATTCATTATTAATGCCCAAAGCTTTCCTTCTCGTCTGGCTTACATTATGGCTGGTAAAAAGGCCACTTTCCAAGATACAGATCTTTATATTGATGCTTTCAAAGGCTCAAAAGAGGTTCTGTTACTGCCCTCAGAGCTGCAGCCACTTCCCATAATGAGGCCAGCAGATATGGGCTTCTGCTTTTCATAATCTCTTTTAAAATGTTTTCTCCAGCAGTTTAAACTGCCAAAGAAACAGCAATAGATGCTGATTGTTAAACCAACACATGTGGAGCCAAAAAATAGCTCAACGTACAGTTTAAACAGGGCTTCCTTGGGTCCTATTTTTAAGTAACATTTAATTCAGAGATGTGCCCCTATCCCTCTGAAAGCACCAGATTTCCAACTTCTATTCTCTACTACCTTGAAATCGCCCTCAGAAGGCATGCAGACTGCATCCACAGCATGGAAGTGGCTTCTTTTATCCTGTCCTATAATCACACTGCCCTGTACACTGCCATCAGCCACCTCAGAACAGTGCAAAATCCCTCTTCCTCAACAATAACACAAATCAAAATTTTGGAAATCAAAATTACATGAAACATTTTAAGAGGTCTGAGAGAGCAAAACCCCTCAGAGGGGAGGACCCTCAAGGAACCATCATTCCACAGTGCCAGGTGAGCCCTCCATGACTCAAAATTTAAATGACACTTTGGATCTGCACAGGTTCCTTTGGCCACCATTTCAATGGCATGTTTAGTGAAATTAGGATCTGATAAGGAGTTCAAGTGGGAAAAAGAAAAACAACAGAACCACCTCTCCTAGTATCTGCTGGATGTTCCCCAGGGAATGCCCAGCTTGCTCTGAACTGGATACCAAAAGGTATGCTTATCAAACATGTTTCATATTAAATGTGACCTGAGATTTCACATCTCCTGTGAGAGAGCTGCAGGGGATGGTGTGTACAGGGCTGAGCTCCTTTCTCTGAGCATTAGGTGTGTCCTCTTACCTGGCTTTGTCCCAAGGCTTGGCTCTCTGCCACACAGGGTGCAGAAACAGGTGGGCACTGAGGCATGCTAAACACAGTCTGACGCGAACTGCAAAAAATATCATAGACAAGTGCATTTGTATTTCTGCTCTACTTGCCACTCACTGGAATGCTTTGCACAGGACAAGAGGGGCTTGTTGGTGAGACCTTCATTTAATAGGGTTTCACTAAGCTGCCTACACATCTGCCCCATTGCTCCAAATTGTCATGGCCTGAGAATGTAGGTTCTGCAGTGGGGAGACAGGCCTGACCAGGAGCAGTATCAGGGAATGACATCTCAATTTGCAGCTTTCCTTCTGCCCCTAAAACACTCTCCCAAAAACCAAGGAGGTATCTACCAAAACGTCTGCCTCTTGGAACATATTTTAAAAACAGAGATCTTAACAGTCAAAACAGATAAACATGTGGCTTTAGACACAGCCACAACATTGGCTTTGATTCTACTAAAGCTTTTCAAGGCCACCAGTGGAGTCTGGGGAGCAGCTTCCCCATCGGACCCCCCTGGGGGCCCTGCCAGCCCCTCAAGAGACCAGTCTGGGGGCACTGGGTCAAGTAGCAGACACTGGGTACCCGAAAATGAGATGTTCTCTGCCACTGCCATCAACTCAAAAGTATTTCTAATCCAACACCACTGCCCATACCACCACCTGGAACAGCCCAGGGTGTGTGTCCAGACGGGCTCAGACAAGAGGGGCCAACTAGTAGAGCACAGGAAAAAGGTAGAAGACATGGTACAAGTGTCAAGTTGCCTTTTCTCAGAATGCCCCCGGGTCGCAGCCATCAGGGCCTCCTCTGCTGGAGCTGCACTCAGACACTCACAGTCCCTAATGACAAACGGCCCCGGCTCCCCCTCCCACCCCACCCCAGCAAGAATGTCTCATCCCTTTGCACAGCCCACTCCCACCGACATGCACAGCGCCCTTAGCAACAAGGCCTGCAATTTGATTATGCAACGTGCCCAAAAGTAGCCTCTCTCTGTGGGTTTGGGACCTGCTGCCTGCCAGTGTCAGCGTGCTGGGTTCCCCAGAGGGGAGAGCCTAACAGCAGGAGGATTCCCAGCACTCTGAGCTGGAATCCCAAAAACACAGGCAGAAGCTGCGAGCTGCCATGGCCATCCCAGCACTGACATTTTCGAGATCAATATGCTGGCTCAGAAGTGCACAGTGCCTTGTTCCACAGAGCTCAGGGTGCTTTTCCATTGGAAACGGGAGCACAAGAGCTCCACTCTGCAAGAACC
This sequence comes from Campylorhamphus procurvoides, assembly GCA_013396655.1. Taxonomy (NCBI): domain Eukaryota; kingdom Metazoa; phylum Chordata; class Aves; order Passeriformes; family Dendrocolaptidae; genus Campylorhamphus; species Campylorhamphus procurvoides. The sequence continues at coordinate 923,716 of WBMV01000122.1, forward strand.
ATTAGCTAGGCTACATTCCCCCTGTCCTGACTTGCAGAGTGAAGAGGATGCAGCACCACTCTCTGTAAAGGTGAGCATCTGTTTGGTGTCCCACAGGGACTTCCAGTCTGCAAGCTGGATCACTCTCTCCTCTCAGGCAGCAGAAGCAGATGGAGACAGTCATCTCCCAGCCTGGTTCCCTCTCACACTCCCACCTCACAGCCCTGTAGATCAGAAGAGGTTTGGACACAGCCCAAGTGTGTAGGACTGCCTGTAAAAAGCCCATGAAAGAAAGCAACAGGAATTGTTCTAATAAGCTTTCAGGCCAAGTCCTTTCCAGGTGAGCACCTTTAAAAATGAGACAAGCAGATTAAGGGTCCTTTGGCTGACTTGTAGCTCTATCCCTGCACTCAGGAATCAGGGAGCCACAGGTACTGGCAAGGCAGTGAGAGCATAACCCTGAGTCCACTCCAGATGGGTGACCCTGGCTAAATGATTTCCTTCTCTGTGTGTTACTCTGACCTGTAAAGCTGGGACAATTTCACTGCCCTGTCTTTCCAGGACAGCAACACTCATCTGTCCCTTACAGCTTGAGCTGTTGCTCAGGAGTCCCCAGATGAGTGATGCTCATTGCAACAGGACTGCTCAAGAGGAACCTGGTGACACAATACTCCTCTGTTAGAGGGCTCTGCCTGATAACACAGGTGATCCTCACTGCCTGCCACTCACCCAGCAGTGATCTTACCCAGGATTACCCACACGAGGTCTCCTGGCTCCCTAGAGAGAAACTGCAGAATAAAGTTGCTGAAATTGCAGCCTGAGCATCACTCACTTCTAAAAAAGATTGATGTTCCATAGCACTCTTGGTACTCTGGGGAGTTCAAGTTTCTGGGGGGAGCTGGACCAGGCCACTGAACAGGGTTTACAAGGAGAGTTCAAATAACTATATCTTCACCAAAAGGTGCCAAGGAAGCAGCAAGTCCCACCCCTGACAGGAATACGATAAAGGGTGTGTGGATTCCTGGTACAACTGACATACCCAACAGGGAGACATTCACCATAGATTTCTTCTACTAGCAGCACATCTTTTAAAAATAAACATGAGCTCACTTCAGAGTCAGAACATGCAGTTTTAAATCCAGACAAAATATTGCCCGCAAACCTTGCTGATCTTCCATGATCTTTAGCCACTGTTTAAAACTGCAAATCCTGAAACACAGACTGAGGTTTACAGTGCCCAGACCTGGGCACTCCCCAGCAATTCAGAGCAGGAGTCTGACATGACTGTGAATGAGGCACCAAGCCAACTGGGAAACAGAGGCAAAAGGCAGAAATGTTTTCAGCAGGGAACTGGGGCCAAAACCTCACTGATCTTTATCTCCAGTGAATCACTGCCTTCCCCTGTTGTTTGACAAGTCACAAAGCCTTCTGTGCCTCTGCTTTCTCCTCTATAAAGTGGAAATAAAGTTTCTCCTACCTGCCTTTCTGACATATGGACAATGCAGTGCTGTAGCACAAAGGCTGGCCAGTGTCAAACAGAAGGGTTGTGAAATGGGGCTGCTGCTCCTGCTCCGTCTTGCAGATCAGTAAAGTGAAGGAAGCTCATAATATCTCTTCGGCAGTGTTTATTTTTATGTAACTTGATGCAAGTTGTATAACATATGGAAAATGGCACGAATTTGTGTTGTTTTGCGTTCTCTGAATTTATCTTCAGACCCAGAGAAAATCTGAAGTCTGAAACATTTGTTACAGGTGGAAAACAGAAAAACAGAACAGTGCCTGTCTGACTTCCAATTTGGAAAGCCTGCACTCTGGAATAATCTTGTCAAGGGGTTGTGAAGCTACAAAAACTATTTTAGGATTAAGTACAGGCCCTACCAACCCAACCCACAGAATCAGCTCTCAGTGCATCAGTATAGGTTATGATTTTCTGCCAAAAACAAGCAAATAGCTCAGAAGCTGAACCTGCTTTAAAAAGAGGGGTTCATGTCTTTTCTGGTTAGGCTGATTCCAAATCTCCTTCGTGCCACACACACATATATACACTTACACATTTCTAGTGCACAGATATAAATACTTACAAAACAGGATGGGCACAAGGAGAATCAGGCCTTGGGAAAGAGATGGATCAATATGCTCTTTCTGCAACCCTCTTCAACAGGGTCTCAAGACAGGGCTACACCCACAGCACTGTTATTCCTGCCTCTAAGCAGCCCTGTGCCTTCCCCCCTTTACCTGTGGGAAATTGATTCCAGGGTCCCTAGCTGTCCTTCTCTAAGGATGAAGCTTTCAAATGCTAAATCTGACTGCTGAATGATTCTTCCTGGATTGCCTTCAATATAGCCACCTTGAGGGACTCTGCCCAAGGGAACTCTACCTGCTGAAATAAATGACTGTATTAAACACAAGTACAGAGACAGATAACATAAGCCCGAGCCCTGACCCAGCTGTTCCTTCTCTCCCTGCTCCATGTTCACCAGAGGCTGGGGCAATGGCAGTCACAGCACTTTCTGCTCTGTACACCTACAGCAACAGCAGGGGGACATTACTTATGGGTCCTGTCATGGCTATGCTGAACAACAGGGGGAAGAAAAGAGATGGTGGGAATGCTGAACAAAAATGGACAGGAGGAAGAGAGAGAGAATAGCAGGAAAAAGAAAGTGAGAACGTGTGCCTGAAGAGCACCATGTCCCAGCCTCTTCCCAGGCAATCTCCCAGGGGTGGCAGGCATTAGAGCCCCAGAAGCTTGCAAACAGACAAGGTGAGCAGACAACACCTAGAGGGACTCTACCAGTGGAAACACTAAAAGGAATCCACCACTATCTTATGGAAGCCATTACAGTTTAGGCAAAAGAATAGGTAAGAATGTCTGTTTCAGTATCTTAAATCAACAGATTTTTCTCACTGAACTACTATGGAAGCAGAATTCCAAAGCACAAGATAAGCCCCACTCCCATTTGTCCTGACATTGGAAAGCCACTGAAGCGAGCAAGAGTGTTTCCAACAGAGGGAGGAGGAGCTTGGAAACTCTTAAAGTCTACAATGGGGGTGCAGTTTTACTAACCTTCTATCCCTGGGGTCCACACGGAGCCCGAGACTGCTCTGGCGCTGTACGGGGTCTGCCACATGGGCAGGTGCTGATCCGGGACAGGGGGCGGCCTGCAGGAGCACAGCACCAGGCTGCCCCCAGCACTGCTCCCTGCTGCCCTGGGCTGCAGCACAGCAAAGCCCACGCTGGGCCCTGCATCCAGCACAGCCCCGGGCTGGGGAGGCACAGGCTGCTCAGTGCTGGGAGTGGTGAACAGAGCCGTGCTTGTCCCTGCTCCGTACAGCTCAGGGCCCTGCACAAAGCTGTAAGGGTGGAGAGAACAAATCAGACAGATTGCTTTACCACGAGGGGATCCCCAGCTAAACCCTTGAATCCTGCCCTCCCCAGCTGGGAGAGCAACTGCTCTGACTGGGCACAGACCATGTCCATCCATGGTGCCAAGTCTCCTAAGTGATGTCCCCTGGCAACTGACAGAAAGCCAGTTGCATGACCATGTCTAAAGGCTGCTTTGTCTCTGAACTGTCACTATAAAGACTTTTTCATACATCACCTGGATTGCAGCATCTTTAAATACGTTCCTTCAGGAGGCCTATGCAGATCTGCAGCTGACTGCTCCCACCCTGGCTCACAGGGCACAAGGGTTAACTCCACGTGCTCAGAATCGGTGCCTGCATGAGATCCACCTGAAAGGTGCAGGCCAGGCAGGTGAGAGAACACTAATGGTTACTCCAAAAGACAATGAAACAAGTCTAACTGGCCAAATGAAGCAAGACCCCCCTGTTCCTTGACTGAAATTTAGTTAGGATTCTGTGGAGGGGCATGGAAATAGTGGGTTTTCCTGGAGTACTGCCCTGATCCCACAATCTGAGAGATAAACCCTGCTGCCTCCCATGTATTTGCTTCCATTTGGAGCCCCTTCTGAGCCAGGCATCTCTTTTCACCTATCCTTGCACAGGCCTTTTCAGTGCCTGCTGCCATGAACTGACAGCCTCTGACCAAACAGCAAGGGACTCCCCTGAAGCAGAGTCCTCCAGCATCCACTTAATCCATCAGCAAATAGATGCTGTTCTCAACAAGCAATTTCTTCCCTTCCTGAGGGAATTTTAGATTGATTTTCAGCTTTCTGGAGCACATCCTAAGCCCATTATGAGGAGACAAACCTGCAGGCTGTGGAGTGTGGGATCCTTTATGCTCCCCCTCCTTTGCAGGGCAGGCCAAAGCCCTCTCAGGAGGGGAGCTGTGGGACTTTTCTGTAGGAGGGACGCAGGATTTTCGCCGCCGCCGATAATTTGCAAACCAGTTATAGACTTGAGTTGGATGCAGGTTCATGTCCCGAGCCAATCCCTCCTGCAAACCCAGGTGTAGGGAGAGATGAAGGGGAAAAGAATAAGCCACATCTGACTACCCAGGCTTTTCACTTCAGTTCCAAAAGCAGTCCAGCAAGAACTTTCAAACACAGAGACATTTACTCACTGGCTCTCCATTAACTCTACATGGATCCCACTGAGGAGCCTGCCTGACAAACTCAGAGTTGACAGAAAACACACATTCATCCTGCACCCCCAGACCATTTGTTTGCTAAAGGAAACCACATACTACTATACTGCTCATCAAGTAATGCCCTCCCCAGAGCAGGCTCACCCCACAGAAGGACACTTCAGAGTCTGAAGTCCTCACCTTCCCAGGCAGTGATCAACAAGGATTACTGAATTAATTCACACATCACTTCCATCACAAATCTGCCCCTCTCCAAAGAAGGTAGATCCACACACACATCCACACAGCCTATTGTGTTTTCAAATGCTGTGAATTTAATGTGATAAGTCAGCACAAAATACGACCTGGTGAACAAAGTGCAATTTTCCATAGCCTATGACTCAGTCCAGTCAGAACTATTTATCCCTGCAACAGAGCTCTTCTGAGCGATGGCTGTTTGGCTGCCTAAGCTCAATCACTACCAAATCAGAACTGGTGAAAACCCAGAGAGGAATTTATGGCTCCTCAACTTTTTGTCTACAGCAAGAGAGATTACTTAGCATGAACCTGATGATTTTTTTAAAGAAACCTTTAGGGAAAGATCAAATATGAGGAATCCCAGCCCCACTGAGGCTTCTAAAAACAAGGATTTAGAATGAAACCAGTTACAGAGTTCTGATCACAGAGTCCTGCTCTCTGTGACAAGGAGACTTGACTGTAAGGAGCATATCCTTACCCGCTGTTTCTTGTCTGGGTTTGCTGTCACCTCTGCAGCAAACCTGTGCAGCTGCTGGCGGATTTCTTCTGGATAGCTTCTAGTCTTCAGACCTTCAGGACACAGCGAAAGGGGTGGAGGATATCTGTACACAGGAGAAAACAGGATTAAAAAGGACCCAAGAAGAGCCATTCACATTCATGGGAATTTTCTCACACTGCCACAACTGGTCAGAATGCCAAGAAAAAACCCAGCCCCAGGAAGCAGCATCCTGACAGGCAAAAGCAGCCTCTGCACCTGTAGCCCCTGCATGTGTTAACTGCAGCAGAGGAAGCCTGCTGGTTCCCCCACGATGCAGTACCTCTTCCTGCAGCGGAATTTCTGCAGTGGAGTCAGAAAATCCCTCTTGTGTTTCTCCATAACCCTCTGGTAGTGAATCTCATGCCAAAGTTGCACCAGTTCTTCCTTCTCTCCTGCCTTGCAATCCTAAAACAAAACAGTGTCTAAGCAAACCTTTCCAGGGAGTCAGTCAAATTTCCTATATGGGAGAAAACCCCCAACAACAGAAACTTGCTCAGAGGTTCCTACTGGTTTGACAAAGCTGGTACATTATGTAAGCACGTGGTTCCTGTACCTTCTTTAACATACACAGGGAGTTGCCTGCTTCATTCCTTCTTTCCACTGGTGAAAAGGGCTACATCACCAGATACAGAGGCCAAAATCCCTCATCTTGAGTGGCACCCTTCAGCCATCCCCATATATTCCCACCCCGGCAAGCCCTCTGATCTTGGGCTTCCCAAGACTTCTGTGTCCTGAGCCCTAAGATTGTTAAAAACTCCAAGAACCGCCACACTAGAGAACAAGAATCCCAGAACAGCCAACCCCATCATCACCTAATTACCCTCTTCTCCTTGGCTGATTAACACTGCCTGTAGCAGAGGTTTCATCCCGTGTTTCAGGTCAACAACCCATGCACACATATCACCTTGCACTGCCTCGTGCCAGCTGGAAACGTTCCACATGCTGCAGCTTGGGTACCTCTGCACTAACACCTCTAGCTTTTCTAATGTTCCTGATACTGGTTTTTGTCTCCATGAAGACCCAAAGAACACATCCCTACCTCCAGCAGCCTGCAGGCTGTGTCATGCTGCCCACTCTGGACATGAACGTGCACGCACGCCCGGACAACGTGGATGTTAGTGAGAAGATGCATCTTGTGTTTGCATCCCATTATGACCCCAACCAGCTTCTCCAGAGCAGGGGGAAAGCTCTGGAGAGCCTCGCAAAGCTCTCCTGCCAGATCCAGCAGCTTGGTGGGTGGGGGATCCGTGTTTTCATTCCTGTTTAACATGGCCATGAACCGCTTCATCCTCGTGTCCTGTTGGAAGCTTTTTCTGTGCAATGCACAAAGCTGCGGTTAGATAAAAACTATTATTGTCTATTTTTGGCTTCTATAGTATGCCTTTTTTTTTTTTAGGAAAGAAATTCACTGTGCTATTAAAAGCAGCCCGAGGACCTTAAAACATTTTAAATAAAACTAGGCCTAAACCAGCCTTGAAAAGCTAAAGCTACACCAGGTTTGCAGTTGAAAAAACCTGAGCTCAGAAAGACACATCAAACTTGCCCCAAAACTTGGATACTGACTCTAAGCTTTGCATCCACAGCTTAGAGGTTAAAACTACCCGAACAGAGAAGTCCGGTGAAACTAGTTTTTCTCCAAAACAGCACTGGAGAGGTTACTGCGAATTGTAAAACTGGTTTTCCCCCGTCCTACTGGGCAAAGGGGCCGGCCCCCAGAGACACCGCACCCTCGGGGCGGGGCCAGCCCCGCCGACAAGGGAGGGAAAAGCTGTTCCACACCTGTCAGGCACAGGGGCAGGGACGGGCGGCAGCCTCGACACTCCCGGAGCGCCGGGAGCACAGCCCAGTGCCCGCCCCGATCCCAATCCCCGGTCCCCAGTCCTCGGTTCCTACAGCTAGGCCAGTCCTGGCCCTTGGTCCCTACAGCCAGCCCCATTCTGGTCCTCGGTCCCCACAAGCCGGCCCGGTCTCGGGCCGGGTCCCTGGTCCCTATAGCCGGCCCGTTCCCCGGTCCCTAGTCCCTACTGCCGGGCAGGTCCCGATCCCCGGTCCCTGCAGCCGGCCCCTGTCCCTGTCCCCGATCCCCGGTCCCCAGTCCCTACAGCCGGGCCGGTCCCCGCTCCCCAGTCCCGGTCCCAGTCCCCAGTGCCGGCTCCGGTCCCCGATCCCCAGTCCCCGTCCCCAGCCACTCCAGCCGGGCCGGTCCCCGTCCCCAGTCCCGGTCCCCAGACCCTCCAGCCGGGCCGGGCCCGCTGCCCAGTCTCGGTGCCCAGTCCCGGTTCCCATCCCCAGTCCCTCCAGCCGGGCCGCTCCTCACCCTCGTCCGCAGCCTCGTGCTCCGGGCCAGGTGCGGAGCCGCGACTTGTCCCGCCCAGTCGGGTGCGGGGCTGCCCCACACCCCGACCCCGCCCCGACAGCCCCTCGAAGGGCACAGCGACTGCCAGGGCAGGGCGGGGGAGAAGGGATGGCAACGAGCTGCTTTCATAGTAGAGAGCACTCTTTAAGGGGTTAATGGGGCTCAGACACGCAGTGCTAAGTTTGACACGCTGAGGAGCTGAATGGAGAGGCACGCGGCTCAAACCCACCTGCAGTAGGTGGGTGCTGTCTAAAAACAGGTGAGTCATCCAGACTCAGTTTGGGGGTAAGAAGTGAGGCAGCTGCGATTTTCGTTGAATCAGGTCTGAACACCATTGTGAAGGTGTCAGTTCTCCCCTGACTCTAATTTCTCGAGGACACATAACAATAGGAACCATCTCACAGCAGGAGCCAACAGCCCCCACGCACAGCACGGCTGGGTTGGGAACCCACCCTAAATCTGCACTTAAATAACGAGCTGGTGCCAAGGCCGTGACCACGTGGGAGCTTTCTGTGCAAAGACAAAGGCTGTGTGCTTGAGCACAGGCATCCTCCTTTTACTGCACGACCTGCTCATAATGCTCAGCAGCATCTCCTGTTCAGAGGGCCTTGATTTCCCCTTAGGCTTCAATGCTGGCCTTGCAGGACGGTAACTGGCTTCTTGCTCCTGCTGCGTGACACTGTTCTAGATCCAGAGCTGGAGGCAGAAAGTCCTGGATGCCTGAAGGACAAAGCCCCAGCACCGAACCCGAGCTGGACACAGGAAGCAGAACTTCCTCTTAGCAGTTGCTCTCTTTTACTCACCAATTCTGCATTGCTGTCTGTGGAGTTACAAAAAAACATCAGGTCACTTGATTCTCTGCATTTTTACTTATTTACATGTATGAAATGTAACAAGCACCTGTCACGTTTTATCTTACATATTCACACAACCAGGTACACCTCGGGAGGGGCAGGGCAGGCACAGCAGACACCAATGGTACCCACCATTTCCACTGACAGGAAGCCTCCACCACCACACTCTGCTGAATCCAACCACCCCTGAAAACCATTTGCACTCTCCCTCCCTTCACCTCTGCTCTAACTCAAGTTTTGGCAATCAAGGACTGCAGCTACTTAAAACCAAGCTGAAGTCAGGTGACAGATATTGGCAAGCCAAGAGCTCAGATTCTTTTTTTCCAAGCACTTAATCAAATTCTGTTGAATATCAACAGCAATATCGCTCAGGTCCTCTTGGAGCCTCAAGATGAATACAACAGAGGCTCTTTTCACTCAGCCTTCATTTCTACACCCTTGCCACAAGGTAAAGCTTCTAGCTGTCTCCCTAAGAGATACAATGCACCCCATCTCAGGGAGCACTGGCATGCATCTTGTCCAGACAGTCAGTCCAGAACAGAACCAGCCGGCTGTCCTTGTTCCAGCAGAAGTCGGTGAAGTCCTTGAGCAGCCGGTCGGCGAACTTGTCGTCGCCGGTGGCGCTGGAGCGCCAGGTTTTGGTGAGCATGGTGTTGTAGGCCCAGTTGTAGCCGATGCGCTCCTCGCAGAACATGTTCGGGGTGGTGGAGCTGGTGGAGTTGCGCCGGCGCCGCTGCTGCCCGCACGAGAACTTGCGCTTGGAGTAGGGCAGCTGCAGAAACACCGTCCCTGCAGAGACACACAGGCTGCTTCAGGCTCAGGCACACCCCAGGCAACGGGGGGCCGACTCAGGACATTCTCAAACTGGCCTGAGTTTCACTGCATTGCCTTTTAGCAAGAGAAAATGGGGTGCAATGTTCCTCCTTCGCTTCTACGTGCTGCTTCTTCCTGTGTGTTACAACTCTCAGCCTGCCCTTCTCCTGCACGCAGGGAGTGAAGCAAAGCTGCAGGCTCTGATCCATCTTTCTAACTTCCATTCTCTTCTGCACTTTTCCAAAAGCTCTCTTCCTGTCATTGCTTTCATGTCTCAGCAACCCCTGGGAACACTCTGAACCATTTTACTGCACCATGCCATGCATGGAGCTTAGTCAGAATGCTGACAGGTCACCAACATTTTTGAAGAGTGGATCCTAAATGGTGTGTTTGGCCAGAGATGCACCCACAACTGACCTTAAGCACGAGAGCAGAGCACTGACTTGGCCCAACACCTTTCCCTCCTTCTAGCCTCTGGGTACACATTTGATTACATTTATCTTGGAATAACCTTTGCCTTATATTTTTTTAATTTCCTCATCTCCTGGAAAGAAAAGTTCTAGAGACACCATAAAGCAAGATTTCAAACCAACACCACTGACTAGCAGCAACACTTTGGGCTTCTCATATTGCCCCTCCAGGTCTCTGGTTTGTGTTGGCTGACATCTGGCCTGGGACAGAACAGAACTGACACAAAACACAGACTGCACCTAAAATGGTTCTTTTGTTTGCAAAAGCCTCCTCCTTGCTCCAGTGCCTCCCAAATATTTCTCACCTGTGACATGGATATACTGGGGCTTGTTCTCTGCTGGGAAGTTGAATGCAGAGGCTGAGTATTTATCTTGCACAAATCCAAACCTGAAGAAACAGAGACCACAGGAATTAAAAATTTAAAAACGTAATAAAAAAGGGTAAAAAAAGCCATTCCAGTTAGGATTCTTCAGTCCAGGGGAGGGGCACCAGGGAAAATCCTTCAACTATGAAAAGGCAAGAGGAGAAGGGCCAAAGAGAGCTGAGCTTCTCCAAATGTTCTCTGCCCCTGCCAGGCACAGGGCAAGCCTGTGACCCCACACTGCTCCCTGTCCCAGCTCGTGCAGGACACAGGAGCAGCAGCAGCTCCCAGCAGCTGCTGACAGAACAGGGCAGCTGCACACGAGGCAGGGAAGAGACACTGAAGACAGACATTCCTTGGGTATGTTTCAAGCTGCAACCTCATTTTTTTCATGCTGGGCAATGTCCCACACAAGATTCAAGCAGCTCACCTGACAGTTCTCTGCTGTTTATAGGACACTTGTTCCTCTCCTGCTTCCTAAACTAATGAAAGCTGATTTCCAAGCTAAAGTCCATTACAAAAGGAAGTCTCTCTGTCATGAAAAACATCTAGGAAGCAACACTATGAAACAAATTGGCAGCTCAGTCACACAAAAGCTAGATAGTGTTCAGAGTCTCCAATTCGTTCTTAAACTGGGCCCAACCTCCTCTGTACAGTTCCATCCCTGCCTCCTGCCTATTGCTAAGCATTGGTTGGCATCCAGTTCAAGACTGTGTTAAGCCCACATGAAGGAAATAACTGTCCCTTCTCAGGAAGAACCCATTTACAGTCTATCTGCTTCTAACTTGGAATGACAGGGCAGTTTCCAAAGGCAATGCCCTCCATTGGAGGAGGTTTCCTAAGGAGGGACAGGCTGAAACCCGAGGTACCTGCCCCATGCAGCCCCAGAACCAGCTCCAGGCACGGGGGCTGTATTTGAGGCTGATAATCTGTGATCAGACTTCAGAGAGGCAGAGAACAAAGGACCCACAGGACTCAGTGACTGTCCAGCACAGATCTTCATTCCACATCATGCAGGGAGATACAAACCCTTCAGTCCCCCACTCTGTACATACCTGTGTGCTATTGCCTCCTGCAGCAAGTGCATACGGTCCCAGTATGTTTCTGGTTCGAAACCTGAAAGAGACAAAAAGGTAACAATTACCTAGCAAAGCTACTTTATTTCCTTGCTTTTCAAGCCTTTAGTGCTCCTCAGAAGAATTCTGTGCATTTTTTCCTCCTAGCCATTTCTTTTAGTCACAACTTTTTCTGTCAGCTGTCCCTTGAATGCTATCTTAGTAGAGATGTGCCTTGTACATTCATCCCTGATTATGTCTCCTGAGATGAAGGAAAGGAACATAAAGGTATGTGGGAGGGGGCAAGAAAGGGGAAAAGACTGTTGTGCATCACCAGCGCTCTGAAAATACCTAGTTCAGTCGGTGGGGCTGTGGTGACCTCACAGCATATGGATTTGTCACAATTGTTTTACATTTACACCTGACACTGGGCCAAGGGTTAATGAAAATATCATATTTACTATTTTAAAACAGAGCCTTTTGCTAATTGTCCCTTCCTGTGGTACAGTTTTGCCCCTGTCTGCACAGGGACGGAGTTCTCTCATCTTTGAGCTTCCACCTGAGACTTAGCACAACACCGTCCCTGGGAAGGGCGAGGTCACACTGCAGAAAAGGAGATTGCAGCTTCTAGGCTTAATCTCATGTGCAAACACTAACCATGAATGTAGCCATGGCAACAACAAAAAAAGGATGGCGGTGGTGAAAGCCTAATCTCACTGAGGGGGAGAACAAACAAACACAGGATGCAAATGCAGAGCAGCTGTGGGTCTTCCAGCAAAACAGCCTCTTAAGAGTCCGTGAAACAGAACAGCTACTTGCTGTGGGCTCTGTAAGGGTGTGAAATGTTCAACATCACTGGGGAGACCACCCTTCGTGTCCATTGGTGCTTCTTGCTGCCCACCTCGCCCCGCTGCGTGCTGACTGTCCTGTCAGCACAGCCTCCCCCAGCACCACCGTCCTGGGGGGCTGATGAGCTGCCAAAGCAGGTCCTTCAGCCCCCTAAAGCGTGGCTGGGAAAGGAGGTGACCTGCTTGCAGGAAGTGTCCCGAGGGGTAAATCCAGGAGAGCTCCTACCATCAAAGAGATGCTCGCTGCCCTCCTTCAGCAGGCAGCTCACGTTGAGGGGGATGAACAGCTGAGCCCGAAGTGGGTCCCCGTACAGGTAACTGGGCAAAGCAAAGGGGCCTTCCAGCACCGGGACGAGCAGGAACCCACAGGAGGTGGCTTTCCGGTGCCAGCCCTGAACCTGACGAAAGAATTCAAACAATGAATCATGCAACATATGTCAGCTGAGGAAGGGCACTTCTGTGCAGGAGAGCAGCTCCTTCCCCAGGAATAGCTCCGACATGCTCAGCTCCCCCCAGGCTCAGCCCGCTCTGCATGGCAAGCACACAGACGCCCTTGCAAGCGAAGCAGTGCAAGCACAAGGCATCAGGCTTTCCTTTTTCTGAAGTGCCACATCAATCAGAAAGCACTTTAAAATAGGACATTTTTCAGGAACTGATTCAGCCTACTTATCACCAGTGGCTAAACACTGCTGCTTTACTGGAACAGTGCAATTGATTTCAAATAAAAGCAAAACCAATTACCTAGAGCTGTCTGGCTGGGTGGGGTAAAAGCTGGTGTTAAATAATTTGAGTTTTACAGAAGCTACAAAAGGGAAAACAAAAAAAAGTCTAAAAATTAAAAAGTGACACAAATCACTTATACTTTCAGTTCAAAATGTTTTCAGCAAGTTAAAAAAAGCAAGCTAAAAAGCATTGCTGAACAGGAAGAGCTTGGAAAAGCCCTGTTATGAAAGCAATTCCACTGAGATTTAGGGTTTTAATGTTTGGGGATAGAAGGAATGCAATGTGAAACAGATTCTTTTCCAAAGACCCAGCTCAGGGCTTAAAATTTGCCTAAGGGGGACTTAAAGTTATCACCTTGACCTGTGCTGCTCTCTGCATGCTGTGGATGAAACCACTGACAGCAGAGCACTCCCCTGCAGACAGAAGGACTACAGACAGCATGAGAAACACTGACCAGAGGCAGCAATGCCTGCAGCCACCAGGGAAATCCCTTATGGAAACAAGGGCAGCTCCAGCCCCCCGCCTCTCCCCTAACACTTGCCATGACAAAGCCCCCCATTGTTTAGGGGGGTTTCTGTGGCCATCCAGAGCACAGGGACTCTCACCATCTCAAACAGCACGGCTGCAGTCACTGCCATCCAGTGCAGCTTGATTTCAAAGGCAGCATTGAGGGAGAAGTTGCCATGGTAGTAACAACTGCACCACTCGAGCCGGTCCGTGCGGTTGTTCACATCCACGTCCAGCGTCACCGTGCGCTGCTCGGGCACCGTGGCAGCTGCACAGCCAGGGAGTGGGGGGTGTGGGGGGCAGGCAGGACAAAGAGAACACAAGACCAAAGATAAGCTGTTTGTAATTAATTTGGCCTCCTCTTCCTCCCCAAATACTTTTGGGCTGGCAGAATAGTCCCAGAATGCTGCTCATTCAGATCGCAAAGGACAAAAAGCCTGAAGTATTTCTCTTACCAGGGGTATGTGCTGTGAAATCACCTCCCCAAGCAGTCAAATGACATTTTAGCTGCATTAAAGAGAGAACCAAGAGTGCAGCCGCTAATCATGGCACCAGTTGCCTGTTAAGTATGGCTAGACAACATCTATGGTTTTTCATGCCTGTAACATTCCAAATATTTCTATATGCCCACCCTAGAAATCTCCACAGGGCGCTGTTACGCAGGGCAGGAGCATTCCAGGACTTTCCACAGCTAAAGGAGATTAGAAGTTAAACTCCTTGTTTCTTTAACCCCATATCAATATCCCACATTACCGCAGCACTAAAACTGCACATCCAACACTTCTGGTAAAAGCAGGAAGAGTCAGCCAAGACATGCAGCAGCGTTCCCATCACTGCAATCCCTCCTAGTGCTCTGCAGCAAGGGCTGGGAGAGTGCCCGAGCTCCAGCTCCCTTGGTGCCCTACAGCCCAGCACCCCGGGGAAGGAAAACCTCAGAGAGAGGAAGAGGAGCACAGCAAGTGGAAATGACCTGGCTGGTGTCACACAGCAAGGCCAGGGACAGAACCCAGATCTCCTGACCTGGAGACACAAGTCCTGCCATGAAACACGCGGTCCCTTTCAACTTCTCTTTAGGGGAATACATAATTTGACATTTCTGGAGGATTAAAAATTGACACAAAACAACGGGCTCCAAGACTACTACAGAAAAACTCTTGCCCTTTTTAATAAATGCTGTTATTTCTTGCTTAAGTAGAAGATGTGTACCCTTTAATAGGGGCAGCTTTTAAAATTATTTCAAAAATTAAGGGCTTAATGGTGATTAAAGAAAGCTGAAGTTCTTCCTCAGGGTAGATGGAAAGTTCCCACCTTCACTTCTACTGCCAGTTAGCTGGAGACAGCGTTCATGGTTCTAAGGAAATCCTTTACATTGCTATTACTGCAGCTTAAACAGGGGGGGAAAGAAAAACACAATAAAAATTAAAGAACATCACCCAGTTGTGTTTCATAAATAAGACCCATTTTGTCTTTGGGAAACATATCACCTGCAATTTCTGAGTTGGTCTGGTGTTGTCAGACAGACCAACTCCTGGAATTCCTCTTTCTGGCTCCCTTTCAGCAGGACACCACTGTGAGTGCAATGCTTGTGCTCAGAAGGTTATGGTGCCAATTTTGGAACAAAATGTGTTGGAAAACATCACCCCAAAAGCTGTGAAGTCAAAGCAGCTCAGCCAGGTAGGTGCTGGCCATTAGCCAAGAGGTCAGTGCTGACACCACAGCCCAGTGTGCCACGCCAGCACACGATGAAGAATGAGCTCCCTGCTCCCTTAGACTGTTCCTTTTCCAGAGTGCAGGCTCCCCACTAGGGCTGGAGCTTCTCTCTCCACTTTGTCTGCAGTCAGAATTCACAGGCAAAGCAAGAGGAGCACAGTCCAACCAGGTGAGCTAATCCCAAACACATTAAACACTGAAGAGAAATAACCATGTGGCCAAATCCAGAAGCTTCAGATTAAACCCAAGTTATTTTAAGAGAATCAACTTTGGCTTCCGTAGACCAGATTTTAAGAGGACTCACCTGCTTCCCAATTGGCTTGTACAATTATTGAGTATTTAACTACTGATTTATTAAGCAAATCGGAGAGGAGCAGGCAGGTTATTCTCCAGTCACAGACTCCGCTACACACACGGCTACAAATTACTAGTGCATGCACTGCTACAAATCAAAAGGGACAAGATTAGGGGTACCACAGGTCAGACTTGCACTGGGAAGGGGAAGGCGACAGTCACTGGGCCAGTGATTGGGGGGTTGGGAGGGACAAAGATTTGAGAGATAAGTGGAGCTTGTTCCAGAGCTCCCAATGCTGGCATGCAATTTATGTCACAGCCTGACATTCAGGGAAGGTGGGGAGGGGAAGAATTAAAAACCACAACCAAATCAAGACCAAGAGAGGAACAAATGAAGTCACGTGGACCAGGGGTCATCTGGGTTTAGTAAAGCTCCTTGCCTCAGATGAACTGGTGAAGGTTTTTTTTGGAATACTGTTTAGAAAAGGGACAGCACAGAAATATCATTTAAATGAGTTTCCTTGTAAGAAAAAACTTCCACACTGAATTTTTCTACAGGAAACTATAATTCCTGGAATAACCAGACTGCATGTGAGCAATCAGAAGACATTTATCATTCACTCAAGGACTGCAAATTAGTTAAGTAGCAGAATGGACATAATTCCAACTGCAAAAAAAAGGGAGAGCTACACAGGTGTGTCACAGGTGACATGCTGCAGGAACACACTCTTTTCCTGGCTGGTGTTAAAGGAAGGCTGGGAGGGCACTGAGGCACCTTCTTCCTCTGCTCCTTTGCTGAGTCTCAGCCCTCTCACCTCACAAGAGTGCAGACATAGGAAAGCAAAGTGGTTTTCTTGGGCTAAATAGTGAGCAAGAGATCAAACCACGACCAGGATCTGGCCCAGGTGCCTCCAGCCTCCACAATATTTCATGCCAGCCCACACTCAGGCTCCAGCTCTGGCCACAGAGCTAATGAGGTTGGCTCCCAGCCAAGGCAACAGATTTATCGTGTGACAGGGAAAATATCCTGCATATGTTGGCTTCAGGGAATTAACCATTAGTTCAGCCTTCCTTTCCTTAATGCTTTCCCATTTCTGATGCTGTTCCTCTTCAAACAAGGCTTTCAGAAATACACAAAGATTGCTGTGACTTCAGGTTTAAAAGATACTACCGCAGCAGGAAGGCACTTCTCTTCAGAGGGCCAAATACACATAACAGAGAACAGCAGAATTGTCTGTTTATCCATAATTGCCAGGCCTTTAACAGATGCATCTCAATAAACCTGAAGCTGCAGTTCCAGAGCAATGATTTTTCTCTCAATTTTAAACAGGGAAAGAGGAACAAAAGCAAGTGACTCAGGCTGGCCTGGAAATGCAACAAAAAGCTGACAAAGCAACATGGTCAGTCATGCAGCCAGTGTGTTTCACGGGCTGGTGGAAGCAGCCGGTGTTATTCTCCACACATTAGACGACATTAGGCACTATTAATGGTATCTTGCCCAGCAGCAAGATCTTCCTACTGCTTTCATACCACAGGGATCATTTGTAGCTGCCCTTCACAGATTTATTAATGTAAGGAGTCCGGCTCTGGTTCAGATTAGCTAAACAGCCTCCAGCACATCACAGAAAACTTCTAACACATCTGGATCTCACTGTGGCTTTTGCCACTAGGAAGCAATTAGACATGTAATTTAAGAACAGTTTGGCTGCTCTGCTGTTCTCACAGCTTATCCCTCCATGCTCATTACAGCTTGGGAAGAGTCTCTCTGGATCTGCAGGGAGACAAAGTATTTTCCTCTCTAAATTCTAGAAGGTTCAGGAACAAGGAATAATTTAAGAAGTAGTTTTTATTGTAGCCCAGTCCTCAGAGGTAAAACTTGCCTGCTCAGCCAGTGAAACACACCTTGATTGTACAAGAGCAAGTCCACGTGCGAGACATGTAAGGCCAGCATGAAATTTGCAGCTTTATGGCTGGTCCACGTGAGATCATCCCCTTGGCTGGCTGCTCTTCCCCTTTCAAAGCATGCCCCTGACCTTCCCCAGCTGTCACCTGTGCTGTGCATCTACCTAAGAGTGCAGCTGCCTGGCTCCGTCCTCCGAAACTGCGGCTAAAGGAACTGTGCCTACTTGCATAGGAGGCGGGGCGGCTGGGCAGCCAGGGCAGGAAGAAGGCCGGGATCTCCGAGTGCAGGAGCTCTTCTGCCACAAAGGCCACCTCAAACCACTTCCTCTGGAAGGTGGAGAAGTCATCCATGGCAGCGGTGTGCCACATGGCAGGCTGCTGCATCCCCACTGCACAGGCAAGCACAGCTGCAGTTAGCTTAACACCCAGGGAGAAGGGGGGGTCTTGGGGAAAGAGGCAGGGGAAAAATTACTTTATGTTTTCTGCCCTTATTATTTTTTTAAAATCAAAAAGGCTGAGTTTCTCAGACTCTCTAGATCAGTGTTTCTGGTGGCTCCCAGAACACATTCCTGCTGCAGCACCCATAAGAATGGACTAAATCCTACTGATTATGGAAAGGGATGGGGAGCAAAGCCTGGTAATAACACAGTGCTGACCTCGGTCTGGTTCTTTGTCCACGACAATCTTGTAAAAATAAAAGCCATAAATGAAGGTCCGTAAGGCTTCTCCAGATGCGTGGACAATAAGCTGCTCTTCCAGCATTTTCTGAACAAAAGGAGAGAGAACAGAGCAAACATAAAATAGGAGTTACTCTTCCAATTACATAAAAAGGTTGCTAGAGAACATTAGGAAATAATTTTCTTTCTCTTGACATCTTTGTGTCCAGGTATGTGCCTAATGAGAATACCAGCCAAGTTAGCTCCTGATATTCAGCAAATGCAGCAGCAATTCCTTATCATCCTGAGAAAATGAGTCTGACCTTTCTAGAGATGCCTGCCTTCTTCCCTTACCCTGCTCTGGTTTTATAAGGATCTGTAGGAAGGTAAGAGGTTGGAAACATTCTAACTTCTCTGTTAATTGAAATGGGATCTCAGCAGAGGAACAAACTCCAAAACATTTCCAACCTTCTGTCCCTGACATAGTTCAATATGGAAAAATCCCTTGATGAACACAAGCAATGTTCCTGCATAAAGGGTGTCCTCTGCGGCATCCATAACAGAGAGGTCATGTGCTGGTTTTATTAAAAGTTCATTAACCAATGATCAGAAGGAAAACCAAACCCAAATCACCCTGTAGTGCCTCACAATTCCCACACAATGGTAAGTACAAGCTAAATGGAGGTTATGCACCGAACTGTCATCATACAGAAGTGGAAAAACCTCCTGTATATTACTGCTGAAGAACATGCTGCTGTTCTGTGATAGGGAATCCAGCAAAGGTCATCATCACCTCTCATTCTGTTGTACAGTGTTCAATACCTATCAATAAGAGCATTTTATTAAGCAACAGAAATTATTGCTATGCTTTGCTCTACAATTCTACTTTCTTCACGGAGTGAGGTATTTCTGGCCCCCCAGCTGCCCCTGGAGAGTTCCCTTACCTGCATTATGTCAATGGCCATGGCCTGGGTCTGCACTCCCTCCACGTTATTGACCAGCCAGTGCACCACCTCTGCACTGATGAAACAGTTTGGGGAGAGGCCCTTGTGCTCTGAGAGCAGCTGGATCCCTGTGCTGAAGCACAGCAAGGCACACGGGTTAGCAGAGTGGTGGAGGGCTCTTTTAAGGCACAAAGACAAAAATCACTGTTGGAGGGAAAAACAGGGTGTGTGTGGGGTAAAAGACAGGAGAAGAAATGCACAGTGCCCCCACAGAGTGACCTATCTTTGGCTTCTGGTAACAAGATGAAGGGCTGACACTGACAGCACTTTAATGACTTACTGAGAACTCTTGCTTTGACAAAATTCTAGGATTCTAATAATTGAAGTCTCTGCAGCAATACTCATACCTCAGTTTCTATAAAATTCCTTATCAGGAAGACTGGAACTGAATAACAAAAGGAAGTTTAAAACTCTTCCCCAGCTGCCATGGGGCTCTCCTTGGAGTGACTTCATGCCTCATGTCTTCTGACAAAACATCTCACCAGGTGCCAAGCATATTTATGTTAAAAACTTACGTGGGGTGTTTCATGGCTTCAAGAATCTCTATCAGAGTGGAGGAGGAAGTCAGAGCACTGCTGGAACACTGCTGAGAGCTGGGCAGTAAACAGAAGCACATTCAAAAATCAGATTTGTTCCAATATGTACCTTTAAGAAAAATGCTCTCTTCTCAACAATGACTGTCAAATATTTCCTTTTCCATCTCAAGAGGGACAGCTAAAAGCATCAGACCTGATGTATGTTCCCCCTGAGGACATTGCTATAAGGATCCAATGCACACACATCACATAGAGCTGTACTCAGGAGCAAACAGAGCAAACATTTTGAAGTTGGCTTTTTTTTTACTGTAATATACAACCACAGGAAACAGGTGCTAATAAAGTTTATTTTTAATGTTGTTTCCTCCCCAGTGTGTCACTTCCAGATTAAACCTCCTGGATTTCATCAACCTACTCGATCCAATTCTACCTGCAGGGCCCCCCCTTTGCTAAACCAGACACAAGATGTCAATTCAAAGCCTGGTTTTCTGCTAACAGATTTCAGAAATGGAATTTCTTCATTTCTGGAAGAATAAAGCTCTTCTTGTGGGTGGAGAAATCAGGCCTTGTGTTCATTTAATTCTGGGAAACTGGGTTGCAAGGCTTATTTTACTACCACTGTCTGTGCACGTGGCAATGCTGCAGTAAGGTCTTGTGACATGTGCACAGCCCTGACAGACACAGCACAGCCCGTTCCCAGGTTCCTGTTCCAGAGCCCGTCCCCTGACACCACACAGGGGCTGTCACTGAGCAGCACTGCTGTGCCTCTCCTACCTGCCCTCTGCAGCTCCAGCCGTGCTGTACCCTGGCTCTGCAGCAGCCTGGGCACTTCCCAAGGCCTGGGTGCTGCCCCTGTCAGGCACCTGCCCCGTGGCCATCAGTGTGGTGCCATCTGAGGCTGCAGGGACGGACTGATCTATGGAGACCTGTGAGGAGCAAACACAGCAGCATCTTTATGAAACTCACCATGTAATCCATTTCCATTTTCTCCCCTCCCCACATCATCTGTACCTCAGCTCCAGTTAGTTAACAACAGGCAATACTATAAGGAAGCACAAGCATATGCAGAAGGATAAATACAGTCTTGTCATCACTACAGACAGAGCTCCTGACAAACAAGAAATTCAGACCCCAATGAAGATGAGGATCACCAACCCAGCAACAACTGTGTTGAGAGAACCACTGGCAAACCAACACACCAGTCCCCACCTGACATTTTCAACAGTGAATAACTGTGGTTAGAAGCAGACAGTGGACAGAATAGGGCACTTAATCGCTATGGGAAAGTAGTAAGCATTTAGCAAAAAAGAGTCTCAACTCTCAAAGATATGCAAATGTATCACACAGAATTCAAGTTTCATAATGCACAAAAAGCCCAGCTCCTGTTCCCCCCCTTCTGAGGGCAGTGTGAGCAGGCTGGTTGGCACCCACCCACACCTCTGTCGCCAAGACAACAGGAACACTTTCCTCCCGCAGGAACACTCGCACTATTCCAACGGTACACTGAATAGTTCACCAAATTAACATAAAATCATTTCAGAAAGAACATGAATGCTGAAGGACTCAGCAAAGTACAGGCTGTAATTGCCATCTGTCATTAACACGTATGGTTTGGGAAAGGCACATTATATAAAGGCTCGAGAGGTGGGGGAGAGAACACGAACGGCAGAGGCACTCGAAGCCAGGCTGGTGTAAACAGGAGGGCTGCTCTGCCAGGATGAATCCACAGCACACACACAGCTACAACCCACAGAGCTGGGAGCTGGACTTGGCTCTGTCAGCCAAGAGTCCTTTATTTGTGCCATTTCTCCCATCCCAAAGACCTCTAACTGCAGTGGCAGATGTCCCTTTCTGGGCAGCCAAACCCAGCAGATGCTTCCAGGTGGACTCCGCAGTGCCCACAGCCAGCTAAAGCCACTGTCCCCTCCCAGAGCCACTGCAACCAGCAGCGTTTGCTATGGACACACTGGGGTATTGGCAATTCCCAACTGCTGTTAAATGCACAAACAACTTCTGTCACAACGACCCTTTTAAACCAAGAGACACCAATGTTTTCAGCCCTCAGTTGTTTAAGAATCCTGTCAAACAAACAGCACAGAAGAAATTTAGCCAAGAACTAGATGAGGGAGCTGTTGCCATTTTGTTCCACGAGGGAAGATGGAAAACAAGCACTAAGTGAAAAACAAAAGAGAAGCTTTAGTAGTTGCCATGACAGTACTGCAAAGGACAGGGAGACAGGGCACAGGAACATCCAAAGCACAGCACAAACACTGACTGGGGGAAGGAAACAGTTGCATCTGCCACTCTGTCCTGCAAATGCTGCATATGTCCCTCTCAACGAGCAGATCTGGGAAGTAACAGATTCCCCACATGGCAAGCTCAGGACACAAATGCTGTCCATCACCTCAGCCCAAAAGCCAGAGATGACAGGAACCCATTCACAACTAACCTGTGAGTAGAAGGCTGAAGCTGTTCGTGGGCTGCGAACAAAATCCATAAAGAAGGCCCCATCCTGAAGGCATCAGAGGAAGGAGGCCCATTAATGGCAACAGCAACAAGGAGTGGAAGAAAAGCAAATACAAAGTCGTGCAAGTATGAAATGACCAGAGAGAAAGTATGAGGAGAAAGCCAATCCCAGACCCAGCATGTGAGATGCAGCAGAATGCAGGGCACCAGGAGTCACTCACACACATACCATTACTTTCTCTCGCTGTAACAAGATGTTGCTCTTCCTTAGCAGAGATGCTTCTCCAAAATTTTGAAAACCACATTGATCAGAAGCCAATTGAAACTGCAGCCTTCCCTCCATACTTCACACCTCACATACGTCACTTGAGCTCTGAAGTACTTGGGTTTCCACCCCAAATGCAAAGCTCAGTAGTGACACAGAAACCTGCACAGCTACAGGTGCAATGACAAATATCCAAAGAAGGACAAATTTTGTTGGGTTTTTTTTCCAGTCTGTTAGTCATTCAACTGGTAAAGAGAGAATGGCAAAGAAGCTCTTTTCAGGAAGCACACTCTTCCTCTTAAATGCAGGTCTGGTGCGGTGCAAAGAAAGGGAAGAAAAGCTCATCACAAAGATCCTTCCAACACTGTGTTTAATACTTCACACAAAATTAAACAGATGCTGCCTGTGCTACATTCCCACCTACTTGCAAACTCTTGGTGAATTTATTCCCAGCTGCTATTCCAAGATGTGTCAAGATTCTCTTATCACAGAAGACAATGCAGTAGAACCCAACTAGATTTCATTCCCTATTTGCAATTCTTTATTCTGTTCCCCAGGCAAAATATTTCTGTCTAGCCTGCAGTTAAGATGATTCTTACCTTGGTACGTACATACAAAACATTTTCTGGAAAGAATCAGTGCCAGGGTTACCTGACTGGTAATTTACAGTGCCAAGCACCTTGGATCCATAAGGAAAAAGACTTCCCAAACAGATCGTGCATCAAGAGAACTCACTATGTAAAAATTACACCGTGTTGCCCAGTAACTGGCTGAAATGACTTGTCAGTTCTACCCTGAAACAGAGTAAAGGTGGAGCCAATGGCTCAGCTTTGTTCTGGAATAACTCCAGCACTGAATAGCATCTTAGAAAAGCACTTGCTCCCTTGGCTGCTGAGAGAGCACAGCTGTGACCATTTGTCAAGCCTGCAGACAGCCAAGAGACCTCCCTGTGCCGGAGCCCCGAAGGGCTGGGCCACCAGGCACACACCGCTGATGTTTCCAAGGGAGCACAACGTTCCCTGACAGGGCTACCTGTCCACTGGCACCTCTCCAACAGGCAAGAGCTGTCAGCTGGGACATCCTGTTTGCTTATCTCCTGGTCCTTGTGTGTAAATACTTACAGCAGGGTTTACTACTGTAGTGGGAAAGGCCTTCAGGTGATAACACACACCCAGAGTCTCCAGTCAACCTTCCAGAGAGGCTTTGGAGTATAATTACTTTTAACATTACTCAAGATGGCATCTGCTGGTAGTACAAAGTCTGTGGAGGCCAATTTTGCCTTTTTCCCTCAGAAACAGACACATAATATTCTTCTCATCTGTGTCCTATGTGGAATTTTTACCAGTTTTACTAATAGAAAGACACATTTAAGATTTCCATACTTAAAGAAGGAGGCTGATTTTTCAAAATGGTAGAAGAGAATGCAGAGCCTGAACCACAACCTGGAAATCTGCAAACATGTCTCAGGTCAGATTCTGCACCTGCTCACTCAGGTCTAGCACAGCCTGCTTCAGACTCTCACCTGTGTTCTCACAACATTCTAATTCTGCAAAAAGGTGTCTCCTACAAATGCCCACATGAACAACGCATCACTTCAACTATCAACATCCAGAACAACACAATGCCTGCTCTGGCGGTGGGAGAAATCAATGATGTTAAAACATTAGACACTAAAAGAAAAACACTGAAAGAGGTGGTTGATAGTGGTCAATCTGAGAACATTTTCTTTGCAGTATTTCAACTTTTGAACTCTTAAGACAGATTGCAGTTCAGTCCTGTATCTTTATTCAGTTCCTTGTTACTTCTGTTGAAAGACCTTCATGCCAAAACACAGAAAAATAACCAAATATTTCTGGTTGGATTTGGAGGCAGAAGGAGGGGAGCAATTTCCTGCTCTCCTGGCACTCAGAGGACAGGGCACAGGAAGGCTGAGGGGTAGCACAGTCTTTCTCTAAGTATCTGACAGAGCTCCAGGAAGACAATTTTCCCTGGCCTGGAGTCCAGCCAGTGAAGGAATGACATCTGAACACTTCTAAGGAGCACATCCCCTCCTCTGAGCAGAGGCAAGAGACTCAAGTTGCTGCTGTTAAAATTCCACTCAAGCTTCACACGGTCACGGTCTAGAGCTTGATTTTGCTCTCCAGGACACACACAGATGCAGACAGCACAGTGCTGCTAAACCTAACAGCCCAACCCTGACTGACATGAGATGTGCTGCTGGAAAAGGAGAGGAACTCATTAGCAAACAGCACTGCAATCAGCAAAACACACTGAGGTAACATTCCAGGGATTCCATATCACTGTCACAGCCACAGAACTGAAGGAAGGTTGTGCCCCGACTTCTTCTTATGCCCTTGCACATAAAGGCCAGTAGAGAACCAGCCCTTGCTGGATTAGAGAACAAGATGTGTTATGATGCAGCCATGTCCTTTGAGAAATCATCTTCCATTGCTGGAGACATTCTTATGCAAAACTGGCAGCTGAAGAAAGACCAGAAAGCCTTTACCTTGCGAGGGCTGTCCATGTAGGTGGGTGTGATGGCAATGCTCCCACTCTCTGAGGGCTGCCCACAGCTCTTCCCAGAGAGCATTGCTGCTTGCTGCTCTCCCAGGGTCCTGCAACGAAAGGGAGGAATCCAGAGCTTATTCACACATTCTGTGTCAGCTTCTACCTGAAGGCAACTGTTGCACAGTGGTACTGCAGTATTTTCAGACATTTGCTTTCCCACACAGAGCTCAACATTCTCTAAGTACCTTTGCCCACATGAACAACACAGACCCTTGAACTCAGTTTGGTTATGTGTGTATAATACTAACTTGGCACTACAAATATTAAGTCTCCTGTGCATTCAACATAACACGAGGCAAAGTTCCCCAGCTGTGCTTTAGCCAGCCCAGGTGGAATATGCAGGGAGGATGCTCTAGTGCTCCTCACACAGCTTGCAGAGACTCACTTCTGACTGGCTTCCATCTGCAGCAATGCTGAGAGTGCTGAGGTTCCTTTCTTCCCAATGGGAGGTCCAGACTGCTCCAGAGAGTGGGTGGGAATTGGACCAGTGATCTGCAAGCCTTTCATGGCAGACCCTTTCTAACAAAGAAAAACATGGGAACACAGACTTAGTCAAGCTATGCTTAAGTAGTAAGCAAGAACACAACCTCATGTCAGCAGGGCTTTATCATGTACACACTCAGCGTTTGAGCTGGAAAAGAATTTGATACACACTAACCAGTGTTTCATCATCCTCTTGAAACTACTGTTCACAAGAAATTCACCCACGTGGATCTCTTTTCCCAACCCTTCTCCTAAGAGTGCAGCACAGAGCCAGGCCAGAAGTGACCAGCTTAACTACCTCACAGATCCCTTTGGACCAGCTATCTGCTTGACAAGGTGCAGTATGACCTTCTCAGCCTGACCACACCTGCAGCACAAAGCAGGGCACGTTTGCAGAGTGGTGGCATCAGACTTGTGGTAAGAAAAGACCCACCCGAATAAAACTAGAGCAGCAACAGGCTAAGTCATGGAAAGCCTGGCTCCACCCTGAGTGACAAGTGTTTTGAGTCTGGTTCTAGTCAGGGCAGCATGGGACATCCACTCCAGGTAAATCCAAGAACAGCAAGCTGTTAACAGGCCATTGCCACGTGAACTCAGACACAGCACAAGCCTCAGCTCTGCCCCGTGTGTTTGGCTCAGCCTTGTCACTGGTCCTGTGCCCCCATCCTGCCTGTGACAGGTCAGGGCTCTGTCCGTGCTGGATGGGATGGCTCAGACGAGCCCAGGCACAGGCTCTGCCCCGCCCGCTCACCCGGATCATCCTGTCGGAGCGGTGGCGGCGCCGGATGCGGTTCAGCCCCTCCACGAAGCGGATGAATCCGTCCAGGAGCTGCCACTCCTCCTCGTCGGAGCGGGGCTTGTCCCCGTACACGTCGCAGTGCGCCTCGCCCTCCACGATGCGCTTGGTGGCGCTGATGCAGGCGGGCAGCAGCAGGAACCGCGTCCGCCAGAACTTCAGTGACTCGATGAGGCTGCAGCAACGGGGGCAGCACTTCAGACAGCCTCAAACACACACCTGCCTGCCCATGCCACTCTGCCACCCCTGGGTCACCGCGGGCAGGGGGGCAAAGGAAGGCTCAGCAATACAAGTGTCACTGGGAACTATTAGAACATTGATATGCAGAAAACAAGGCCATTGTAAAAGAGACATGTTTGCTTTCCTGCAAAAGACAGGATACAAAGGCTTGCTCTCTAAGCAAACAAAAAGGAATGTTAAAGGTACACATTAGCATGGGAGGCATTTTGACTGAGACCTGAAAAGAAAAGATGATATAGACTGGTTTTGTGGAGAGAAGATACCACAAAGGCTCCTGATAGTAGTGGAGATATTGCATATTCCTAATAAGCACTGCTCTCCATAGCTTAGGAGTAGGACTGCAGTCAAGCCTAGTACTCAAGCAAACCTCCAACAGCTTCAAAATACATGGAAATTTTGAGTCAGATCCAGAAATGAATAAGAAGCCAAGAAAAGCATCTGTGTGGTACAGAATGCCATTATATTTCTTTGCATTCGGAGCAGAGGGGGAAAAAAAGAAGTTCATGCTGAATTTTGTGATCAAGACTCTGTATCAAAGATCAGATAATGCACCAGCAACACAGAGTAAAGTTCCTACAAGGCAACAGCTGCTTGCACCAGACAGTGAAAGCAGGCCAGATATCTCCCTGGAGTGCTGAGCACTTGTGGGCTGAACTCGCTCATGAAATTTTGGGTCAAAAAGGAAAAGAGGCAATTAGGACACAGAACAGTCTGGATGGAAAAGGAGATCTCACCTGAAATCCTCTGAACCAGCAGAGCAGATGTACTGATCCAAGTAATTCCACTTGTACTCTTCTAGTCTCTCATGGGAAAATTCTACCCAGCAAGAGACAAATTCAGAGTCAGAGTGTGAGGGGCACAAGCTGTAGGTGTAGTTTATCTGGGCAGATTCGTATGGATACCTAGAGGATTAAACACAAACATTAATCTCAGCATTATCAATACCAGTGCTTCTCTTTCTTCTCCTAAACAGAAGGTTCTACAGTATGTTCTTTCAAGCAAACACAGCTGAAAAAGAATGTTCATCTGACCACTGGCAGCACACTGCTCCAGCAGGGAGACACTCACTTGGGCAGGTACCGAGTCACAGTAATGATTTTGTCTTTCAGGGTGACTTTGTGGAAAGTGCGGCCCATGCTCAGCCAGTACTGATCCTCTTCCTCAGGTCGATTTCTTGATACAAGACCTAGTTATGAGAAGCAAAACCCTTTCAGATTATCGCAATAGTCAGACCTTCATCACCAAATTGTGCCTACAGACTCCAGAACTGGAGTCCAGATTGGGCTTCTGACCTCAGGACAAACTAAAATCCATCTTTCAGGCCATATTTTTAAGAAACATTTGCACAATTGCTTCTTTTACAGCTCAGATTTGCTGGTACACAACTGAAGAAGGGCATTTGGGATTCACCATCTCCCATGTGGAACATCTCTAGTCAGACCCACCAGAGAACAGCCAACATGAAGCAGTGAGCACTGCTGGATGTGATGGCAAAGCTAGGCTCCACTTTCACTTCCCCTCCTTGCCTTATTCCTGGAACTAACCACTTAAGCTTGACACTTAACCTTGCTGCTCATTCCCAACCCAGTGAGTAACAACATAGCCCATGCACATGTATCCCCTGCTCTATGAACACTGGGTCATGCTGACTTGCCTAGGGAATATCCAATGAACAAAAAGGAGAAGTCAAACAGCAAATCAGATTCTCTCCAAGGAATATGATACTCTTAACCCACCCCAGTTCTCTGCAGTTTAACTAGGTTTAGCTGACAATGAAGCTTTACCTTGGACCTCCACAGCTATTTTAATGTTAGAAAACTGCTTCTAGATAAACCTAAAACTTTCACATGTGTGTCTTCTAGAGATGTGCCCTGCAGTTACCACATGACTTGTGTTTAAGAGGTATTCACCCAAACAGCACTGAAGCCATTCCTATTTGGGTTCACCATCACAAATATGAGGCCACTTGCTTATTCAAGTTGAAAAGTCCTGTACCTGTGCCTGCCCAGTGTAGCCTTTGTGCTGCCCCAGATCAGGCTTTCTCCCAGCAAAGAGAACAGAGCAGAGGGCTCCAGTGAGCAGCTGTGCCTAACTCAGGGCAAAGCCAAGGCAGGGAAGTGCCAGTGCAGGGTGACTCACCTCTGCTGTAGAGGGGGCTGCTGCTCAGCGGGGGTGGCACGGCTGGGGCCGGTTTCTGTGGCTTGGGCTGCACAATGATCTGATAGCCTTGCATGAGCCGCTGGCAAATAAACTCCTCAAACACCTGCTGGGCTGTCATCTGCACTCCTTCCTCGTCCCTCCTGAACACAGAGGGGAAGCACACCACCATGAGAGGCTGCCACACTCCTATTCTGAGCTCTGCCTTTCCCAGCAGAGGGTTTGTGCCTGTGCAGGGCCCTGGCAACACCTGCCTGTGGGAGCAGGAGGGAAAACGGGCACCTTTGGAGATGGGATCATCAGCTGTCTGGCAATATTTACTGCTGCCTTTGAAAGCAGTTTTCAGACTAGTAATACATTTGCTTACAACAGCTGTGAAACTTCCAATGACTTCCCCAGAGATGAGTTTTCCAGCCCTTTGCACACAGTCTCAGTGCAGTTTTTGTCCATGTTCAGCAGAGCTCAGAACTGCCAGTAGGCAGCAACACTCCGGCCTCTTCCACAGTGGGAAGGGAGAGCACAGAGGGATTAAAGGCACATCACTCTGGCATCTCAACAACTTCTGCTCTGAACTTCACCTTTCTGCTGCAAAGGGACTTTTGACATTTCTTCTAGGTGTTTTGTCATTAATCCTGCTACTCCCTATGCATTTCAATCACCCTGACTAATATTTCTGTTTTGTTCCCGTAAAGCAGTGACATGAACAGGTCTTTTGATGTCTTACAAGCTGTGGAAAGTCTGAAAAGTGCTGAGGTGATGAGACAGCAGTAAAAAAAACCCAACCCAACCCTATTAAAGGATAGTTACCACAGGCCTCCAAGGCAAGCTAAGTTCTATTTATCCTATCAATACTGTTTTCCAGCAAGATTCTTTAAACTAAATATCCTTGAGAGTGAGGATAAGCATCTTAAACACTGTGAGTCCATGTGTATTTGCCCATTTAATGTTTCCTAAACACTGGCTAGAAAATAGATTAACAAATGACAGCTTGAGGTTGGATATTTTGATAGAAACACAGCAGAAAAGAGATGTAAAAATCTGAATACAGTTTCTAACATAAAATCTACAGGACACCAAGCTGTTGGATGGTACATTGACAAAGGTGCACCCTCACTGGAGAAATGCAAATCTAAGTATTCTGGTGCTCTGTTAGGAACTCATCGTTCACTCGTACAGATTCCAGCGCTCCTCTTCCATCACCTGCTCCTTAAGCCCTCGGGTTCAAGGCATTGACAGAGGAGGTGCTGGCCAAACCTGTCCATGTCAGCCTCTGGGAGCAGGTCATAGCAACCCTCGGTGTAGTCGTTCTGCAGGCTCTGGCGGTCGGGGAAGTAATCCGTGGTGAGGGGCAGGCAGGCCGGGGTGGTGAGGGATTTCCAGTCCACTCCCACTGTACAACAGAAGCCTGGCACTACGGGGGGAGCAGACAGCGTCAGAACTGCCTCGTTGTGTCACGGGGGGCACACAGGGGGCACGTGTGGGCACCCAGGGCAGACAGGGTGCACAGGAGGATGAAAAGAGTGCGTGGAGAGGAGACAGGGGAAGAATGAGGGACAAAAAACAGGGTCGGTGTAAAGTCAACAGGGACAACAAGGGGGTGGAATGGGAAGGGAAGAGGAAAATAGGATGGGAAGAAGGGAGGGAGAGAAAGAGACAGAGTTTGTTAAACAATGCAGTGCACATGCTGCTCAATCCCATCATGCAAATGGCATTCACAGTTAATGCATTTCATTGTCTCGATTGAAAGCTAGAGCTGACACAGCCACCGCTCTTAAAATTACAGCAAGTCAGGTGCAGTTACTGATGATTAATGAAAAGATCAACATTCCGAGTCTGAACAAGAAAATCAGACCAGTTTTGCATCCTAGACAACTGCAGGAGCTGGAGAGGAGAGAAAGAATGACAGACCAGCCTCTTTCTGGAACAGTACAAGAGCAGAAAAGGGAGTATTTCTACAGTTATAAAAACAGAAGACAGATCCAGAGGGGTGGGAAGACCAGAAAAATAGTAACTTGGAAAGCAATCCTTTCCCACACCCTTTCCTAGAGTTATGCTGCAGTTTTGAGACTACAGAGATCTAAAACTAGACATTAAAAAGCAAAAGCTAACTAAATTATACCAGCTCCCCACTGCACTGCATTCTGACCTGACTCAAGCTGCATCAAGACCCTTGGCCAACTACTGATTCTTAACTCCCTGTCCCAGAGATCCTGCAGCCACAGATTTATTTTACTGTGGAACTGTCAGCACTAATGGTGCTGACCACTGCACAAGAAAGTAACACAGGACAGACTGCTGGAAAGAAAATGCTTTCTTAAGCAGTCACACACTTGTTTCTGTGTGAGGCGAAGGCAGGTATTTCTCAGTAAATGGTCCCAAAGGCACAAACTGGCTGTACTACTTTTGCTTCAGTGTGCTGCTCCCAAAAAAAGGAGTTCAGAACCTTTAGCTTTTGGCATAATAGTCTGTGGAGTAAAGAATGTCAGAGGTAATGCAACAACCAGCTTCACGTGTTCTTAAGGGCCATGGAGCTGCCATCCCAGTGAGACACAGCTCAGGGAGATCCTGCAAACCACTGCAGGGCAAAATAAACCCCTGCCAAAAGCCAGGGAGGTTCCTCAGTTCCCTACCTACCACCTCCTGATGCCTCTATACATGAACATGCCCTTTCCCTCCCCATCCTCCCACCTGTGCAAACTCTCTTCCAAACCTCTCTCCTGCTTACTTGGCTCTGGAGAGTTAGAGACAGCATCTTCCAAGGAATCCTTGTTCTGAGTTTTGAGGTTCACCCCTACAGGAAAGGAATACGCATTTTATTTTGAGCAATCATGCACTTCCCTTGAATTTTAAATAAAAATAGATCAAAAGCATGTTGATGTTTTAAGATTCAGCATTTTTCTACTTGGGAAGAACTCGGAGTTCTGCACAGGAGAGAAAAAAACAACAAAGTCAATTAATGAAGAAAAAATACATCTTGGATCAAACTCAGACATCTCACTAGAAGTGCTCAGTAGTTAAAAACAAGCAAAACCCACCTCCCCCAAATGGTGAAACACACCTTGGAAAGTAGATGTTGTTAAAAAAAATGCAAATAAGAACAAAAAAAGAAGCCACCTGTAATCACTTAGCTTGATAATCTCAAAGGTCTCAGGAACAAAGTACCTTCAAATATATTCAGTACCGAAAACCAGATCTTTTAAAATTGGTTTTCTCATCTTATGAACAAGGGATAAGAACTTCATAAAATACAGAGGAAGTAACAAAAGTTGATCTTCATTCAGCAAATACAAAGTACCCTTGCCAGGCTAAAGATTTTTAAAGTATCAGTTAAGTCTTCAGTGCCCTTAAATAGTCCAATATATTAATTACAGACTGTTTAATACTACCATGCTCTGAAATGGCAGCAACTTCCATTATGTTTTAACATGTAAGATATACCTTGGACCATACAGTAAAAAAGGATAGTAAGGAAGTTGCTATTCACTGTGAAAGGAGAAAGTGATAGAAATGCAGAGTTTTTGAACAAAATTCAGTTTATACTAGCCTCAATATAGACTAACAAGTGACTTAATACCAGTGAAAACTTGTATTTAAGTTTTCATAGGACTTATGACACTGATTCTTCTCCTCATTCTCAAATGGCTTTGCTCTAAGCAGACTGTTAAGTGGAGAACAGAGCCTGGAACTGAAGCTCCCTGCACACTAAACCAACCTGATGCTACAGCCCCCCTTGAGCAGTTGTTCCCAGTCCCCATTTCACATCTATCTGCTGAATTTGCATCAATGTTTGTGCGTCCACAGTGAAACAACTCACAGCAAAGACGAACCCCAGCTCCTGCTCACCTGGAGCAGCTCCCTGAGCTGCTGCAAATAGCTGGTGTGGCACCCAGAGCATACAAGCAGCTAAGGAGACAGGAATAACTGCTGCCTCCAAACCCCCTATCAAAAACCAAATTTCAGGAAGCCCCCAACATTTAAAAGGAGCCATTTTTAAAAAGCAGCTTGTGTGGATTTATCCAGGAGATTGGTATGAGCAGCAGAGCTGTTCCCCTCTCACAGAGAGGGTGGTTATCTGCTGCCATGGTGATGCCAGCACAACAGTGAGGAGCTGCTCTAAGTGCCATGCACCTTTCACCAATTCCTGATGCCATCTGCCATCCACTTCGGGAACTGCAACAAGATTTATTCCCTCTGAGCCATCCCCTCCCCTCTGCGGGACAGCAGAGACAACACCCCGAGGGGAACACAGGAGGTTGGTTTCTGTACCTGCCAGTAACTGCCTGAGTTTATAAGTAAACAGGGAGCATCTTTCTACAGTAAGGTTTGTAAGACATACCTAGAGGAGTAGATACACATTAACCAAACCAAACCACTACCACACACCAAGAGGTCTAAGTAAGAGCATCAAGAGATCACCCAAAAACTGCTTTTCTGTTACTGACTGTTCCCGCTTGGCAGTGCCTGTGCCCCCACCTGCCAATCCTCCTGCCACTAGCAGGGCAGGGCTCGTTGAGGGCTCTGGCTGGCCCTGCCCCTGCCCCTCACCTGCCCCGTTGCTCCCAGCCAGACCGTTGGAGAACTCCTCTGGCCCACCGAAGCTCAGGAAGGAGCCACTGTCCCCTGCATGCCGGGAACTGACGTGTCTGGAGGGAGACAAAACAGCCTGGATCACACAGAGCATCCTCACTCGTGCCACTGCCTGCTCTGAACAAACACAGCACTACCAGGGCCCAGCCCTGCTGGCCCAGCTGAGCCTGGGGGATCCTAGCTCTTCGCCCAGCGTGTGCAGGGATGGCAACACACTGAGGGCTGTGACAACATCCCACCTCCAGCATGGCTTTGTTCCCTGCCTGCAGCAATAACCAAACACTCCCTTTGCAGCACAGCAAAGAACCAGCTACTCGTACCCTCCCAGTGGAGAAATAAAGCTTAGCTGTTATTTACAGATCTGATTTCATGGTCTATAAACCCCCCATTCCAGACTGAGCCAATTGCTTTGGATGAGCACAGCACCCACAGAGAGGACAAAGATCCAGAAAAGGAACAGTCATCTTTCCATGAAGGATGCACTGTATTGCTTATACATTGCAAGCTCTCTGTGATAAGCCGCGACCCTCCCCAAACCAGAGGAAGTAAATCAACTCCAGCCTTGCCAAGAGAGCTCTGTACCTCAAAATTAAAGTATATCTTGCACGTGTGGCACTTATACAACACACTATTAAACCCAGATATCAACCTATAACTGCCTTACTGTAACATGTATAAAACTTCAGGGGAAGGGGATGTTCATGGCAAGGCTGCCCTCAGGCCCTCACCTGCCCGTGGCCTCATGGTAAGCCAGCTCGAGCAGCTCGGCAGAGGAGTGGGTCAGGTCCTGCTGCCCACTGCCCTGCATCTCTGCCATGTTCTGCCGGGTCTGGTGGTGGATCTGGATGGCTTCTCCTGATGGACCTGCAGTTACAACTGCAGCATTAATGACACATCTGCACTCATTCCTCACTTGCTTGCACCCTCCTCACAGGCACTGACAACTGATGGACATTAAGAAAGCACATTTACCAAAGCTTTGAACCTCTGGCATCTCTGCAGCCAGTGAAGCATGATTTTCTTTAAACCATTTCAGAGGGCCCACGTACTTTAGGCACTGAACAATTATGAGAACAATTCAGCATCAAAGTCAACCCAAATTACAGTACCAATTCCCCCCAACAGCTCCTGTAAGGCTGTTACCCAGTGCCTGATGCTGCTCGTTTGCCAAGAGACATCATATTGTCCAAAAGAGGGCTGAGCACTCGGCTCAGCCTGTGGTGCAGGGCAGAACCAGAGCTCTCAGAGGTTCTCTCCCGGTGTTGATGCCTGGGCAATGGCAAAGCACAGGGAGTGCCTTACCCACGGGGAAGGTGTGCATCCAGCGCCGCCGGTTCGAGGTGAGCTTCATGGGCATGCGGGAGGGGGCGAAGGGGTTGATGAGCGCCCGCTGCGGGGTGTACCCCCCCGGGCGGATGTGCAGCAGGGACTCGGCACTGCCCACGTGGAACCGCCCCGGGGCGCTCGAGTCCCGCTGCTGAGACTCCAGCATGTTCTCCAGCACGTCTGCAAAACAACACACAGCCGGGAGTCAGCGCGGCCGAGCAGGAGGGTGAGCTGCTCGGGGACACCGAGATCCCGCAGGGCAGGAGGAAGTGACAGGCAGGGAGGGATGCTGGAAGCAATTTCGGTCCAGTCTGAAAGCTACAAGGTAAACAAGAGTGCAGACAAGAAAAAGCATTATTCCATCTGCCATTACAGCATTGCTGTGAACTGTGGCACTTACAGTAAATGAAGCCATAAAGAAACCACTTGCAAAGTAAGTTATGAAGACTCTCTCAGAAATAAAAACACTGACACCAGAAACTTCAGGATGAATACCAAGGACATGGCAGAAGCTACAGCTGAGCAACATGTGTCTTTTCTGTAACATTCAGATTCGAGCACTGAACTCAGGCATTACTCCCAGAAGACATGGGATGTGATCTCCACAAGGTAGGTTAGTTGTCACTATTCAATGTGGAATAGAAGTGCAGTTATTTAGAAATAGGAGAAATACACCACATGACTGAGTAGCAATTACTCTGCCCAACAAGTGGAAATCCCAAAGAGAAGGAAGAGTCTCATTTACCATTCTACTCTGCCACCCACAATATGTGAAAAACCTCAATTTCTTTGACTCTTCCCTCCCCACCAGTCCCGTTCCACACACATCCCCATCCAGCTGAACACTTCAGCTGGTCACCAGACCATCCTTCAAACTACAGGAATAACAGAACCACCAAAAAATGTTGCATTAAATGACAGTAGGGGGAAACATGAAAGGCAGATGTAAGGTCAAGTACACTGTGTGAGAGCAGTTCCACACCAGCAACTCCAGTTCTTGTGACAGGATAAATATGGGATCAGTGTCATACAGCATGACATGGAAAACAGAAAGAGCCTTCAGGGACAGGACTTGATAGAAAATGAAGCAATTGCAGGAGGAGTACAATTTACCTAGAAATGAGTAGGGTTTGTGGGAGATACTGCATACTGCCTGAGAAAAAAATTAAATTAGAAGGGAAGGAGAGTGCCAGCACTGTTAACACACAGAGACAGCTCAGCAGTGCATTGTCAAAAGGAAGGATCTAGAAAGTGAGTCTTAATGACAACAAATCCCCATGGAGAGATGTTATAAGCAAGATCCCCCAGGGCTCACTGCTAAGGCCACTTCTCATTTGACAGATTATAGGTGACCTGGATAACAGAAGTTCCCTGTGTACGTCCACATTTGCAGGCAGACACAGGAGAATAGCCAAGTACTAAAGAAGGCAACAGACAAGGGAAAAGAGCAAATCAGTGTCAGGTCACTGCTATTTAGGACAAGCCAATAAAAAAAGCACAATGGAATTGGACAAGGATAACCAAGGGAGAACAGCTGGAGCTCTGGAAAAGCTGTTCCATGGGTGCTAACACAGGCAGCCCATTCCCTGGGCTGGCCTGGCAGAGCCCAACACCAACTTCCCCCTTCCCTTCCCTGTCCCCACGTGTCCCAGGCTCACCTCTGGTGCTGGTGTAGCCCAGGGAGCTGCTGACCTCGCACTGGTGCAGGTGTGGCCGGGGGATCATGAGGATGTTGGAGATCTTGCCCAGGGAGCTGTCGTCAGAGGCCTGGCTGCGCACCTCCTCGGCGGGCAGCGTGCGGCTCTGCACCGACGGGCTGCACGACACATCGTACGAGCTCGAGCTCTTCCTTGTCCGGCTCTCCCTCTCCCTCACAGACCTGCTGGCCACAAACAGCCATGCCAGGGACAGCAAAAGGCATTCAGCCCCACCTTAGAGGGGCCTCAACAGGCCCAAGGCATGCAAAGGACTCAACACTCATGGGTGAACTCAACAGGACTACAGGGAAGCCATCACAATGTGTTTTGACCACGTGTGTACTTTATACTTCTGTGCCTCAGACAGGAGAGGAACAGAGCACTGCAATACTTCCAGCACACTGTGAAAAGACCACACTGGACTCCCTGTGCAATTCCACAGATACCACAGTGAGCTGGCAGCACAGATGTGGCCTAAGACACACTAGCCCTGAGCCGATGGTGCCAGGAACATGTAGTTATAGGGAGATAAACTAAGAATTATTAACTGCATCACATTGTACTGGCATCTGCCAGCATGGACTTCTACAGGCTACTCATACTAACGAGTCAGTCCACATGCACAGCTTCCTCAGGTTTAGGCAATACTACTGAGAAGGAAAGCAAAAAAAACCCTTCAAAACAAGCTCATCAACCCCATATGTGTGAAAAAAACACTGAAATTTACAGTTTGCTCAAAGAATTTGACCAGGACTTGAGAACAATCAGCCTTTCTCCTCAGACAAAGAGCCATGGAATAGTGTAGAATCTGCACTGAGCCTCTGTTTCTTCTCTCATTCAGATAGGCATCATTCTCAGCGAAGATTCCCCACCACTCTGTGTTCAGCTCCAGTTACTAAGCAGTGCAGAAAACTGTTTTCCTACAACTTTGTACTTTCTTAATCCCCTTGCAAAATCTGTTAGGAACTTAGCAAGAGAGACTGATTTTATCCCACTTCAGATGAAACTAAAGATTTAAGGAAAAGGTATACTGAGGCCTTTTCTTACATATCCCACACACCACCACAGAAGCAAAATCAATCAGCCACGAAGACCAGGTACAGATAAAGCTTTTCCTTTGACTGTAAGCAGCTGGAGCTTAATCCTCCTTGTATTTCCCAAAGCATTTTGTGCATCAGAGCCCCCCTACCGTGGCTGCTCTAGAACCTGTGCACCCCAAGCCTCCCACCTGAAAGTGGTGCAGCGCTGGGCTCTGGACGGGCCTGGCAGCCGGAACACCTGGGCATCGTAGCCATCGTAATCCACCTGGATAGGCAGGGCATTCTCAGCATCCTTTGGAGCTCCCAGGGCTGAAATGAAAATCACACAGCACTGGGACCTCTTTCAAGAATGTTCAAGATCTGCAAGTCAGAGTATCCAGCTCTCACCTCTAAGAAAAGTATCGACTCCAAAAGACATCCCATACAAAAGTCTCATGAGCAGAACCAGCTCAATTATCAAAGTTGGTGCCTCCAAATGAGGGTTGCTGTGGCCCTAATGTCTTCCCCCCATAGCCCCTAAGCATTAAATTAGTAATCGACAAATGAATTCTTCTAAGAACAGATGCCTCAATTTCTCTCAGGAGGGAAGCAGGTTTTGAAGCACCTTTGAAGGAACAGACAATCTCACTTACAGAGGGTACACCTTCTGCAACGAGGTACTGCTAGAACAGTACTGGCTTCTCCCACTGTGACTCTGTGCTCCCAGCACTGACAACACCCCAAGCCAGTGAAGGACTCCTGTCCTACCCCCATGAGCAGCATCCCCACCACAGCACCCTGACACCATGTCCTCCTCTGGCCAGGTGACACAGCCAGGACAGAAACTCCTCCCTCCACATTAGTTACAGCCAAGAAGGCCATTGACATTCCCAAGGTACAAAAATGTGGGTTTGGTGGTTTTCTAGCACAACTGCCCCTTCCTTGTGCTGAAGTGTCATGGCCTTACTGCAGCTGTTTGTCAGTTTGGGAGTCAGTAGGGTAGATCATTCCAGAACAGAATTACTCACAGGCATCTCGATTGTTTTTCGCTTTCTCAGTCAGTGGCTGGAGGGTCCGACAAAGGAAGGGTGAAGTGACCAAAAAAAAACAAGGAAGAAAGGAAAAAAAAAGAGAGCAAGAGAGAAGGGAAACAGTCAGCATTCTAAAGAAATATCCCCCAGTGTGATCAAGCAGAGTGAAAGTTTATCCTGCTGACTCAGCGAGGCAGCCAGACCTCTTCAAAATATTAAATACTGGTACTCAGTCACAAACCTGTGTGAGCAACACACCTTTCTTCCTATCCATGGAGTTCTTTGTTACAGAATGAAACTCTGCTTTTTATGGTGGCTAAAACATTTCCCACCTAGTTTTATCCAGAAAGGAAAGAACTACAAACTAGTCCCTCATTCACAATCCCTACAGCAAACATTATAGCTTTGCTTTCAGTTTTTTAATACAGAAACTTAGGCCCAGCTGTTGGAATACTTGCCAGAAATGCTTGGCCAAGAGAAGGCATCTAACAAGTTAGTAAGAAGATAAATGAGAAAGACCTCCCACCTTCCTTCCTGCCAGCTTGATCCGTGGAGTGAAGCTGTTACACAGGAGCTGGCTCTTGGACGTGTAGAAACTGAAAGGAAAAACAGGGTGGCTTTAAGGTTTTCTAAGAACTGAACACAGTTGGTTTGCTACACAGCAAACAGCCCGTGATCCTGACCTAGCTATGGGATGGAGGAAAGGGGACACACATGGAAAATACTGATGGGTGGTTAACCTGAGAGAAACTATTTCTGTAAAGGCTTTGACACCCTCACAGCCTCAGGCTAGACCACTTCTTAATATGCTTGACACCTCCACTTCCCAGTTCACTTTCCCTTTCACTGTGCCCTTGGGAAAACTCCCCCTAATTTATGTGACAGGAGTGACTCACACCAGCTGCTTGAAAACTACAGAGACTGCCTGTCCTTTCTGTGAGGTTGCATTAATGCCCAAAGCTCTACAAGAGTCATGTAATATATGGCTTTGCTTACCAAGGAGAGCAGAGGAAATAAACAGTGAAAGAAGAAAGAGAATTCAACAGACTAGGAAGGGGAAGAGCAGGAGTGCTTAGCAAAGGCTGGCAGAATCCCCTACCTATGATTGATCCAGTGTGGAATATTGTAGTCGTCCCCCATGCGGGAGTCGCCGGGGCCACAGCGGTTATGGAGCTGCAGGAGGGATTCAGGAGCAGAGTCACCGGCTGTGTCCAGGCACACAAGGAGTGACATTTGTGGCAGGGACAGAGAGCAGGGCACAGGAGCAGCCTTACCTTAAAGAGTGGCACAGCATGCAAGGGCTGCTCTCCCATGCACACCAAATCCACGCCTATGCCTGCAAACAAACAGCAGCAGAGTTCAGCTGTTGACACAGCAGGACTGATCTGCTAAGCCAAAACAGCTCATCAGCTTGAGCTGAGGGCCCAATTTCTATTCATGTGACATTTTAAGGTGCAATTACATTGAAAACGGTAGCTAACAGTCCCATGGTATGGTTACACACCAACAGTGCCTTTGGAGACATAAGGTATGTTTCTTCTACACTAGTGCTAGTCATGCAAGATTAACCTTTAAGGAAAAGGTGAGCATGGACAGGTGAAGTTCTCTACCACAAACAAAAGCCATTAAAGGCCTCTAAGTGCCCTGAAAATCTGCCCACTTCAGTATGAAGTGCAGACCAAGCCTTCCAGCTGTCAGCCCCCTTCCCAGAGCACACAGGTTACAGCAGACACTTCTTCCCAGGCAGAAGAGGCTGTCCCTTTCCCCGGTGTGGCTGTTGGCCCGCAGGGAGCCTGCCCAGCCCTCCCAGTTAACTACCATTGTCGATCATGCGCTGCTTGGTGAGGATCATGAGGAGCCGATCGACCTCGAACACGCCCACGCCGGGCGTGATCACCACCGACATCTGCCCCGTGCGGTCGAAGTTGCGGTTTATGTAGTGCTTGTCGAACACTGCGGGAGGACACAGGCAACGCCTTAGCAAGGCACTGGGTGCTCCTGGCCACAGCAAGGCAGGGCACTCTGCTCACAGGGGTGCTGAAGCATCCCCAGAGCACATGCAGGTATGAATGAGAGGGGGTTGCAGACAGCCTTGCCCAGGCAATTAATGTTAACAAAGCTCCAGGAGAGGCAGGGTGGGAACCAGACACATAAAGAATGGTTTTGCTCATGTGTTTACTGTTTCCTTTAAATATCAAAAAACACCCACCAAAATGACAAAAACATCCAAAAAGCTAAAGTCCATTATGAATCATTTCAAATAACACCCTGAGCTCCCTCCCATGGAAGTGACAGAACAACACCTTTGCACAGAATTACAAAAAGCAGATCTTTGAAGAGGCACTCCATCTCCCTGCTAAAAGACATGGATCAGCTTCATCTAAATCACATATGATCTACCCTGATTTCAAAACTCTTCCATAATTTAAGACTGCCACTTCTATTCCAAGAGGTCCTCACCAGATACACAGCTCAAAGAAAACGTTTCATCATATCAAGGCCCTGTAAATGGTTCCTGAGACCTGAAACACCCAGTACTGTTACTTGAGAGGCTCTGGTTTTCCAGAGGCAATTTCTTCTGAGGCTGAAAACAACAATTTACCCACCCACTTATTGGCAGCTGCTTTAATGCTTTTTGCCCTGTATATTTTTACCCATTGCTCCTAACTTACCATTGAATGAAAGATTTATGGCCTCCAGGTAGTTCCCTTGTGCTGAGGTGGAATTGTAACCTGGAGGAAAGCCCTCTGGACAAGAGTTCAGAAGTAAAAAAAGAGAAAAAAATCATCATCTCTATATAGATTATCTTCATAAAAATAATAAAACCCCCCAGAAAAATGTATTTGTACTAAATCCTGTTGCTTCAAAAATTACAAGCAAAATTGGTGTTATTCTGCTTCCAATGGCAAAATAGCCCAGCCAGGAGAGCACTCAGGAGTACAACACCAGAGTGCAGCTGAAACTGGGCAGTTTACAGACAATTAGAAGAGTAAAAAAGAAAAGGGTAAAGGCAGGGAAAGGAGGATGTTTGTACCTGCTTGCTCCAGTCGTACCAACACTGGGTACTGGATGAAAAGCTTCTTAATGGTCACAAGCAACGAGGTCCACTCCTCTCGCCTCTCGTTCTGAACTACAACCCTAGAGAGAGCACAGCTCGGTGAGGATCAGGAAAGGAACCCATAAGAGGGAGTGAGAAGGGGTGAACAAACTATAAAGGAATGCACAGAAAGGTGCACTGGGTTGCACATCCACTGTGGGACAAGAGGTGAGGGAGGAAAACATACTTGTAAAAATCCTCATAGAACCTTCCCTCGTGGTCCTGCCGAATGGATGCACGATGTGTTTCAGGAAACTCTTCTGAAACGAAGGAAAAGCACTTCTTATCCCATGCTCCTCTGTAGAAATGACTCACCTTTTCCAGGAAGGAGCTGGTTTTCCATTTTAAAAAACCCAACAAACTAACCACGAAACAAACACCCAAAACACTTGGAGAAATATGAGACCTCCCACACAACACAAAAAGTGCTTTTAAACCAAAGTGACAGTTTGAATATGATGAGGAACATTTGCCATATATTGCAAGGTTTTCACTGCAGTACTTTCCTAACAATGGCTGTGTAACTTGACAGAATATACTTTGACCATAGGCATTAAAAAAAAAAGGGAAAAAGTCACTGGCAGCCTGGGGCTGACTTTCAAGAGAGAAGTTTAAAAGTGGAAACATGAAAATACAGAATTTACATACCTAGAGATTTTGCTTCATAAAATGTTCTAGAAAATAGAACCACTGTCACTTCATGGCTGCAATTCTTCTCCTGCCCAGCAAGAGCAAATGAAAAGAGGTAACTTTAAAGGTCACACTCAGTAGAAAACACATATAATAACACCCTCTTTCCCTCACATCTGGAAACAAAGGCAACTAAAAAAAGGTAGAGCATTACATTAATCTATCAGCACAAGTGCTGCACCTGCCTCTCTGAAATAACAATGGTCTGTCCTGCAGGTTCTGCACTTCTCAATTCTATCACATTTACCAGGAGCACTCTACACTCCTCTCTAAAGAAACTGTAGTTGCCAAGATACAGGATTTTTGTTTAAAAACCTAAAGATAGCTGACTCAGTTTGCTTATACCCACAGCAATTTGATATTCTGGTTTGTTACTGTTCAGAGAAGTGCCCCTAACAATGCCAGGGAAACAAAAAATTAAAACTGAACTCAATCAGCTATTTACCTTCCACTTTGTGAAGAGGTCAGCGAGGAAACCATTCACAGCTTTCTCGAAGTACAGGTCCCCTGCGAAGGAAGCATTTCCCAAGCTCAGATAACAGCACTTACTTCAACTATGGGTCACAACTGAGATTCTGGGACCATTATTTTTATTAGATTCAGAGCAGCTGCATGGATCAAGAAGGCTAATATCACTAAAAGAGGACAATATAAAGATTAAAAAGCATGACTGTTTCAGAGGATGTAAACATAACTCCTATGATCAAAAGGATCTGACCTTTAAATCCCTTTTTCCAACACAGTCCCAGCATGCTGGGAAAGCATCTGTACTGTCTTTGAGGCATAGTATGCACAACTGATCCCCTGCTCCATTCTGAACAGTTGCCCAGTTCCATATGCCCAAACACATGGTCAAAGGAAGTGGCAAGAGCTTTGCAGCAGAATTCAGCCAGGAAAAAACCAGGGCAATGACACAGACAAGTGACTCATTCTGAATGAGCCCAAAGTTTTAATGCTTTCAGCTGAAGTCACCAAATTCCACCTAGGCTAAGGCAGGTTTTACTTCCTTGCTAAGCCAAAGCCAAGGGAAATCTAAACCATCAAGGCCCTCTTTGCACAGGACTTCCACACATTTCTGATTCCAGGACTCACAAACTTGTCACCAAACACGTTTAAATCCACAGCAACCCTTGCCAATGCTCACAGGGAGCTGCTCCCTTGATTTCCTCACTGAGATAATGGTA
The DNA here is from genome assembly GCA_013396655.1 of Campylorhamphus procurvoides. Taxonomy (NCBI): domain Eukaryota; kingdom Metazoa; phylum Chordata; class Aves; order Passeriformes; family Dendrocolaptidae; genus Campylorhamphus; species Campylorhamphus procurvoides. Next base: position 966,712 of record WBMV01000122.1, read on the forward strand.
CCCAGGCTCTACAGCAGGGACAGGACAATGATGGCACACCCAGAGACAGAGAAGTGTGGCACTGCAAGAAGGATCTGAGGCATCCTGGAGCACTGCCCAGGCCAAAGGCTGCATATTTCAGTTTTCCAGCAGTGGCAGAAAGAAAGAGCAGTGGTGGTTTTCTAGCAGGAGCAGAAAGGGGAGCTGCTCCCACCCACACTCACAGGCAGGACAGTTACCTACGTACCATAAATATCAAAATCCCACATTTCACAGCTCATCTGGATAAAAATATAAACCATGGCAGAAGTGGAGCGGAAGACCACCTGCAAAGGAGTAAAGACCTTATTTCAAACAGGGTACAGTCACTAAAAGGGCTAAAAGCAGATGTTAGCAACACAGCAACTGATATGACTGTGCCCCTTCCATCACAGGGAATTCCCCTCCACAATAACAAGTTGGCACTTCCACAGCCCAAGTAATTCCTGGTGCTGCCAACGCAGCAGAGCTGAAGTTCACCAATCATTCATTCTCCTGAACTCACTGCCATTCTTCACCTTACAACAGCCAATTCCAATGATCCACACAAATCAGCAGCCAAGACAGAATGACAAGGAGCCTGGCAAGGAAAGGAGGGGAAGAAGTGCTTTCTCCCTGCTCCCTGAAATCTTACCCGGGTGTCCTCACTGATGTATCCACACGTGACCTTCTCACTCTTTACCCACAGCTCCCCTGCCTGAGCCCTGGAAGAAAAGAAGTGCAAAATATTTGCTGACCAGAGTGAAGATTAAAAAAATCAGTATTTGAGCAACCAAGGGGTGTACCAAAATCTCCACTCAAGGATGACTCATTGGTTTAGAACCTGATCTTGAATCCAGAGGGCCTCAAACAGCCTGTACTTCTGCACATTCCCTTGTCCCTCAGTCACCTCAAAAGCAACTGAAGTAACCCTCATCTGAACTATTAATACATCTTGGGAAGGAGGAAATACTATAAGGAGAATTATTTGGCATTCAACAGAAGCCACGAGTGTAGCTGGCTGTCCTACTATTAGTTTGTTCTACCCCACCTCCTGTTGCAGAGAGAAATCTGTAGATGAGTAAGAGAGCAACAAAACATGAAGGATTTTTCAGGGAAGATTCCCCAGCTGGATACTCAGAACTCCTTCATCTAAAGCCATAAGTAACAGTAAGCCCTCAGAGGAGAGACTGACCTGATACCTGCAAACTCCACCTTCTGGGTGACATATGCACACGTGCTGACCTGGGAAGGAAGAGTCACAGGTGTCAGAAGAACAGGAGGCTCAGAGTGAGCAGAACAAACAACAAAAAACCCATTCACACTCAAACACCTGACCTGCACGTAACTAAATAACAACAACCACTGAGTGCAGTTACTGCAAATACCCCATTAAGATTCAGAACATTAAAAAAACCCCTCTCAACAGCATTTCCAATGCCCAAGGCAGTAATTAACACTACAGCAGTGGAACAGGAAGTGATGGGATTCTTAGTTCTGTAACATTTCCACCATTTCTCCAGCTCTGAGGTACCACTGACAGCATGAGCTCCTCAGGACTGCTGACACTGGTCTTGTCCTCAGCTGTCTGTATTCTGTAAAGCACTTATTGTCTTCCACAGCAAGCACAGAAAGAGGTACCCCATCTCCTGTCCCCTGCACGTGAGGACAGCAGGGGCCTCACCAAACTCTTCTTCAGTCGCCACATGTCCCCACGGCCGATATACTGATCCTTAAATGTCAGCTCCACCAAGTCCAAGGTCACCTCCTGGGAAAGGGGGGAGAAACAGTGCTTGGGTTCTACTGGTTGTTTCTAAGCAGTGCCCTCAATCTGTACCTCTAATAACCAAATGGGACAGGAAGGGCCATTCTAAAGCAAGTCAGTATTCCTGACAAACACAGGATAAAAGGGAATCCCATCCAAAGAAATGCCAAAGTTGTGCAGGTACCTCAGCTACTGTGAGCTCCAAAACACTGCCCAGTGCAACCAGAAACAGCCCAAGGACTAAATCTGTCTACAAGTCCCAGTGCAAACTGGAAGCACAAGCAAAACAAATCATTGCCACTGTTCATGACATTAAGGAAGCCTCATTTCCTGCAGATTTTTGTCCTGTGCTGAATGTAAGCTTTGACTGCAGCTCTTCTGAGTTGGGACATTTACAGGAAATGCCTCTCTCTAAGAGGCTCCGTGGGGTCAAATAATGCAAATTCAGGCCATGGCTATTATTTTGGTTGGCCACTTTCACTCTACTTTGCCTGGTTACCCCAAATTCCTAGAATTTAAGGAAATCTGAAATGTCTACAATACTATCAAGCTGTATTGAAGCTGGTCCATAGAGTTCAAAAAGAGAGCAGGGATGGGAGGGAGAGACAAGACACATAAGAAACCAACAAATAACTCAACTGCCTAATACAATTAGGAAAGAAAACTAAGTATCTTTCAATACAAAAGAAATGCCTCCTTTCCCCAATACGCCTGTAGATGGAAGGTCACAGGGCTCTGATCTCAGTGAAAGAAGAGATGGAAGAAAGCACAAAGCCACACACCTTTGGGTCAACGACATTGACATGGACATCCTGGTAGGGCCGCAGTCGGAACACCTGGGCCACTGTCTGGTCCACACTTATCGTTTCTGCCACAGAAATGAGAGAGAACAGCACAGTGAACATCCTCAGGGCCTCAGCAAAAGACAACAGCTTGTTTCAGCTGGGGCCCAATCTCAGAGTCATTAAAATCAAAGCAGGTGAGATAAACTCAAAGTTTAGGCTGAATTATTTCCAGCAAGAAGATATAAAGCCCATCAGAAAATGCAGAAACAAAAATCTCAGGCTAAAAAGCCAAGTTTGTTTAAATCACATTTCATATTACTCAACCAAGAGCAGACTTAGAATTGGGTGTTCATTTTTTGTTAAAATTATAATCCTTCCCTTCCTAAGCACACAAAGCATTGATTTTTAATGAAGTTAAAATACATGCATTAGCCAACCACAGGTCCAGTTCAGTCACACCACCTTTGTCTATGATTTTACTGTGCATGAGATGAGTGTTTAGTGTTACCTTTCTGCAAATCCTCCTTCAGTGACTTCACTTGTAGGAGCAGAGGACTAGGAGGCAAAAGAGAAAAGGTAGACAAGTTGAGATACGCACAGTCTCTCTGGTCAATAACTCTCAAAACTATTTACTAACATGGAGCATAGGATAAGCTATAGAGAAACAATAACATTTTCTAGAAAGCTTCATCCATCCTTCTTCTCACTTATCACCCTGTCTTGGTCTTTACACTCACTATGAGGTATTCCTGAGCTAGAGATGACACTACAAATGGGAAATTAAGGCGCACAAGGACTTCTCAGAGCCTCACAAAAGTGTTCTGCTGCTTTTCAGACAAGGACTTCAGGATGATACAAGAAGGTTTATGTTTTTATAGCTGACAACATAATTTTAATTTGGCCTAGCATATACTGTAGGATGGGAGACTAATCCTTAGGTAACAGCAGCTCTATGGAGAGGATACAGACACTGTAGGTTCTATATTCAGGTGCTCCTTGGCCTATGAAAGATGAGCAAACTAACACCAAACACAAAGAATTACGTAAACTTTAAGCAAGAGCTCCTGCTAAAGTCAATTCCTTTCCTTCAGGCAGAAAAACCTCCTGGCAGCAAAGCTGTATCAGCTGTAAGAGCCTCTCCAGAAGCCACTGCACCTGAACACACCCTTTCAGTGCTCCCACCACACCCAATGACATCAGCAAAGAGAACCCACCTGTACTCATCATTGGGATGTGCAATTTCCACAACATCTCCCAGCTTGATCTGAAGAAATACTTTAGGATTCACCACCAGTTCATCATCTACAGGACGCAAACAGAGGAGGGCAGTGAACAGCCACACACCAAACAGAGACAGCTGCATGTCTGCACACAACAGTTCACTCCACACAAACAGCCCAGCCCAGGACCAACATATCAGCAAGGTTTTACACCCACCACAGCACAGGGCCCGGCCACTCTTGCAGGCACAAACAGCTCAGATAACAGAATCTTCACAAAGGGTGTGCTCAGCACAAGGCTGTGCCTTAATTAGGCAGCCAGGATCATCTTCTCTGGTTTTCACACACCAAACAAACACCAGCAGCAAAGCAGAGAGCTAGAGAACCTTGGTAAGATTTATCCTCATGGCTAAGCCTAGAGGCAGGGAGCAACCAAAGCAAGGACACTGTTATTAGTGCACAGAAACACATCTGTGTGCAGTCAGAAGTCATGGACGTGTCTGTCACTTGTGAGGGTGACTGAAACACAAGGTTAAGAGACAAGGGATGCAACAAAAGGGGAAGAGGTAGACTAAAGCAATTTTGCTTTACAGGTGTGATGTTGTTCTCTTCCAACAAAAGCTATTTTATTCTGCTGTATCCTTTTATCAGAAAGAGCTTCCCAAACTCTGGCTGGCAACACTGCTTGTTACATCAAATTTCCATCTTCACTGTTTTGTTAAAAAGGTAATTTATCAATCAACTGTTTTCACTTAAGTGAGTGCTGCTCTCATGCTACCAACCAGGAGATACTGACCACTGCCTCCAAAGCCCTTTTTGTGTATGACGAGCTTGTACACCTTGTTGGTTCTCATCTTGGACTCCAGCTCTTCTCAGCCGCTTCGAGCAAACACAGCTGAAGGCATCTTGCATATCTGACAGGGAAACAAAAGCAGACACAGACCTCTGTCAGTACAAACCCGTGCTGCATGTTCTCAACACAGCGCGGCAGAGCTGGGCCAGCAGAGGGGAGTGCTGGGCAGGGACAGGGGCAGGGACAGCACACACCGGCGTCCAAAGCACCGCTCTGCATGACTTTAACTGCACCAACCACCGCATTTGCTACTTTCGTTTCAAATAAAGCACATTCCGTGAAGAACCTTCACTTTTAAAGTTTAACTTTGTTTATAACTGCGTTTAAACTAAAAATTATTGGTAGGAATAAGGGTTTTTTTCATAAAACTATAGAAAAGTTACTGAATTAAAATGTAAGCTCCTCTAGTTATAACCGTACTCTTACATCAAATCAAACCGCAGAGGACCCTAAAAGTGCACCTTCCAGACAGCTTAAAGGACAGAGCTTGCCGAAAGCCTTTCAGAAAGTCAATTACGGAGCTACAAAGTCGCGGCAGTAAAAAAAAAGTACATCCAAAACTTGTTAAAATAAACTTTCCGACTTGGCTGGCCAGAAGCGTTGCTAGGTGCAGCGGGCGGGCAGGACCCCCCGGGGCAGAGAGAAGCTGTGGAACCGTTCGCTTGGAAAGAAGCGAGGAGCTCGGCGAGGCGGCCGACGTGGTGCCGGAGCGGCGGCGGCCGGGCCGGGCAGGGAGCCCAGAGGGAGCCCACGGGAGCAGCGGGGCGGCCGCGCAGAGCCCTCACCCCGGGGGCCGGGCCGAGGGGAGCGCGGACACCTCAGCACCCGGTGCCGCGGGGGAGCCGAGCCCGGCTGAGCCCCCTGACCCCAGGCCCGTTTCACCACCAGGCCGAGCCCAGCTAAACCCCCATGTCCCCACCGGGCCGGGTCCAGCCGAGCCCCCCTGCCCCGTCCCTGTGCCCGCACCGAGCTGAACCCCCCGTGTCCCCACCGGGCCGCTCCACGCGGCACTTCCGCGTCCGGGGCCGCGCCTCACGTGACAGCGCCCGGTGTGGGCGGGGCTTCCGTNAGAGGCGGCCCCCCCCGGACGGAGCAGGGCCGGGGACAAAGGGCCCTGCCCGGCCCGGAAAGGGACAGGTCCGGCCCCAGGACAGCGGGCTCGGCGTGTGCCGGGGGTACCGGGAGGAGCGAGGAGCAGCGCCCGGCTCGGGAGTGCCAGCGGTGCTGAGCTGGGGAGGCGGCCCTGCCGAGGCCCGGCTCAGCCCCCGCAGCACCGAGCCGGGACACGCTGGCTCTGCCGCCGCGCCCGGGGCTTTACCTGGGGCTCTGACCCGCACAGAGCACCCCTGCACCGCGCAGCGGGACCGGGTGTCTGCGGAACCGTTCAGCCGGGGCACTGAACGCGAGGGAAAGCTGGGGCTTTTCGCCAGGGATTAGAAACTTACGAAATCCCCGGAAAAGGAAGGATGCCTTAGCTGAGTGAAGGAGCAGGGTGTCTGATACAAGCCCTGGCGATTTGCCTTGTAGCCTCTTTCCAGGTTTTCCAGGAGATGGGGGAAAACCTGCAGGGAGATGTTAAAATGTGAAAATGAGGCTTGGGAATCTCTATATGGCTATACTCTCTTCCCTTGCTCATGAAGCATTTCCTTACTTACTCGAGGGTTCCCCAGCTCCTTTCTTAAAAATATATTTAGAAGTACCTTTCTTAAAAATACATGCTTGAATCTTGGGGAATTAAGCTTTTCCTTTTAAACTAGTCCATGAGCTGGACTTCAGTGATCCTTGTGGATCCCTTCCAACTCTGGATGTTCTGTGATTTATCCCACATGCATTAATGTAACATTGCTTTGTTTTTAGGGTAAACTGAAAAGCTCAGGACATCCAGTGCTCACCTGCCCTAATGCTCTCAGCTGGGCTGGAGTCTCTCCTGGATTCTCCTGTGGCTGCAGTGCTGGAGGAGCTGTACCCTGGGGGGCCCAGGAGTGTCCCCACCGAACTCATGGCAGTGCCGGGGCCTGCCCTGGGCCTGGGAGCACAGCCCGAGGGCTCAGGGCCTGTGCTCACACACAGGGATGCTCCCTGGAGCTCTCCAGGAGGAAACTGCTGCCAGAAGACCGAGGATTTGGGTGGTGTGCTCCAGGTGGTTTCTTGTGGGCCAGCAGAATCCCTCCCTGAAGAGTTACTACAGGCTGGAGACCTTGAGGAGGATGAAGAAAACAAAATGGGACACTTTAGGAAACTGAACTGTTGTAGCGGTGGATTCCAGAAAGAGGATGGAGAGGCCCAAGGTGCTGAGGACTGTCATGCTGAAGGCTCTGCTTTCACTCCTGGGGGAACTTGGTCTAAACAAGTAAGAAATGCAAAAATGAATCCCTGTGTGAAATTTTGAATTTAGGGTTAGAGTCACCTGGCAGTGGGTTTGGCCAGGGGGTTTCCTGGTTCTCTTCTGTGTCTTCTGGTATAGAATCATAGAATGGTTTGGGTTGGAAGGGACCTTGAAGATCATTCTGTCCCACCCCTTGCACTGGACCAGGTTGTTCAGAGCCCCTCCATCCTGGCCTTGGACTCCTCTAGGGCGTGTGTCAGGGTTTGGGTTATCCTGGATCCAGTGAAAAACTGGGCTATACTTCAGGGGACCAGCAGCATTTTAAAACATGGGGGGTTTCACTCTTTTAAGTACTGTTGGAATGGTGTGAGGGGGGTATGGAAGAGAATAAGGAGCAAAACTCACTGTGACTGAAAAGGAGAAGAGACCAAACTGAAACTCTCCTTGCCCAGTAAACATGGTCTGTGGGTTCAGCATACTCTGCTGGTGCTGCCAGCCCAGAGGAAATCACTCTTAGTCTGCTCTTTCAGAAGAGTAAAAGTGTTACGGCTTTTTTCTTCTTCCTTTTAGCAAACACTGATGATAAAAAAGTTATTTCTAAGCCAAAACTGCTGAAATATATGCCAAAAAACATTCTGTTAAAAACTGAAGGTCACAAAACTCTAAACCCTGAGATTTTTAGTGACTTTCCAGATAATTTTCTTTACTTTGTAAATACTTTTCATACACTTCAAAATCACATAGGGGAGAAATCATGTATTGTGACTGTAGACATGTCAGCCAGGAAATACCTGGATAAGGTGCCCAGGTGTGTGTTTTACACTAAGTCCTGGGTGTTGCATAATGCTGAAATAATTTGTGGGTTTCATTCTGAATTTTGATATTTGTTTATCTGAAAGTTTGTGAAACTAAAACGAAATAAATCTCCAATAGTCATTCAGCTTTCCAAGATGAATTTTCCCATATTTCTAAGTGCAGGCAGTTTGGTTGTGGGGTCTTGGTTTGGGGTTTTTTGCAAGCAGACTGAGGTTGTCTGTTGTGGGTTTGTGCTTTTGAGCCAAGGGAAGGGGTGGTAGAAGGCAAGTTTAATCCAGACAGAAAATGCACAGATCTTACCAGAGGTGTGGGATGGGGCTTGGGGGAGTGAGACAGACCTGGAGACTGGATTGCTCGTTCAAGTTCTCAACAATTTGCATTTTAAGCCAGTTACTTACTTATATTTTAGCTGCTTGTGTCACAAGATTTTATTGCTGCTAAAGACAGATCTTCTCTGGCTGCCTCCTCATTTCGTGGTGATTGAAAGGATAAGGAAGGAATGACAAGTGCCCGTGTGAAGCACTTGCAGTGCAAGGCTGATCTGTCCACAGGTTTCTTGGTGATTTTGTTATCTGAACCAACCCAGCTGAGCAGGTGCAGTCCCTGAGACATGACCCATGTCAGAAATCCATCCATCCATCCCCACTGATGTTGCTGTCTTGTTTCAGGAGGACCCTCACTTGGACCAGCCAGAGGCAAAGTCTTCAGGAGCCTGTTGCACTGAAGTTGCAGGATCTCTGAGGAGCACAGGTAGGTACTTCAGTTGTACATCCCTCTCTGCCCCCTGCTTCCCTCCCAGTTGCTTACTGTTGATTTAAAATTGATGAGGAGTCATTGTGAGATGGCTTGTTGATTTTGTAGAAACTATTTTCCTGCATAGCTCTAACAACACCAAAACTTAGAGCTTTGCTTGTACTTTCCTGAAGAGCTTTTCCATCCATAGTGTATTTTAGTTATTCAATTCAAATACTTATTTACCCCGAAGCAGAAGGGGGTGTCACCAGCAGAAGTTTTGCATTTTCTTTGGTTACAAAGCTGGGTTGTATGACAGCAGTAATAGCAAATATGTGGAAATGAATTACTTATTCATTTTTGAATGTTTTATTTTTTATTCTTATGCAGAGGAAAACCAAGCAAATGTTCAGGTGACAGCTGAAACTCTGCCAAAACTCACTGAAGAAGTACAAGGTATGAAGGCTGATGGGACTAGGATAGTTAGTAAAGCAGGATACAGGAATGACAGAGTGAGTAAAGGTCTTCCAGCTGAGAGCAATGAATGCCCAGATGTAGACACAGTCATGGCCAGAGCTGGGGTTGCACAAACCAGCATCTTAGATTTTTTAGAGCCTTTAAAAGTCCCGGACATTGGAGCAGCCACAGACCGTCCCCAAGAACTAAATGACTCAGATGGGTTGGAAGCGCACACTGCCATGGCCTTGGGAACAGGGGGCAATGGTGTGTCTGTCCTGGAGAGTAGAGAGGAGAAGCTACCCAGGCCAAATCCTGCTGATGAATTCAGCACATCACTTGCTAATTGCCAGACTTGTCAGCAGGATGAAGAGAAAGATGCTCATGACCCCTGTAATGGTGCTGTACCCAAACAAAATGCACCCTCTGGGCTGTCCTCAGCAGGAAGCTGTAGGAGCCTGGCCACACCACGTCCTGGAGATTTATGTCCCATTCTGAAAAGCATCTGTTGTCTGGACTTCAGAAATATGCCACCAGAAAACAGTAGTACTGCAGTTCATGGAACTATCAATGAAAACCCTCTAAAGTATCTTCCCCAAAACAAGGAGTGTCACACTCGTTGCCATTGTGGAACTGGGTTTGTAGAAAATCAAGCCTCCACCTCTGTACCAGCAGAGCAGAGCCCAGTGCTGAGGAGCCAAGGATTATTTGGAGCTAAAACTGATCCTAGGGAAGTCAGTGCTAGTGTAGGGTTGGCTGACAGTAGGGACAGTTTGTTTTGTACACTAAATGTAAATCTACCTCCTGTGTTGCAAACATCAAGAGAACCTCATCCTAATGAGCGTCCTCCGTGTACTGCTAATGAAATCTCACAGAGGGATGAGGCTTGGGATAATCTGTCTGGAAAAGAAACCCTTGGTGCTTCTGGGGCAGCAGGGGAACAAGTTGCTGAAGTTTTGCTTCTTAAAGACACATTCAAGGCTTCAGTAAGTTCCAGGACTTTTGATAACCCTAACATGACAAGCAGAGTATCCCAGAAGAACATGAAATCTGCAGGAAATCAGGAGAGGGTGGGCACTGGTTTAGAAAATGAACATTGTTACACACAGCATTGTAAGAGTCAGGGTATGAAAAACCAGTGTCCAGCTGCCTGTGCTTCCTGCATTTTATCAGGGAGTACACATGTACATGAAGTTTTCCTGAACAGTCACTCTTTTGATGTGGACCTTGTTAAGAAGATAGAAGAGACTGATAATTTGGAAGGGGAGTCTTCAGCTGGCTGTAACAGTCAAGAGGCAGTCATCTTTCCAGAAGCACGCTGCCCTTTGGCACGTGGATCTCTTCCTCGTGGCCATGACTGGGGCAACAGAGGGGTTGCTCTGCATGGGATAAATGACATTGCCACAGGACAAACTCTGTTTTGCTCAGAGAAGTCTGCTGCTGCCTTGGGGAGAGGTGAGGCTCCAAAGAAGAACATGGAGCTTGTGAAACGAATTGATCTCTGTGAAGTAGCAGGTGGCAGTGGAATTGTTTGTGACAGAGATGAGGCAAAAGAGCAGATGGGCACGTGTGCTTCCCAGACAGAGGAATTTGATGGAAAGAGGACTGTGGAGTCTCCAAACGCTCCTAAAGTCGATCAGAGAGGTGGGAACAGTGAACAGTTACTAGTCACCTATTTGAACAAAAACACCTGTGCCCATAATTTTGGATTTTGCACCTCTCTGTTAGGCCCGAGGCAAGAACGGGGCACACGGGAGCAGGAGGAAGGGCCACCACTCCCAGCTGATCCCTCAGGGTGTAGCACTTCACTCTGTGGTTCATGTCCAGCACCTGCCAGTGTAAGCATCCCAACCCAGCACAGCAGCCACACAGAAACCACGCTCTCACCAGGCCAAGGGCAGTGCCAGGGGTGCCAGAGGGAGCTCAATGGCCCCGTGCCAGGCAATGAGCAGTGCTCAGGAACTTCAAACACCCAGCCAAGTCCCAGCTTACCAACCACTGACAGCTCTGAGGAGGAAAGCGAATCTGCCTCTAGTCTGGGGGAAGAGATAGTGCTGAGAACAGGGGATGATCTGCCTCTGTTAATGCATAAATATGCAAGAGAAGACAGCTTTGGAAGAACTCTGAAAGAGAATGCAGCGAATTTGGACTCTTTAATTGGTGTGAGCAGTGAAGACTCTTCAGGATACATGGGCTCCATCAGTGATCTAGTGGAGAAGACAATCAAAGGAAAAGAACATGAGGATGAATGTGAAAGAGACAATACAGGAACTCTTGAAGAAAGCTTTTCTGACAGCAAACCACCTGGCTCACAGCATTGTTTTATCAACTGTGCACAAGAGAAAGCAGAGCTGGTGTCTGCAGGAAGGAAAACACATCCATCTTTGCCAAAGATGAAGTGGTTGGTGGAGGACCAGGAAAATACAGTTAGTGCCCAATTTCTGCCCATTTCATCAAACCATGGGAGTCTGTCATGTAACCTAGAAAATATGAATGAGCTTTCAAATACAGAAAACAGAGAAAGTCTGAGCAAACCTCTCTTAAATAACACTTGCCCACAGTTAACATATGAGCCTGGTAAAGAAACTGATGCCCAAAGGGGTGTTGGTCCATCCTGTTCTGCAAAGTTTGACATCCAAGGACCATTTAATGAGACTCGGGTGGATTCAGAAACACTGTCAGCTCTGAACTGTGGCATCTCTCTGCCTGGGAGAGAACAGCTCTGTGTGTCACCTGACAATACACAAGGAGATAACTTGTCTTCAGCCAAAGTTTTTAGCAAAGATTCTTCAATGACAAAAATTCTTTCTGTTAAGAGAGAATGCAGCAATATGGAGATTCCATCTTTAGAGAGTGCAATGGCAATAGGCTCTCTGAATGGTGCAAAAAGCTCAAGAGCTTGTGCCCACAGCAAAGAAAGCCTGAAAGGTGAGGGGCTCTGCACACCAACTGTGAAAGCCGTGGATGGGACCTCACCAGAAAGTCCTCTCCGTGAAGAGAAGTTTAAAAATACATGTGGAGAAGAGAAGTGGGGAGAAGAAGTGGCCCCTAGAAAAACATTGCTCAGAAATCATCTATGGTCCTTGTTAGAGGATTCTGAAGAGTCTGGTAGCAAAATAGTCCCACTCAGTACTGAGGATCCTGGCAAAGTTTTGGGGGAAATCCCAAGATCCAACCTAAATAATCCTTCAAAAGAAGGAAACAATGATGCAAAGCTCCCAACCTTAGCAGGTGGCAGTGTGCTTGCAGCAGCTGTGCAGGACTGTCAGGCTGCAGCCGTGTCTGACCCAGAGGCCTCCCCAGAACACCTGCAGTGTGATGCCACGCCTGGGATCCATCCCCCCCTGAGCCCACCGCCCTCCCCAGAGCAGGGGGCCTGCAGCGAAGCACGTGTGCCTTACAAACCACGGAGCAAAGGGGAGGTTGCAGAAGGTCAGGGCACAGGACCAGCTCATGCACTTGGCAAGGAAAACGAGGCTTTAGCTTCAAAGAGACTGGATCAGATAGAGGGATGTCATGTAACTAAACGGAAGAAGTATGAAAAGATGGAAGTGCATCAATCAGAGCAGGCGCGCCAAGGACAGAAGTTAGAACAGCAGGAGAAAGCAGAAATCACACCCAGTATGTTGCACAGTTCTAAACTCTTATGCAGCTCTTCAGATGAGTTGGTGACATCTAGAAATGTGAAGTTTGAAGGTCCTTCAGAGGAGATCTTTGTGGTCAGAAGCAGTGAAAGTAAACTATATAGCACTTTACAAGAAGTTAAGAGGCCAAAGATTACCACAAATATTATTAGTTCACAGTTTTTGAAGACTCAGGATTCAGAAGTGGAAAACCTGGACCTTAATTTAGGGTATGATGGAATCCCTGGTGCCTTTGGAACTACAAATAAGCTAAGAGGAACTGCAAAGAAAGTAAGAGGACCTCTTCCATTAAAAATACAACCTGGAAGGATGTGCAAAAAGGTTCCTACATTGTATCCACTAAATACCGTAAGAAAACTCAAGAAACTTAAAAGCCCACCTTTCTTTGAGTTACCCCTGGAAATATTCCCCAAGCAGGAAAACACCCCTCTGGAATCTTTGTACTTTCCATGTCAACCACCAACAGTGGAGAGGGAAATAGCCATGAGATTTGCTCCTGTGCCAAGGCAGAGGGCCAGGAGGGGCAGTTTGTGGAACAGCTTGAAATGTCGGAAATGTACCAAAGAGCCAGCGCTGCTGAGCGAGTTGTCTGCCATGGCCAGCAGGCTCCTGGCCCCTGCCAAAGGCGTCTGGGACCCGGAACCTCGGCCATGCTCCTCTGAAATGCTTCCCCTGGGTGACAGGTCCGGCCACCGCAGAGTGAAGAATCTCCTGGAAGCCTTTTCTTGCATTAACAGGAACGTTCACTCACGCTGGGCTGACAGTTGGTGCACCAAGATGTTCAGCTTTCAGCCTTTGGCACTTTATCCTGTAGAAACTACCAAAATACTCTTCTCAGACTTGAGCCACAAGCCTCCAACCTCCTCCTCGGACACCCCAGTTTTCCCAGTTTCTGTTCACATAAAATTGGACTCCAGTCCCGTGACAGACCTCACAGGGATTACATCCCAGCACTCAGTACACCACGGACCAGTTTTCAGAGAAACGCCAGCACCGGCTTCCAAGTGGACTTTGTCTTTTCACCTGTCTCAGAGCTGTTCAGACACAACAGCTTTCAAGGAAGATTCCGGTTTAAATGCTGAACTTCATTCCTCTCACTCCACAACAACCCCAAGGACTCTCGCTCTTCATCCTGACCATGGAAGAAATGTTGCTGAAAGAAGAGGAGGTTGTTCCACTCTTGGCCTTCACACAGTGTTAGCACTTTCTTCCCCTGGGTGTTACAGGATTTGGACGAGAAGAAGGAACCTAAGCAGTCACATTCCTACCATCCAGAGACTGTTCATATCGCAGCTGGCACAGGGTCTGAAAGGGGCAAGGTATCCAGGCTGTGTGTCTGCTGACCTCGTCTCCTCATTGCCATACTCGCTGGGCAGGGTCCTCTCCATATGGAGTCAGCACGGCCCTGCTGCCCGGCCTCCCGAAATCACTCCTCTCCATCCCAATCACTGCAAGTGGCAGCCAAGGGTGGCCATCGACAACAGGTAAAACCCATCCCCTTATTTCTGAGATTAACTCTGTACAGGGTGTATACTTGCTCCTTTTTGGGGAGGGAGAGGGTAATTGCAGCTTGCATTGGAGGGGCAGTTTCTCCTCTTCCAAATCTACACATTCTGCTCCAGGAATGGCTCAACGTGGAAGATTCTTTCCTGCAGAACAGTCTGTTAGCTGAATTTAAATATATTTGCCTTCACTTCTGTAATACTGTCCTGTTTTGGCAGAATGGCTAACTCTATTTTCTTCTCCCTTGCAAAATATACACACCATGCATCAGAGTATATAATGCAAAAGGTGAGCTACTTCATTAGGTCTATTCAGAGTGACTGCAGAGCAACTGGATTTCTGAGGTAGGAAAGCTTTTTTCAGAGGTCTGAGCCACCAGTGCCACTTGGAACCAACTGTAAAGTGCTCAATATCAGGTTAGGAAGAGTCATAATGGGTGGGGGGTTGCATTAATTTAATTTTTTAATTGTATTCCATGACCATTCTCTGCTAATTGAAGCCTCTCTGTGCATGCTATGCCTTCTGATAGTGTGTGCCTGGTATTGTTGGCACACACAAATGGAGCTCCAGTTCACGTTGATAATGAAGTTTTCTGTGCGTGTCATTCTTCTTGTGAGTGGGAGGAGGGCTGAAATCTACTTTGCATATTTAATTTAACTTTGCTATCAGCATTTAAGATCATTTTACTAATAAACAGAATGAGGAAGAGGTTCCCAGCTCTGTCACAGGACTTTTGCATGCTCTTGAGCAGGGATTCTGCCCTTTATCCCTCAATGACATGGGCAGTTCAGTCCCTGATTTTATTGTCTTGCAGTTCCCAGACAGAGTAAAGGCTCCTGTAACAAAGTCCATGTGATTAATTCTTTGATTAGTGTGGCACTCTGTAGAGAACTGTTGAATTTGTCTTATGCCATGGCTTGACAGAAGTGTAACCAAAAATCGTGCCAGAGAGGTAATGCTGCACTTTGCTTTCTGTAAACAGGTAACATACCTGAGGGTTTATCACTTGTTGATAGACATGCCAACGTCTGCCAAGGGTGTGAGTGGGCTTAGGAAAGTGCGGCTTGTGCAGGGAGTTGTCTGCACTGAAATCAATCGAATAATGACATAGACACAATTTGCAGCACGTTCTGTGGCACCGGCTTCTGTTCTCATTCCAGATGAGTCAATTCATCAGGCTGAATATCCTAATGAGCAAATTGGTGCTCTGGAATAATCTTATCAGTAAATAAAGTACAGTTTGAGCACTAAGCTTAAAAATAACACATTGTTAAAAACAAAACAAACACCTTTTTAAAACTTACTTGTGTGTCTGAGGTGAGTGTATTGTGTGGAGTTGCTGAGGCTCGTTATCCTTGGACTGGGAGATCAGAGCTGACTTTGCCCCTCCCCGAGTGTCCAGACTCAGCACAGCGTGGCCAGTGAGCTGAACTGAGAGAGGATTCCATGCCTGACTAAAACTGCAGGCTTTGCTATGGATGAACTTCTTCCCAAAGGGAGAGAATTTAAATCAAACATTTTCACTTCAAGTGAAAAATAACCCAGAGTTAAAATAGTCTAAAAGTCAGTTTGTTTTTTCTCCAAAATACCTTACAAATATGTGTGTGAGGCAGCCTTAATTCTTCTGCCCCACTCGGATCTTCTTTAAAGTGAAGTGATTGTAGCATGTGGTATTATATGATATAGAATATTATGCAGAAGTTTAAAGAAGTGCAGCAAATAAATTCTGTTTCTAAATCAGTTAAATAAAAATGAATATTAAAGGTTTGGCTATAAAACAACATAAAGAACTAAACCTAACCTTTTAAATATTTATCACCTTTTTAGATTCCATTTTTCTGAAGATTGATTGCCTGTTCTCATCAACTAATAATTCTTCTTTAAAGTTATTAACAGGAACAGAAATAAAAGGATAATTCAGTAAATCCCTCTTAAATTTGTGTGTACTCAGAAAAAAATCACTTAGGGAATAAACGCTTGGTATGTAAATACAAGAGGTATGTTTGGTGCAGCCTAAAAGCATTTTCAGCTCCCAGTATGACAGAAATCTTTGCCTATTTATTAGCAATTTCCCTGCAGGCCTTTGTCTTATAGAAAATATTTAAATTATTTCACTCATAGTTAGTGTTTTTAATAACCAGGAGAACAAGGAACTAGAGTAGTTCTCCTGCCTAAAAATAACCTTCTGTCACTTCCACTGCCAATAATAAAGCATTCTTTCAGTGAAGTCTTTCCTCTAATTAATGCTTATCTGGATTAAAAAATTCTGAAGTGTTTTTTTTTCTCTCTCCTTGTAATTTCGTGTTATTATTATTTCTATTATTGCATAACACAGTAAGCTCTGGCACGGAGGGCTCTGCTGCCCTGTGGACACAGGTTCCAGGAGCACTGGGATAGTGCAACAGTGAGAGAAACCAGGTGTTGGAGCTCTGAGAGAAATGACAGGCACAGGCAAAGGGTCTTTCTGACCATGCTCTGCCTGGCTGGGCTTCCCTGTGCTGCCAGCAGGGCTGAGGTTCACTTCTTGCCTGGAATCCCAGGCTGGCTGGAACATCTCTGCCTCAGAGCAGGGAAGTGCATTTAGCTGTGGGTTTGAGAGAGCAGTAACTACAAGCTTTGCTATTTAATGCAATAGAAACTGTCCCAGCTGATTTCCTGCTGTTATGTTATGGGCACAAGAGGAAAGCTTAAATCAAAGGACTTTGATGCCACAGAATTATGGTAATTACCAACCTTCTGGAAAGGCCTTTGGTTATTCCAGTTGATTAAGAGTATTCAAGGCTGTGGAAGTTGGAGATAACAGGGAGTTAATTTTATGGAAATACTTCCTTTCACTTGTTACTGTTGCCATTATGCACATTTTTTTTTTAGTAGACTAATCCTTCAACGTTTTTGGTTATTTTAACTTTAAAACCATGGGGGTTTGAATAAGGAATATAGACTTTCATAGAACTGATTGTAACTTTTATACTTTAATAATTACATATGATTACGACTTTCAGTACTACTGTCTGCCTCTCCTTCTGTACTTCTATTTCCTTTTCTCATCACTACCATTTTTAAGTGAAAGCAGCACTATTTCCTAACAAGCTGTCAGTTAAATTTAGTGGACTAAATGGCAGATGTGGCTTGCTTTTGTATCATTTTAGTCTTTCATTCTCATTCCTAAAATGAGTATCTTTTATACTAATAGTTTTTCCCTCATCCTTTAGTAGTGTAGACCTAATTTCTGTCTTGTTTTGTTTGTTTTTCCATTCTCCTTTTGAAGCAGCTATGCCATGTTACCACACTTGCCTGCACAGAGTATGGAAGCACTGCAGACTGGGGGCCATGAGATACGGTGAGTCTCATGGACTGTGGTGTTTATTCTGAGCAGTGGGAGCATCAACTTTCTCAGAAAGCCATTGCTTATGTCATTTTGGCTTTCAGCTTTTGGCAGTTCACTTCAAGAACAGCCTTCTGATTAAAAAGTGAGTGAAATAAACTGGCTGGGTGATGGAGTGAAGAGTGGAGGGGCATTGATGCAAACACCACGTAGGTCATTGCACAGAACAATTCTGGTCCCTTCAACCACATTGTGCCACTTATGAAATGAATATGTGAAACTGAAGAAGTTTGATTCCTTACGTGATCTGTGCTATTTCTGCCTGAGTGACTGGACATCAGGTGCTGAAACTTCCTTCTATCCTTTCTCAGTGTAGGGATGGCAGATATAAAAGCTGTATTTTAAGTTTATCTGTAACCAAAAAATATGATTAATAGTTATGTCCAAGAAATTTGCTGGCAGAAAAGGAGGATTAATCCCTTTCTGTCAGTAGCTGATAGAAAGAGCTGTGAACTGTTTAGTTCTAGGAGAAGAGTGGGTTGAAATGCCATGTCCAGGTAGTGTGGCAGTTCAGTTTGTGTCAGCATCACTGTGGGCTGCAGCAGATTCTGGCTGTGTGTGTGTGCCAGAGTTCACTTCCCTGGGCAGTGTGTGTGAACTGCAGTGCTTTTGGTGCCCATGTTGCCATGCAGGAACATCCCTGGGAGCAGGGAATGCTGTTGCAGGATCAGTTGGGAATTAATTTACTTCTTCCTCTGGTACAGCCTGGAAGCTTCACTCCCTGTCCCGTTACCAAAGCCTGCCCCAGCTCCAGAGTCCCTGCCGTGTCCCCCCAGGCTCTCAGCATCCCAGCTCCAGGGCCATGGCCTCGATGAAGCCGATGCTGCCCTTCCAGCCTGTCTGAGATCCCAGGATGACACAGAACTGAAAAAGGTGAGCTCATTTTATATTCTAGATCTCAGACTCTTGTTTCTCCACAAATTGAAGTTGCTGCTGCTGGTTATTAAATAGTAATTGTTAAAGATGAGGGGAGAAGAGGGGCTGCAGGTCCTGCTCTGTGCTGCTGCTTTCTTTGATTCAAGCAGAAAGAAGGCAGCAAACCAGAGAGGAATGTTTAATCTATAGATAATGTACATTCAGCATAACGGGGAATTCTGTTGACTAGGGGTTGTTTTTTTCTTCATTTTAACATTTTTCCCCTCCTTTCTTCCTTAAGGCTGAGCCAGAAAAGAGGCCAAAGAAAGTCTCAGAGATCCGGATCAGGAAAACTGTTCCTAAGCCGGACACAAACCTGACTCCAATGGGATTGCCCAAACCAAAAAGGTGAGCAGTGTCTCTGCAATGGGCTCACAGCTCCTGCTGCTGGCATGGCCTGCAATGGAATTATTGTTCTAGAGAAGAAAGAAGTGTGTATTGATAAACATGGACTCAAAATCAGTCATTCTGCAGTGCCCAGTGAGATGATCTGTTAGGAAGTTCTGCTGATGCAGATTTTGTTGGATTGGAGTTCTTCCCAGTTCCTTCCTTGTTTGTGGTAGATGGTCTCAGGGGAGCATTAGTTCACTGCAAGTGTGGGCTATCACAGTGCCAGATGGTGATAAAGCTTTTCCAGTCAGTCACTGAGTATTTTGTTCACTTCCGTCTTAACCACAAGTGCCAGCTCTGACAAAGGAATGCATTTCTCAGAAATCAGCTTGGGAATGGTAAATACCTGAAATGAGTCTCAAGAGATGAAGGGTTAATCTGTTAAACTGCAAGATTTTTCTTAGCTTTCACCAAAAAAGTGACCTGTGAAGGTATTTCCCCTTCTTTTTCTGAGCACCATTATTTCAAAGCATCATAGAAAGCTAGAAGGAGTATTGACTGCAGAAAGGGCAAGTCCTGACCCAGACCTTATAAAAACACTGCATGAAATAATGTACTTAATGAGCTCATTTTCCTGCTGCCTTGCCCCCAGTTAAATTACTTAGGCACTTGTTTAGGCATAGAACTTGTACTTGTTTCTCATAAATCTGCTTGCTGTGAAGTGGTTTTGAAATTCTTTTTTCTTGATTAATTTGTCATTACTTTTTCAGGCTTAAGAAGAAAGAATTTAGTTTAGAAGAAATTTACACCAACAAGAACTATAAGTCCCCTCCTCCAGCCAGGTTGGTTCTGCTTCCTAATGAGAAGACTAAGATGAATGTAAATTAATTAGGCAGAGAGAGAGATGAGATGAAAGGTGTCTGAAAGCTGAGAGGGAGAGATATTTTTAAAATTGCTGTACTTTGAAGTATTGGAGAAAGTTAATTCAAAAAGAATCTTTTACTCTTTGGGTGGAAAGCAGTGAAACAGAATATGAGCTAAGATTTTGCAGCTGGTTAAGTATGGATTTGTGTATTTTTTCATCTACTCATTCATTCCAAGTATACTACTTGCTTTTTCAAAACTCAAAGGGAACTGCGTGTTCTTTAAAATATTAATAACTGCCTGTCATCAAATGTTCAAACCTATTTCTTGTGTAAAGTGAAGATTCTATAACTGATTCAGCTTTTGACATACAGACAGAGAGAGATTCCACCCAGTGTCAGTGCAGCAGTGAGGCGTTAGCTGGCAGTGATGTGCAGTTGTAGGAGGGCTGAGCTGGTGTAACAGACATTACAAGAGGTGTGGAGGGGCTGCAAAAATATAGAAGTTAACGTGAGTTTCCTTGGGCTATGGAATCCCCCAGTGTCCCTGCTGCTGCTGCTGCTGCTGCTGCTGCTGGAGTGTTCATGAGTTGTGTCTCTGCCTTTGCCAGGAGCTTGGAAACAATCTTTGAAGAGCCCAAGGAGAAAAACGGACACTTGATTTCTGTCAGCCAGCAGAAGAGAAGGCGGATCCTGGAGTTTCAGGACTTCACCCTTCCCAGGAAGAGGAGGAGCCGAGGCAAACTCAAGGCAGTGGGTTGGTGCACCCGGGCTAAGAGGGCTGCGCTGCAGAGTGCAGAGCTCGATGTGCTGCTGAGCCAGAAGCTGCTGGACCTCGAAGCCTTTTTGGCAGGGGAGGTGGAGCAGGAGCAGCCCTGCAGCGTCTGAGGGAGCTGCTCAGCTGGGATGGTCCCGTCAGCTCTGGAGCAGTTTCCTCTGGGCAGAACCCTACTGACTCCTTCATGTGTTACTCTGCCACTCTGCTCTAACGTCTGAGAATCACTTTTTGGCTGTGACCCTCTTTAAGGTGCTATTTTGTTTTTTACTTTTTTAAATGCTATTGGAGGGACTCTTTTAAGTCTGTGTTGGAGTGTAACACAGCCACATCAAATTTACCCTTTCTTCCTCAACCTCTGAAATTACTGTTTATATTTAATTAATTATGTTTAAACACCTTTTGGGGGTAGAGTAGGAGTGTGAAGGAGGAAGTAGTGCACTTTCAGCAATGCTAGAACTCTGTACTCCAGATCATTTGCACATTTGAGTCTGCTGTTGTTACTGTAATTAATGGCTATTTTGAACAACCTGAGAGAAGAGAGAGGTGTTTGATAAAGATGAATACTAGCAAACACATTCTTGATATACCACTAACTTTTTAATAATTAAAAGTAGCTGTCTGGGTTTGCATTCAATTGTTTCTTCCTTCTGTTAACTTAGAAGGTTCCTTCTGAGTTTCTGTGCCCTTCCTGGCTTCAGGGAGCAGAAGCCCCACATAACTAGACTTTAATAACTTGCACTTTGTATATGTTTCTTTATTTGGTGCATGAGGACACCTTTTAACATTGTTAAACTAAAAAAAAAGGTAATGTTTTAAGCAAAAATGGTGCCCAGTACTACTTTTTCCCAAATAGTAGATCTTTTTACTTACTCGGCTGATGCCAACCTCTTCTCCAGAGGAAAAGTTAGCCCATGAGGATGTTAAACTGCAGGGTACATAAGCAGAGATTCCTGTTTAACTGAGCTGAGCTGCTGCTTGTAGGGAATACCAGCACAATCTTTGAGCCTTGTTTTACAGTTTTTTATAGCCAGTGTTGTACAAAGAGCCTCCTGTCATGTGGGCCTGGTTAATGTGATTATCTGATGCAGCACTGGGCAGTTTCTCAGCTCTCCCTTCTGAAGGCAGAGCTCCTGCTGGCATAACTTCTGTTCCCCTTACTGGCAGCAGCATCCCAGGTGAATGGCAGCTGCACTTCACCTCAGCTCTGTCCCCTCGTGCCTAGAGAAGTTACTCAGGCAAGGCTGGCCTTCCTGCCATGCTCAAAATGAATTAGTCTGGTCTTGCTCTCACTTGTCACTTGAACTTGCACTTTCTTGTTTACTTGCCCATGTAATAGAATTTCTGTTTACCTTCAAATTGAGCAAATATCTAGTGGGTAGGTATTTTTTTTAATAAAGTCCCAATAAAGGCAGGACTGAAAATACTATCATTATCTTCTGTTGCTCTACCACTTCTGTTACTGACCAAACAGAAAACTAAAAATTAACAAGGAATCTATTGAATTTCAGAGCTTTGAAAGAAGAGAAATGGAAGAGGATTATTACACTGTGTGTGCCTGAGTCTTGCAAGAAATCTAATCTGGGTTTGTTTTGCTCCCAGCTTGTGTGCTGGGATTCCTAAAGGTTTACATTCTTGTTTTTAAGGCTAATTATCTTTAATCAGGAAGTCTGAAGAAGAGAGAGGAGTGCACACTTAGAGTGGTAGTGTTTGGAGTTTGAGGGTAAAGTAGTAAGGCAGGCAAACTTTGAACATACTGACATACTATTTTTCTGGTTAAACTATTAGGCTGCTGTAGAACGTTCTAATTGATCCTCTTTATTTTTGTAAAAAGAAATCCCTAAAAAAACAAAGGGCAACTGCCTCCTAAAAAGTTTGAAACTTTCCCTGTCCTGGTTTATTAGCCCCATTATTGACTGATTGGAAGTGGTAGCAAGAGGAAGAGATATATTTTTATGGATTTATGCTATAGAATAGGGTTGTTACAGGACATTCATTCACCTTCTATTAAGATGGGAGGCTTCCAGTGCTGTGGCACAATGGAGCTGTGACCTTAGTGGGGCCTTTAAGGAAATAAAGATACGGGTGGGGAGGGAAGAAACTTGGGTCCAGGGAATGTTCAGACCTCTAATGTACTTCAAAACATGAAATGTGTTGGGTTTTTTCCTTTGGTTTATGTTGGCTTTTGTTTGTTTGTTTTGGGTGGGGGTTTTTATCTGCTTCCCTGCTCTGTCTTGTTTCTGATTGCTTTGAAAGGACATTTCTTAGCTTTTTTCCTACAAGCTACAGCAGAGAGAGCAGAGCAAAGAAAACACTCGATTCTCTTTGGTTTGCAGTAATTGGAGGAGTCACAAAATGATGTTGCAGTTGGTTAGCTCGGCCCAGACCTCAGTTTGTGGCAACCCAAATATCCAGCATTATTCTCCTTTGGTTCAGTGTTTGTATGATGATGTAAGCTAATGGAGACCAAGCATCTCTCCCCCTCCAGCATACAGGTGTCAGTCGTGCTTGTGCATTTTCTGTTTCCCTTTCCCACCTCTGTTCCTGTTTACAGCCCTCATGGAACAGCCTCATTCCCTGTGGCTGCTGCTTACACTCTGGGAGTGAGGACTGTGCAAAAGCTGGGCATTTGCCACTCTGAGCTGCTTCTGGCACAGAGAATTGAAAGAAAAAACTATAGAGGATGCATCTTTCGGGGTCTTGCATACATCCCTAGCTGGAAGATGATATGTACATTTGTCTTTTCATCAAGGCAACCCACTCCAGTGAGGATTTACTTTGTACCACCATGGAAAGACATTGTACATCTTTGCTCACAGAGTGATGACTAGAACAGCTTGAGAAGGAGTGCAAAGCTTTTGCCATGTCCCATCTCTTAGCAGTAAGTTGTGCAGAGCCAGGCAGCTCTTTACTGAATTTGCTGATCCTGGAAGATGGAAAGATCAGTTTCCAAAAGGAAAAAAAAGGTATTTTCATCATGCTATGACTGAGCAGCTAAGGCTCCTTAATGTATGCTACAGCATTTGCCTGGCTGGCCTCGTGGTTGCATACATTTGAGTTCTGATGATTGCTGGACATGAATTCCTGCAAACAGTTCTCATTGTACTGGACTTTAGGTGGGCCTTTGGTATATTATAACGTTCCAGGTGCTTTTCTAGCATAGGGATGGTAACTGTGGATTAAAAGTCTGAATGATGCTATCAAGCTAACAAATAGCTCAATGAGAATTTGTACACTTGTGCCATTAGCCTCCATCATGCTCTTGGCATTTTGTTTCTGTTCAATATTGTGTGAATCTAAAATTTTTTGTTTCTTTTGTGTGTGTTTTTAATTTATGAAAATAAATTTTTCTGAGAACCTTTGAGTTTTTTTAAGGCCTTCAGGTTTGTGTGGGTAAATATGCATGATGCATGTCTTGCATAGAGGGAGGAAAGAGGTCAAAACTCCAAAGAGATGGCCACTGTTAAGGAACAGGGTGTTGGTGAGGCACAGAGCAGCAGTTCTGGTGTTCCTTCATCCACAGCCACACCTGCACAGGAACACAACCCCAGCTGGGCCATTTTAAGCATGATCTCAGCTACAGTCATAGCACTGAGGCAGCATCCATCTCCTCAGACAGCAGAGCAGGAGGAGCCCAAGAGCACAGCCAGATCCTCAGATTGCAGGCTGAAGCTGAGCCTGTACCACAGGCTGTGCAAGGCATCACCTGATGCTTGGGAAGAAGAGCTGGAGCACAGGAACATCAAGGCCTGTAATGTCTGTGGCAGAAAACAACATCCCTGCCTTTCCATAAAATGCGTATAACCCCGATCTTCAAGTGATCCCTGATGAGCCTGGCAAAGCTAAACTGGCAGGTGTTTCCTTTCCCCGTCCTCAGAACTCCCTTCTCCCAAGCGCAGTGTTCCACGGGCCCCGCAGAGGGCGTGGAAGCTCCAGGAAGGAAAGGCCTAAAGAAGCATCCTGCTCTTCACTGCTCCTTCAGGACTACAGCACCTCTCACAGAATTTTAAATTCACAGTGTCGAAGTACTATAAAGTAATGGTTGGAGGTTTTGACAAGGATGAACATCCATTGCTTTCTTGTCACCTTAAGGCTGCAAAGCATCCAGTTCTGCTGGTTCTCAAATGCCTTAATACATTTATTCATGACAAAAAAATTGTATTTACTAGTAAAAATCCTTGGTTAATAAAGCAAATACATAATTCCCAGTTAAAAGCAGAAAAGATCACTGCCTCTGATAGCAACTACATACACAACCCATAGCATGTATGTGCACTCAGCAAGGACTGGCTGGCTGCAACCAAAACCATAGACAGAGCAGGACAATGCTGTAATTACCAAAATGTCAGTTGGCTGGTTTCTTTTTTTCCATGGAAACTGTTTATAAGACAAGGAAGGCAAAATGCTACCAACTAACCTGTGGCCCTGACGACCATCTGTGTTTAAGTCCATGGTATTGGCCCTGCCATTTCCACAGAACTGCTGCTTTCTCCAGAGTGGCTGTACAGCATTGCTGATCCTACTCCTGTGCTCTGGGTTGTGCTGTTCCCTATGCTGCCATGCTCTAAACAAGAGAGGGGTAGCACTGCATTATCACAAACATGAAATCTGCTGTAGAAAAAGGACAGGAGGGAATGCAGCATACGTTTCCAGAGATGACTCTTTCCATGCTGATTGCTTTGGGTGGGTTTTCACGTGCCTTGCAAAGCCTCTGTAGTGCTGTCAGTTGGATGAGGATGCACAGATATCCTGTTTGCAGAAGTCCAAGATGCCTACAAACCAGCAAGAAAATACACACCTAAAGATGCCATCAGCTTTCAAAGCAATACATTCTTCAAGTACTATTCATTAAAACAGCAGAATAGAGGTACAGTTTCCCTTTTGAATTTCAACTCTTGAACAACTTAGACTCACAGAAGTCTTAATTTCTTGTGTAATCTTTGTTTACTTCCATACAGATTTTCAGATCCCAAAAGAGCCTGGCCCAGAGGCAGTTCCAGTTTTGCTGACAGCTAAATGCACACTTCAGACACAGTGGAAAATAATGAAAAAGCCACTTTAAGGGATGAGTTTATAAAGATTTTGATCTTAAGTAGTGTGATCTTTTTAAAAAGGAAATTATTTATTTTGAGGTTAATTCAGGAATGAAATATTTCTTATCTTTTCCCCCCAAGTTTGGCACATACAAATGAACATTATAGTCCCTTTTCCCAGAACTGACCCCTAGAATTGAATAGGAAAAAATGTAGAGTGTGAGTAAAGCAGTCCTATTTCAATAACCTCATATTTTCTGTACAGTGTATTGGTTATTCTGTTTCTGCAAAGCTCCACTTCCAGTGCTTTGGCATAGGAGTTTTAAGAGGTTCTAAAGGAGCTCCAAACACAGGACTCCTTGGAAAATTATACTAACAGGATTATGTAGAACATCCTTCCCCACACAGCCTAAACCAAAGGCAATAGCTGGGCACTGAAGGCTGCCTGCTGCTGTTCTAACTCAGAATTAACCCCCTGACTTTACCTGCAGGTGTGCAATTAAACACTGCTTCTGCCAGCTGCATGAAAGAATCTCCAAGGATTTCCTGATAGCTCAGGTGGCTTGCAGGAATGAGGCACTGAGTAGTGTCTTTGAAAAGCAGATCACTTTCACCATACTTCCACGACTGAAAGAGCTGGAATTCAGAATCCAGTTTGCTTCCCAGAGATTCCTAAACAGAGAAGGAGTAGGTTTCACAGCTTGGGTCATAAATAGCAACCTTAAGCTGGTGGTTCTCAATTTTATAGCAAGATATAGGAGAAAAAAGGGTCCACATTTACGTAGCACTGCCCTTATTCATACAAAAAGACTCAGTTCTGCCTTATTTTTCAGCAAAAGTATGGCCACTGCTGGATGGGAACTGGTGCCAAAATACCCCTTTAGAGAATCCAAATAATTATTTTCTTTATATTCTGTGCACATTAATTCGTTCATGTTGGATCTGAAGGCACTTTCTGTGTACAGAAAATACAAAGCTTTTGATACAAAGCTTTTGATCTTGAAAGGGTTTTCAGGAGTTGTATGTGACAACAAGCCAAGCTTTTCCCTGTTCCCTGCCTTACCTGGGATTTCACCAGGAAGTCATGGATCTTAGTGACAGTCACTGGCCGAGTCATGACAGTGCTGGGGGGGACAGGGCCCAGGTGACACCCTGCCCATTCTGTGACAGCAGCACGTGTTCCATCCGGGCACAGGAGCTCAAAATCAAGGGCAGTATAACCTTTTGCCCAGCCAGAGCTGTCCAGATCTGCAAAAAAAAAAAACTAAGTGAAAGCAAATCCTTTGGAAAAATTAAGGCAGAAGACAGGGTGAATCTCAGGCAAAATGATAAAAATGGAGAGGAAGAAGTTTAGTCAGTGTGTTCAAAACAAGCACAGCGTCTGTGGGGTCATTTATTGGGAATGCACCAGGCCCAGGGTGGTGTTTGCACTGAGCAAATAGGTCAGTGAACCTCAGCTGCAACTATCAACCAAAACTCAACTAATATCAAGGCCTATCCTGTCTCAGCCTCATCTGTAACCAGAGCCCTTTCTGGAAACAAAGCACTTGGACCTGCATGTCTTTTGCTTCCCCAAACAAACAGCTCAGTGCTGCATGAATTCCTGGGGGTTCCCAGGCCCTTGCACCTCCACTTGATTCTTCTGTTACTGAAATTGCCTAAGACAGAATTTCAGTGTGCTTTATCAGGCTGAATATGGGGATCCCCTTTCCCCTCAACTCTGTGAAAAGCATATTTTGGCTGGTAGAACAGTAAATATAATTTAAGAGACTGAGGGGATTTAAGCTACTGCAACCAAAATCATTTTCATCAACAAAATCCAATTGCTAGACTGCTGCAAAGGTCAGTGTTTCCCAGAGGAAATNTCTGTAACCAGAGCCCTTTCTGGAAACAAAGCACTTGGACCTGCATGTCTTTTGCTTCCCCAAACAAACAGCTCAGTGCTGCATGAATTCCTGGGGGTTCCCAGGCCCTTGCACCTCCACTTGATTCTACTGTTACTGAAATTGCCTAAGACAGAATTTCAGTGTGCTTTATCAGGCTGAACAAAATGGGGATCCCCTTTCCCCTCGACTCTGTGAAAAGTATATTTTAGCTGTTAGAACAGTAAACATAATTTAAGAGACTGAGGGGATTTAAGCTACTGCAACCAAAATCATTTTCATCAACAAAATCCAATTGCTAGACTGCTGCAAAGATCAGTGTTTCCCAGAGGAAATTAAATGCTTCACAGTGTGGTAACAACGCTATTTTAGAAACTGTGAAAGCAAAAGAGTTTGCAGTATTTTTGCCTATTGTTTGACCTGTGTATTCCATAAGTGCCTGTGAAACAATATAAGGAAGTTGCCATGTCATGATGAAGCCACAGAGCATCTCCCAGCACAAACACCCATGGTATTGCCCTTACCTGCCACTGTCATGCTTCAAACTCTGATTTAAAAACAATGGGTACCTGCACTTTGGCTGTCTTTGGGAAAAGGGCTGTTGAGAAAACCTATTGCTTTTTAAGGCTTCGAGCCTTCCAAAAATTAGTGCAGTCTCCAAGGATAATCATCCCCCAACACACACATTGATCTTTGCAGTCAGGGACTCCCCTTTCCCCTCTAACAGTATCTGAGTGTTGAGCTTTACTGGAACACACATGTACATGCAGGAAGGTTGTTGCAGCTTTCCAGTCACAAACAGCTCTCCATGGACCAAGATTAAACCTGTAAAAGCTGATCCTTATGAGTGGTCACTTTGTGGGAAGTGACTGATGCTAATGAACATTCTCAAAGGAAAAGAGAATATCTGCATCTCACCCTCTATGTTCTGCAGCAGGTTAGAGTGTTCCAGGAAAGCTACATCTCCAAAGCTCCTTCCACTGGGATTGCCAACAAGGCACCTAGAGCAGGAAAAAACCCAGCAGTGATCAGAGACAGCCATGAGTGACGTCTGGACAGTCATCTGAAGCTAAAACAGGAGGAGCTGGAGGTATCCCCCCATGTGTAATTACTGGTTGTTACATGGCACAAGTTAGTGATGTCAGTACAGCTCTCAGGGGACTGTGTTCACATATTTCCTAAGACAATCCTTCATCCCTTACAGCAGCTCCCAAGTCAAAGTTGTGGCTCAGTGTGCACCTTCACTTCAACTAAATGCATTATGTATCTTTTCTAAGAGTGCTTTCACCTTTAATATTCTTCTCTGCTTCTATCTTCAACTATTTTTTTTAATATCTCCAGTCTAATTACCTTCTGTATCCTACATTGCTTCCTCCCACATCCCCTGTGCTCTCAGACCTTCTACTTATCTTTCATCCCTTCCCTTTAATGGGTCACTACCAATTCTCTAAGCCTTACATGTTTGGAAGCATTGCCTTGCTCTGGAAGTGGTTTCATGACTATTTTAAATCACCAGTCAGCTGAACATCCCCTAGCAACTGCAACCAAAACAAAATACACGCTAGCAAAGGTTTATACAGCCAGTTGCTTAACAAAAAGGAAAAAACCAAACAACTTTCCAAGAAAATAATGAGTAAAACAATATGGCAATTTTGGCTATTGCTCTGCTTTTCTGACTCTGACAAGCAGCTCACCTGAGGGCTCCCCTGTTGCCATAGTATCGCTCGTTGTGACCTGCAGCACATCTGCTGGAGACTCGGGCCCCTTCCACCTCACTGTCCCCAATGCACACCTTGCACATGTTCCCATCTGCTCCTGGCATGCAGCCCTTCCAAAAGTAATTCTGATAAGCTGAGGAAAGAAAACTCAGGTGAGGTTAAGGCAAGGCAGTCCAAAGCCTCTTGACACAGGGGAAAAGACAGGAATGGATTTCCATCCTAATAGCTAGCAAGAAGAGGGAATCACACACAATCAGATATGAGGAAAAGCTGCTTCAACACCCTGTGAGACTGCAATCATCACTTGCTGGTCAAATCCTCATGGACCCATCTCTATTTAACTCCCAAATTTAGTGCTTCAGATTTTTATGGTCTAGTCATGAGATAACCCAGCGCAGCCCTTACCAGAGTCAATGTCACAGTTGTCAGTATCATTCCCCAGAGCTCCCACTGTGTGTCTGGACAGAAGTAACCACCCTGCAGGACTGTACAGGTGACTGTGGCAGGACCGCCGCCCTTTGAGGTTATGGATGTTAATCTGTTTGGCACTTTTCTTGGCTAGGGCAACAGCATAAACAGGTGGTAGTGCTGTAAAACAATGATACCCACTGGTTATACCAGGGCAAGTAAGAATTCCAGAGAGGTACAGCCCCCCTTTGCCCTCCCTCATCCTGTCACAACACCTTCAGTCACAGTACAGCACCTGCATTCTCTGCTTGTCCTACCACAGTTTTCAAACCAACGTGCAAATACATTCCTACACCAGAGCAGTCACAGGAAAACCTAAACCTTTTGCCCTCTCAAAGTTATTCTGTTACCTTTGTGCTTAAGATGAAGTTGTTTTCCTGTTTTCTCCATGCTCTCAGCAGCTTCAGCACAATCCCTGCCTGGGGAGGAGAGACAATCATTAAGGATCATGCCACTGCTGTCATTCCTTTTACATGGCAGCACACCATCATAACCCTTGTGATCCCCTTCAGCCGCAACAGCATCTCTGTCCCTTTATAGAACGGATATAATAAGCAGACCAAATTAATGGAAGAGTTGGGAAGAGTATTTGGACGTATATATTGCTTCCTGCTTCCATCACAAGACATCACAAAGTGGAAATTTAACTGTGTTCTTAATGGCACTTTTGGGAGCGCCTCTCCTCAATAAGGTCACACCAGAACTTACCATAGCACTCTGCAGCCACAGGCACCAGCCCACACCTGCCTGCGATGTAGGTGTGTGTTGCATCCAGGGTCACTGCGTCCGCCTCACTGCTCTGCCAGCAGCACCACAGGAAGCAACAAGAACAGCATTGGCATCACTTGTGAATCCAAGCAGCTCTACTTCTGCCCTGGTTAGAAATCCCCCTGCATAAACTCCCTCTCATTCCTACCTGCTCCTCTGGTGGACAAGCTGGTTCTCCTCTAGTTCAGCTCAGACAAGGACATACACACCCTGTGCAGCCTTATCAGAAGGAGTCTCCTACCTTGATCATTTCGATGCATTTGGCCATGGAAGCTGCCTGGACACAGACTAGTGGGTCAGATCTGATGCTCAGTGCCCACCGCTCACACTTGTGAAGCTCAGCATCACTGATGCAGCACCAGCGCACGACACTGTTCTCCAACGAGCTCCCTGAAAGGGAAGGAAGGAGCACAGTGAGCTCACTGTGACCAGTGCACCAATCTGGTATTTGCTAGGGGGATGTCTAGGGCTATGCACTTGTGCCTGGCAGGGAGGAGTAACATGGAAGGAGAACTTTTTCTTCCCTTTCCCTATCTACAATCCTTTGGAAAGCTTCTCACCTTCGTGGCCCAGCCCCTTAAGCAGAGACACATAATCCAGACCAAGGACATAGGCAATCTCCAGCTGCTCCTCAAGAAGCTGCAGGTGCTGAGTGGCATCTCGGAACAGCAGGTTCTTTCCCCCAAAGGGTGCTGAAGTGAAGAGTTCAAACCTGGCTCTTTCCTTCCCTTTGTGCCCAAAGAGGCGCTAGGACAAGAACAACACCTTTAATTGCAACAAACCTGCTCATTCTTCCACTAGCAGGCAGCCTCATCCTTCCCTCCCTTCCCATCAGTGGTTTGTAACATAGCACTCAGAACAAATCCCAGAGGAACTGCAGTGAGCAGATAGTTCCAGTCCTAAATGGATTATATGGTTGACTTTTTGGAAGGGTTTTTTCCCCTATTTTAGTTATTCCAGTTTATTGGGTTGTGCGCAATGTCTCCCACCCTGGAAAGGCAATCGAGGAAGTATAACTGAGTGAGAAATATTTGTGACAAAGATCAGTGCAGTAGAGGGGTGTAAGATATCTTGTACTTTATGAGTGGGAAGTACCACGTGCAAAGCAGCTCAGTTCAGCCTGATGGTACTGGAAGAGAAGAAAACTCTGGGAAGTGCAGAGGGGACACAAGCTGTGACAGAGGAACACAGCTGTGTCAATAAGTGCACCGACAAAGGCATATGAAGATCTTAGTAAAGGAAAGATTTTGTACAACTGCTCTCTACCAGAGTCTGCATGACAGCACAACCCAGCCCAACAGGTTGAATTATTCACTGGCTACTGAACTAATTTAAGGGCTGAGCAGCTTCATAAATTCTTTAAACATGCATTTCAGGTTCAGCTTCAAATAGATTCCAGGATGTCAAGATATCAGATACTATTCATAAGCTGAGAAAAGTAAAGAGAAATAAAGGTGAGCCCTGCCAGAACCTATGCAAGTCCCTCAGCTGCCCAGATATTCACTTAAGTTTCAGGGCAGGATGAACATCATTAGCCATGTTCCAGTTTGGGTGTTATGGCATCCTCCCCTTCTTCACTTAACTATTCCCAGCTTCCTAGAGAAGAACACTTTAGAGAAAAGTAATACCTTGCAGAAGCCCATGCAGGATCCTTCCCCAGAACAAACAATTTTTAGGTCTTTATTCACACTAACTACGAATTTCTCAAGAAAACAGGCAAACTGGGAGGTAATCAGCACACAAAAATGGGAGAAAACCCTGTGCCTGGGGATCTACAGCTTATAATATGCACTCACTTGGATCATGCTGAGGAATTTGTTGGTGATCCTGTGGAAGTTGCTGCGGGTGACGATGCCCCGGCCAGGCCCCTTGCCCAGGTTACACGTGCTGTACTGGGTCAGCTCAGCTGTGCTCCCATCAGGACACAAGAGCTCATATTCCTCTTGTTCTGACTCTGAAACAAGCAGACAAGAACCTCTGAAGTGACTTGGCAGCAGGCACAGAGGTGGAATGTGAGGCATTTTCCAGGGGAGGTTGCTCAAAGGTTATGCAGGCAGCACAGTGTACCAAGCACACTTGGGAAAGTGGTCTTTGATTTGTTCTCTTAAGAGAGACCTCAGCCAAAGGTGCTCCAAAATACCCATTAAGCTGTGGCACTGTAAATATGTTTGTTTAAAAATCCTTACCTGCTAATACTACTGCTAACCACCTTCAAAAACATCAGTAAAGAGGCTGACTGAGTTTAAAAGTACAAAGCAGGTAATCAGGAACTTCACACTCCAGCAGCTCAATACACTGAATTTGAAAAGGGATCTTATAACTCAGGCAATGCAAATACTGACAGCTGTGTCAGAGGCTTTAGTCTGAAGAAATCACCTGTATAAAAACATCTTTATATTTCTATTCTAAAAATCTCCTGTGAGCAATTACTGTTCATTCATCCTTTCCTCTTCTGTTTCCCTTCACTTGTGTGGAGAGCCAAGAAATACTTGAGCTGCTCACAGGGATTCAATCTTCCCTGGAAACAACATAAATATTGGCATATCTCCCAAACCCCTCTGCAGGAAAGAACACAGCTATGGGTTAAAAGAAATCTGAGTTTTTAGGATTACCTGTGGCATTCATAATTCTTAGATGATCTAAAAAGGCAACATCTGCCACTCCCTCCTTCAAGCACCTGCAGGAAGACAAATGCCATCCTATTAACATGTCACCTGCCCTTCCTCCTTTACAAGCTCTTTTTGCCCCTAAGGTGAATTCAGTCCCAGTGTCCCAGAGCTCACCTGAAGGCTCCCTCAGAGTCATAGAAGGGTTCATTGCTGCTTGTCTCACAGAAGTGGTTCTTGTCTCTGACATAGGACTTCTGTCCTTGGCAGAGAGCACACAATCGAGGAGCAGCAACACCAACACCAGGGATGCAGCTTGCATTGAAATATTCACTGATTGCTGCACATGTAGGGGGGAAGAAACAAAACAGAAACAAAAAGAGAGAAAGAAGTCAAATGGGAAAAAAATCAAAGGGGGAAAAGGGGTCAAAAGATCATGGACATAACTAAGACTATGGTGGTTTAACACATAAATAAATTCTGCAAAAGCAGCTTTAACTCTGTCTAAACTCCAAATCTGAAACATTTGCTGCAAACAAAGTGATGAAGTTTGGCTTGTTTAGAACCACCTTTGTGCTGGTTAGATGTTGCAAAGATGTGCTCCCTGTATGCAGAACACAAAGATTTCCTGTTTTGGTAACAACTCTGCTGCTTTGAGATCACTAGAAAAGTGCTGAAGGGAGCTAAGAGCTGTCATCAAAAAGACTCCAAGAGGATCTATTATCCACAAATCCCTTCCGTTTCCCACAGCTCGGTTCATCCCACACCTGCTGGCATTTCACTTCTGCTGAGGGCAGAGCCCTGTGGCTCCTGTCACCCACCTTGGCTCAGAGGTTGTGCCTCATCCCAGGAGAGGTCATTTCTTGCCAGGAGAAAGCCCAGTGGGATGTTCCAGCCTGATGTCCACCTGGCTCCGTTGTGGCAGCTGCGCACACCGCGCAGCCTCTGGATATCCAGAGCTCCTCGCTTGGCAATGGCCACAGCAAACACACAATTCCCTGCAGGAGGACAAAATAGGGAACAGAGAAAAAAGTCAATCCCAATTCTCAAGCTTCCATCTGTGTACAGGAGCTGAACTACTTTTGTGAACATGGCTAAGGAAAGAACTATCTTAGGCATATTAAATGTAGGTACTGATGCCAGGACCTTAACCTGGCTACATGGACCGTGTTAAACAAGTGATGAGCAAGCAATAGCACAAAAATCTGGTGGAAAAAGCTTACAAGACCATCCAGCTCCATCACACAACTCAATTGCTTCTCAAGAATTTTTACCATTTGTATCACACTCCTTAGGTATTGCACACTCCTTAGGTATTGCAATGGAAAGGCAATACCTTATTAATCTCTTCCTACATCCACCTGCTAATTTGGCTGCCTTCTCAGATTCATGTCCCATGAGTATTTTCTACTGTATGCTTGATTTTGGCTCAGGCTTTTTTATTGTTGCCTTATAAGTCATTCATTGGAGACTGCTCAGGACTGGCAGGAATGAAGAGGAATCTTAACATAATAAGATTCTCCACCTTATGTTCTTGTCTCTTTAGGGTGAGAGGGAGAGAATTAATCCATGACAGAAGCTAAACTCCTAAAGAACTGCTAGCAAATAAGAATTGACACCGATGGAGTAAAATCCTTCTCATTCCCTGCAAGACCCCGAGCTCCAGCCCAGCAGTGCTGTGGGCAGGGATGGGTTCAGCCTGTCACAGTGTCAGTACCACGGGCACAAAGGCAGCTGTGTACAAAGCACCACTGGTATTCTACTCATCATCACAAAGTATTTTAGAAACAGTTGTTAGCCACCTCCATCTTCCTCTTAAGTTAACAAAAACACATAGACTTTTTTTTCAAGTATTCTACAATAATTTCTTAGCCAAATCAGAAGTACAGCTTATTTTTTGACCAGCCTACCTTGATCATAGATCTCCTTTGCCACCACTGCCAAACCATAAAGTTTTACAGCAGAGTAAACATCTCCAGCATCCAAGGAGGCAGCATCTGCTTTATTCGCCTTAAAAACAACAGCAAAAGCCTCAAAACAGCCGTGTTGACAAGGAAACAAACAGAAGCCTTGAGATCACATTTTCTGCCCCTGAAGCAGTAATAATAGATATTTACAAGCATTTGCTTTGTTCTTAATTGAACCCCTACTACTGAGCACAGTGAAATGTTAGCAATGAAGGCTGAGTTGCCTTCAAAAAACACCAGTTCTTTTCCACTAACATCCTGTATCACTTCTCCTTTGGGTCTTCCATTCCATAAACACAATTCTGATGCCAACTGAAGGAAAAGGCAACCCCTCTTTCCTTCTCAGAGCTCTCCTGGGTATAATCTCTCCACAACCCAGAAAGTTGAACTGAATTTTATTTAAAATGGCTGCAGGACTGAATGAAAACATGAAATAAATCATTCCCTGAACTAACAAGAAAGGTTTTCTTTGTTGTGTTTTCCAAGTCACATTTGAACTCCATTTTTTGAAGGCAACCAGGGCTGAATGTGAATGTTAATGAAATTATTCTCCAGTAAATGCTAATCTTCATTTTCCATTAATGCTTTTTGTCAAAGCATTTAACATTATGAAAAATCCATTTCAGAACTGCTTCATTACAAGAACTTACTCTTACAAAAGGTCTGATGTGTAGTTTTATTAAAAATGAAAATTTTAGATGAAGGCTTTGCTCTTTATTTCAGAAAAGACTGACTAGGGGTTAAAGATAGTGTGGAAGAAAGGGAAGAGAAAATATTCATTAGTGTCAGAGTAGGACAAGACAACACAACCAAGGGAAATGGTCTGAGCAAGTTTTCCTTCAGTAGTTTGGTTTCATCCATTTATTTCCAAGCAGCTTTCGATATTTCTGGGAGACTGCAAGGACATCAGCTGGGATAAAACAGTACATTTAGTAGAATGCTCATGGGATTTAATTCTTAGCTCTCAAGGAACCATGCACGTTGTCACATATGTTCTATAATTTTATTCTCTCATAGATTCTGTTTGCCAGCTACTCTTTTAAAAGAGGATCTGTGCTCAGAACCAGTTTTCCAGAGCTCTGTGAACTCACCCTGATTTTATCAATGCAGTCATAGGTGTTGTGGGCCCTGATGCAGGACACCCTGGCAAAGGAGCTGGCAGTAGCGAGGGGCAGCACGGCCGCCAGTGCTTTGGACAGCTCGGCACACTTCCTCTGCTCCAGGTCAGAGAGGGTGCACCACCGGAACTTCTTCCCTGCAGGGTCATAAAAAGTCAAGATTTGTAGGATTTAATGAAAAAAACCCCTCAGTTTAAGAGTCATGGAAGAGGGAGGTTATTCTATTTTCACTACCTTCACAGTAAGTGCATTGTGCTCACCCACACACAGGCACCCAAGAGATGTGCCCACACAGTCTGACCAAGATCCCTTTTGCCCAACATGGAGGACAATTTTGCTGTTGAATCTTTACTATGTCTCTTTGTTTCCTCTTGACTGGAAGCAACAAACTAGTTTTAGGCAGATTTTTCAAGAATGAATCGTTATTATGGCAGGATCTTTTGCCTCAGAATCTTTCTTGTTTCAGCCTTGGTGAATTTCAGGCAAAGTTGCCAGCCAAAATGAGAGGAAACAAAGGTAAGGGTGTGTTTATGGCTATGGCCTGTTTTCCTGCTGGGATAGCAGGAGGAGGAATGGCACTTATAGCTTAGGGTAATGTTTTTACCATCTTCCTGCAGTTTTTCTCCTAACAAGTCAACTGTGATGTGACCCCAGCAGAGCACAGACCTTCTAATCTTGATGCAAACAATGCATGCCCCAGGGTTTATCAGTTTTACTGCTGTCAGTTGTGCCCTTTGTTATCAATACAGGCCCTTCTTTTAACCTTTGCTCTGCTCTTTGCTCTGATGCTTTCACACACATAAGTTCCCATGTGTAATTTATCTACACCAATGTTAATATTCCTGTTACAAAACTCTAAGGATTCAGAATTAAGCCTGCAAAAGAACAAGAAATGTGGAGGGAGGCTGTTGAGAGGGGAGCAAGTTCCTTAATCATTTTTGAGTTGTCTTTAAGGTGTCTCACAGCAGTGACGTACATGCTTTGTAGCATTTCCCACCTAGTACCATGCTTTATTTCCTTTCCATTCTACTCTGAAATGTATCAGCACATGCACCTTAAGAAGATACCAGACATTTAAGAAGAAAACAGAACAACTGTCGTATACAAATAGCATGCACTTATGTAACTTGAGAGACTCTTAAGCCATGTAATGAAAACCAGGACTGAATGCACAGAAAACACTACAGTATCTCTAACATTGTCGTTTCCAGATGTTTAAGCTTTTGACTCTCTGGCAAACTACTAATACTAAACAAAAGTATTGCCTGGAACAAGTAATGTTTACAATGAAAACAGTGACATTTTTATTTCTTGCAGCATAGCATCAGACATTAGTACTCCATTTGTTTTGATGTTAATTCAGCACAATTCTAAGAAGAATTCATTGTGGATTTAGAGCAGAGCAGCCTGGAGTTCACTGACTCATTTTGACAGCATTAATGAGTACGCAGATCTCAACTATTCAAAGGAAACAAACCTCCCCTGAATTACCAAGGATACACTCAGTTTATCAAGCAGCCTCCACACTAACAGGGTCACCATCTGCCAATGATCAAACAGAGAAAAACCAGGCAAATAGAAACTACAAACACAGCTCTAGCTGCAACTTCTTTTCACAGAAGGAAACAAACCCAAAGCATGTATTAGTTTGAGGGTCACCCACCCAGAGGTGACCTTTCTCTCTCCCTCTTGGCATCAGCCTTACCTGAAGACAGCAAAGAGAAGATGGTTAGGACAATTAAAACCACTGTCTTCATGGTTACAGCAGCTCAGCAGGGATCTTCTCTCTACCCTGACTCTCTGCCTTCTCATACCAGGAATTCCACAGTGGTGAACAAAGCTTCTGGAAGATAACAAAGAGGTTTTAGGCATCAACAAGGATAAACCAAGATTTAAGAAAACAAACAAACTGCCAGAGGATGGTATATCCTTGTATGCAAAGGAGAAATGGGCAGTGTCCTATTCCCATCTGCAGATGGAAAAAATCCATGCATTTTCTACTTTGTTTTGAACTGACACAGGAAGAGATGTAAGCCTCTGCTTTAGAAAGAAATTGTGCTTCTGCTTTTTCAAGCAGCACCCAAATGCCTTTGGGAGATGGGTAAGACTTGCATCTATCCTACAAAAAAAGATACCTAAAGCTAAGGGAATAGTCCAAACTGCTGACCATCTCTCTCTACAGAACACTAAAGGGTCCTTCTTACCTTATTTTTTTCACCTGGTAATGGTTTATCTACTGAGTAATTTTTAACAAAAAGCAATCTTATGCCTCCCCAAGAAATCAGAACAGAGCTGTGACACTGTTGACTGTCTTGATTCTCTTCATTCCATTCTAGCATAGCAGTCTCATCCAAACTGCCTTATTTCCCTGTTTTCTAACACTTAGACTGGAGTATTATTATCTCTTAATTACTCCACAGCAGCCATTAACATCATTAATTCTATTGCATGGGGAAAATACACACACACATACTATGTATATTATATATAGGCAAAAGTGTGCATACTGATCTGATGATGCATAAATTACTGCTAATACATTTTCATCTTTCCTGTTCAGGAGAGAATTAACTATTCCAAGAGTCCTGGAAAAAGAAAACCTTTCTCCTAATGCTCTTTTCCTTCTTCATCTTACAGATTCCCTCAGTACTTTGCTTCACATATTTTTGTAGATACTTTCCTCAGTTTTCTTTTGTTGCCCTACATACCCTTCCCTGTGATTCACAGTCATCATTTGCCACTTGCTTCTTTCACACTCAGGGATCACTTATCACTGAGTTTCACAGGTTCTGTCTCTAGATCTGCAACATTTGCTGAGGTGTTACTGCTCTGATCCCAGGAGTTACCCAGAATCACAGCATGGTTTGGGTTAGAAGGGGCTTTAAAGCTCATCTCTTTCCACCCCCTGCCATTGGCAGGGACACCTTTCACTAACCAGGTTGCTCCAAGTCCCCCCACCCAGCCTGAGGCATTTCTCACTCCTTCCTGCACTCCCTGAAAAATGTTCTCGAGCCCCAAGATCTGCATTCTCCCCTTTGCAAAGAGAGCAGCTGTGGCATTAATCCACCCTCTGACTTGGCCCACCTGCACAGGCCTAGCACAGCACAGTACCCTTAGGGAAGTATGTTTTATCCCTCAGGGAGTACAGGCTTAATAATCTTACCAGGTGTTAAAAATCCCTCACAAATGTAAGAATGAAACGCTTGATAAAAGTAATTTTAAAGCAGTTAAATGTCCACATATTTAATTCTAAGGAGAAAAACTAAATCAGGACATATCATTAATCAGTTCAGTCTGTGACAATTATTATACACTATAAACAAGTGTGTTACATTTAAGGACACCTTAACCTCTGAATCACTTCTGAGTCAATTCTGGAGAAACTTGTCTGTCAGGCCCACCAGCTGTTAAACATCAAAGCTAATGGCTCTTGCAAGGCTTGTACCAAAGCACCTGACACCATCAAATCCCACACTCTTTGAGCTTTTACTTCCTGATGATCCCATTATGTACAGGATATGTACATCCCAGCAATTCAGTCAGCTAATAGTATGAGTGTTACATGAGGGCTGCATCTGGATTTCTGCTCAAATGCTACATATTAAACAATGGAAGGCTTTCCTGTACATGTCTAAGATACTTATGGAGACACTGTGCTGCTGCCTGTGCTGATGTGGAAAATTCAGAGTGACATGAAGGTGCTGTAGACTTCATTCAGGCCTGCTTAGGAAAATAAATAAACATCAATCAGAATTTAAATTAATCAGGACTGCCTGAGGACCATGTCCTAAAGCACTGAGGATGCGGAAACATGGTGGAAGGACTCTGGAGTTCTTTTCCCACTGATTCACCCTGTGAAACTACCCCCATGCCACCTCAGAGAAAAGTAATTAGCTACTTTGCAGTAATGCAGCATCTATGTATTTATATGCGTATCTAGGCATGCATCTAAGGGTGGAAAAGCAAATAACCTCTGTAAAATCCACTGTGTGCTGCTAGGATCCAGCCAAGGGACACCAGAGTGGGAACAGATGTTACTGCACCACCTGCCAGACATCTCACATGGAGGGACAGCATCATGTCCAGTGTGCTCTCCCTGAAACCCCTGCTCTGACATCCCCATCTGCTGTATGACATTCCACACCTGTGGCCAAGAACTCACCTGCCCCTCCACAGCAGCTGGGCCGATCCTGCCTCACCCACAGCTCCCCAGCAGCAGCAGCCCCCTCCTCAAACCCTCACACCCTTGGGGCACAGCCCCATCCCCAATCCCCAGTCCACAAACCTTCAGGGACCACCACACTATCCCCACACTCCATCCCGTGGGAAATATCCCCACTCCAACATCCCCTCAGGGCTGGCTCTGTCCCCACACCAACATCCCCTCATGGCCAGCCCTGTCCCCACT